>CAWUFW010000979.1:2587500-3095000 GCA_963921515.1 Calotriton arnoldi
ACTCTTCGGGCCAATCCTGGTACTGGGCTCGGCGCCTCCCCCCCCATGTCGGTGTGGCGAAGATAAGGGGTGCTCGGCCGCGTTCATCGAGCGGCGTGAGGGCCTCCTCGCGAGTTCCCCCCCCCGATCGCGTATTGAACCCTGGTGAACTAAATCAGACAACCTCCCCGGCGGCCCGCCTTCGGACCTCACCCTCCGTCCCCCCGCTGGGTGTCTCCACATCGGCCGCCTTGGTTGGGCTGCGGATTGCCTTGGAGGGGCCGCCGCGGGTCGTCCGTCGGCCTCGGCCTCCTGAACGACCTTGGCCCCCCTGTGACACCTGTGCCTCGGGCCTCTTGAGAGGGCCCTCCCCCCTGCCTGCGGAGCGCCGCCATGGGCCGGAACGGGCCGGTCAAGACCCCGGCCACCCAGACTAAGATGGACCGCTTCACGACCACCGACGGTGGGGCTACGGGGGGTGCCACCGACGGGGACGCACCACCGGCAACAGACCTATCCACCATCCTGAAAGCCATCCACACCTCGCAGTCCTCAGTGGAGGGGAAGATTGCGGAGGTCCGGGTGGACATGACCCTCATCCGGCAGGACCTCCGGAACGCCACGGCCAGGATTACAGAAACTGAATCACGCATATCATCAGTGGAGGACGACGTTCAACAACTTAAGGGGCAGGTGGTGCGCCTCCAGGAGCACACCCAGGAGCTACACCGGAGGGCCAAAGACGCTGAAAACAGATCGCGCCGCAACAACCTCCGCTTGGTGGGATTTCCGGAGGGGCAGAACAGGGCCGCCCCGCCGAATTCATTGAGAAATGGCTGAGATCCTGGCTCCCGGAGGGCTCTCTCTCTCCGTGGTTCGCAATAGAGAGAGCGCACCGATCCCTTGCCCCGAAGCCTCCGGCGGGAGCGCCGCCCCGTCCGATTATAATGAGAATCCTCAATTACAAAGACCGTGACTCCATCTTGGCCGAAGCCCGCAAGCAGCGACGCCTCCCTTATGAGAATCACTCGATCCTGATCTTTCCGGACTACACTCGGGAGGTCCAGGGCCAACGCCGCTCGTTCGGGGAGGTCAAACAGAAGCCAAGAGCCCTTGATATCCAATATCGCCTTCTCTTTCCGGCACGCCTGCGGGTGGTGTTTGCCAACAAAACCTTGTTCTTTGACTCTCCGGCGGACGCATGGACCTGGGCCACGGAAGAGCGTCCCCTTCGGCCTAATGATCAGATTCCCCACCAGGATGGTGCAGAGGGTCCGCCCGCTCGCACTGGCTTGCCAACACCTAGGCCCCAGCGTAACCACTCCCGTAGGCGCCGTGGGCACAGGAGGGCCCACTCTGACTCCCCGTTGAATCCTTCCCAAGTGCCTGGGCCGACCCAGGGGGACCTTCGGACTGTGCGACGCTCAGGCTCATCTGGCCGCTTGGGTCGCGGGGGACCTCGCCGACCTCCTCCATGCCTGACTTTCCAGACACTGATCTTTCTCGTAGCCCAACTCTTCTCAGTAATCCAGTTTGAATCCGCCTCTGCCCGCCGGGCCTGGTTCCGCGGCCGGAGGCACGGGCCCAGCTTACCCTGTTCTCTCTCTTCTTGGACTTGAATATGGACATCCTGTCATGAGGAGGGGTCCTCCACGCCTTGTTCGATCCCAAGCGTTGTAGTTTGGTTCTGTACTGTTGTTAATGTTAGGGCGACAGATGCTTCTGTTCCTGAAGTATAGGGTGGGGGGTGGGGGTAGGGTGAGGGGGGGACCGTTGTCCCAGGGTTTTTGACTTTGGTTTTTTGTTGCCTTTTTATTTCACTACACCAGCATTCACAGGACGCCCCGTCCCGGGCATCAAGGCACATGATTCATGGTATCTGGGCCCCAATCGCGCGGCCCGGCGTCAACGCCCTGGGACGAGATCCCATCCAGGGCCGCCCCCCCTTTCGAGGCAGTCCACTAAGATGACAGTCATGTCACAGCAAGGTATATCCTTACGCCTCCTGTCCTGGAACGTCAATGGTCTCCTCGACCGCCTCAAGCGATCGGCGGTTCTTCGCTACGCGCAGCGACAAGGGGTAGAGGTTTTAATGCTGCAAGAAACACACCTGCTAGGTAATCACTGCCCCTTTTTAGCGAGATACGGGTACGACAGGGTCTGGCATTCGGGCTTCACACGCGGGTTCCGCGGGGTTGCGATTCTGGTGCAGCGTTCCCTCTCGTTTGTGGTGACACGAGTCCATGACGATCAGGGCACCTTCCTGGCCCTGTCTGGCTCCCTGAACGGTGTCCCCCTTAGCTTGGTGTCACTGTACTCTCCCCCATCACGATTGACTGTGTCTCTGGCCGCCTCCGTTGGACTCCTGGATTCCTTGCCCCCGGGCCCTGTCTTCCTGGGGGGTGACTTCAACGCTGTTCCCTCTCCTGCGCTCGACACGACTGGGCCCCCTTCCCATGGGAGACTGGCGCAGGCGAAACACCTAACGGACTGGGCCGAATCCCTGGGTCTTTGCGATGCATGGCGTGTGTGGCACCCGCGGTCTAGACAATTCACCCACACTTCGGCTGCGCACCACACACACGCGCGTATAGACACCTTTTACATTCCCTCGACTGACTGCCTTTTGGTCCAGGATGTCGCTATCCTGCCCAGGGGTATATCCGACCATTCCCCGGTGCTACTCACTGTGGGAGCCCCTCCCGTCTCCACGCTTCAGACATGGAGAATGAATGCGAGGTTTCTCCAAGACAAGGACTTCCGAGAGGTGGTAGGGCGGGAGCTCAAACAATACTTCCAGACTAACGTGGGGTCGGTGTCATCCCCGGGCGTCCTGTGGGAAGCTGGCAAGGCCACGATACGCGGAGTTGCCAAGGGGCAACTCAAAACCCAGCGGCGCACACAGCTGGAGCAGCTCACCTCGCGTGAAGCGCAGGCCTTGCGCCTCGATTGGTCCACCGCCCTGAACCCGGACGCCTCCGAAATGATGCTCCTTGCTCACATTCGTGAAGAGATTCGTCAATTGTCGCTGGATGCGGCCAAACTCCTCTGGCGCTCCTCCGTCACCAGGGTATACGGTTGGGGAGACAAGAATGGTTCCCTCCTCCACAGACTAGTCACCTACCCCAGAGCGAACCGCATAATTCCCGAAATTATAAATCGGGACGGTTCGGTGTGTAATTCCTCGGCCGACATGGCCCGGGCTTTCGCGATGTACTATCGCCAATTATACATGGCCAGGACTCCTTCCCTGTCCCTTACAGATCTGCTGCAGGCCGGGGCATGTCGTCTCCCTTAATTAGACTTAGAAGTCCAGGGCGATCTGGATCGTCCTATCTCCCCCGCAGAGATTGGAGAGGCGATTATCCTCGTCTCATCTGGTAAGACGCCGGGACCGGACGGCCTTCCCCAGGAATTTTATGCTTTGTATCGGGGGACGTTGACTCCATATCTCGCCCAGTTATTTGGGGAGGCGATAGAGAAAGGTTCCTTCCCTTTCGAGACTGACATGGCCACTATTGTGGTCCTTCCTAAATCCCAACCACCCTCGCCGCGGTGCGCGGACTACCGTCCCATCTCCCTCATTAATACGGAGCTGAAGCTGTACGCCACAATACTCGCCCAGCGTCTTAAACCCCACCTACGTACGTTGGTCCATCCGGACCAATGTGGGTTCATGCCAGTGTGTGGTACCCGTCATTGTTTGCGGAGGCTCCACACAGCCTTGGCTTACCGTAACCTGCTCACCCCCTATCTATCACTCCTCCTGGTAGACTTTGAGAAAGCCTTCGATTCGGTAGACTGGGGGTTCTTGGACGACGTCTTGGCGGAGATGGGTCTTGGACCCCGCTTCCGTAGTTTCATCCGACTACTGTACGCTCGACCGAGGGCGCGGGTCCTAGTGAATGGAGTTCTGTCCGAACCCTTTCCGATCCGCAGGGGAACGAGGCAGGGCTGCCCCCTCTCTACCCTGCTTTTCGCTCTGGTGATGGAACCCTTGGCGGCCCTGATACGTTCGAGCGGGCAGATGCAGGGTTGGGAATGGCCCAATACGGCAGTAGATAAAATCGCCCTCTATGCGGACGATGTCCTGATTTATTTGGCGGACCCCGCTCGTTCGGGCCCTCGCTGTCTTCAGATCCTTCGGTCCTTTGAGCAGGCTTCGGGCCTCCGGCTTAATCCGGAGAAGTCGGTCTTGGTTCCCCTCCACATGTCCAGGGAGTGTTTTGATTGGCAGTCCACCATACCGCTCCGCCATCAATCCTTTAAATACCTCGGGATATGGGTGACTTTACTCCCTGAACTCAGCTGGGCCCTTAACGTCACCCCCCTGGTGAAGCGGGTCAAGGCGGACCTGTCGAGTTGGCAGTCACTACCTCTGAATCCCATGGGAAGAGTCGCTCTGTTTAAAATGATGATTCTTCCCAGATTCCTTTATATGCTCCAAAACACCCCCATTAATTTTCCGAGAACGTGGTTCCGAGAACTTGACAGCCTGGCTTCCAGATTCCTCTGGGGAAGGGGCAGGTCCCGACTGGCCCTGGGCGTTTGTCGGATCCCCTCTTTTGACAGGGGCTTGGGGATGACTCATCTATACTTGTATTACCTAGCTACACGCCTGCTCCCCCTGCACGACTGGCTCAATGGAGGATGGTCGGATCCGGCATACAGACTGGAACTCAGTGAACTGGGCTTGTCCAACCTCCAGTCGATTTTGTACGGGGCGCCTGTCCCGTCTCGCCTGCCGGAAGTGACGCGTTCGGTGTTCCTGGCCTGGCGAGCCGCGCTGCGCCACATCGGGTGGACCCGCAAGCTGACCCAGAGCACACCCCTGTGGCAGGGTACCTGGCTCAGAGAAGTCAACGGGCTACAAGGCTTTCGGTCCTGGGACCTCATAGGCATTTCCCAGCTAGGCGACATTTGGGTGGGTGACCACATGCGCTCCTTCCAAGACCTCCAGGCTAGACATTCAATGCATCACTCACAGTTTTATAGATATTTGCAGCTTCGCCATGCCCTTCAAGTACACTTAGCGACTGGTACACGACTCCCGGACCATAGTCCTCCCGAGGCACAAATCATGCTGGGGGACCTGGGGAGAGGGGGCATCTCCCGCATTTACCGGTCGCTCATTAACAACACTCCAACATCACTCGACCGACTAAGGGCTCAATGGGAGGAATGGGTGGGTTCCTTGGAGGAGGAGGACTGGCTCGATGCCCTTATGGCCCCCAGGACAGTCACTGCTTCAGCTAGATTGCGTTTGACACAGCTTTATTTCCTGCACGCGGCCTACTTGACGCCGGCGCGCTTGCATCGCGCGGGGCTCCGACCGACCCCCTCCTGTGATAGGTGCGGTCATGAGCCCGCCGACTTCTTTCACATGGTATGGATGTGCCCACGCTTGGCGCGCTTCTGGGAAGACATTGAGGAGGAGCTCACTGAGGTGTTGGGGTGGGAGATCCCACACGATCCAAAACATGCGCTCCTGGGCATCACAGACGGATTGGATGGGTCCAGGAACGAAAAGCTGTTTTATACTACGGCAATGGTTGTGGCCAAAAGAGACATAGCTTTCGCTTGGAAGTGTCCTGAACCTCCCTCCGTAAGGAAGTGGCGGGCCGAGGTGGACTGGTGTGCCACACAGGAGAAGACAATGTACATAGCACGTGGCTGCCCCAGGAAATACCGCAGGGTCTGGGGGAAGTGGTTGGGGGGTTTGGTCTGATCTCGATGGGGTTGCTCTAATATCTGTCCTTTTGAATTTGTACGTCTTTGGCCTGTGGGTTGTCCAGATACAAGCAAATAATCCTTTGTTATCATGGTATCTTGGTGATTGGCTGGTACTCTCTGTGAAATCAATAAAAATGTGTTTATCAAAAAAAAAAAATAATTGGTAAGATGTATCTTTTCCTTAGATGACAGTAAAATCTGCAAAAAAAGACCATGTGCATTGTATCCTGGGACATTGTGTTGTCACAGGGGCAACTAATTAAATTTGTTGACCAGTCATTCATTTTTGCAAAACTGACTAGTCTATGAAAAATATTTAGTCTTAGACGGGTCAAAACAAATCTGTGCCTACCATTCAGTACTGCTTTGAGGTAGGGTTGCATATTAAAAGTATTTAAAATCAGTTGTTTTTTAATAAACTAGGTTTAGGGACTTCAATTAGCAGTCAGCGATTTTCCAGATGTGTCATCACTTCCCCTTTCAGAGTCTTTCTACTGATATTATTCAATGTTTCTGGTCTTTCAAAATACTCAGGATGACCAATATCACAAAGGAAACGTTGCACATATGCTAACCATTAGATTCTTAAATGCAAACTAAGGGGCCCATTACGATGACGGACGGAAGCCCATCCGTGCTGGTGGCGGTGGCGGAAAACCATCATGTCGTCCGCCCCAGGTGCGGTCATTGCGACCACCAAATCACAATGGTCCAACAGAGGCCTTTTACCGTCCGCCGCAGTCTGTTAGGCTCCGCACGTTTTCTGCGTACGCAAGGGTGGCGGACGGAGCTAACCGAGCAGGACCGGCGTGTGGAAACACGTTCCGACCGCCAACCAGATCACGATGTTGCAAACAGCCCACCGCTGCGTAAAAACCACCACGTTGCAGATGGCAGAAATACAACAACGGAGACGAAGAGCCGATACAGAAGCCATCTAAACCACCGGCGCCGCCATGGATCCAGCGCCACAGGCCTTCCTGCTGCTCTACCGGCTGCACCTCCGGCAGATAAGACGCCGCCGCGCTCAACAGCAGAGGTACGTACCAAACATCTCCACGCATGCAACCCCTGAACAACTACAACACCGAGCAAGCATGGCGGCACCACGACGAATGTGGCAACCTGCCAAATGCAAAGTGCGAAGCCCACCCAATCCCCATGAGTGCCCCTCGGTGCCCCAGAAGGCAATTGGGGCCAATGCCGAGCCCCGCAGTTGCAGAGCGCGCACACCGCAACATCAAAAATGTACGCCGCCGAAAGCTCCCATTGGCTGATGGCTCATCCGCATAGTGTGTGCCACACTGCGCCGGCCCGGAAGCTGCGACCCCAACCCTGCAACATTCAATTGGAGCCAATGCGTGTCATCGCTGCGGATGCCAGCTAACGCGCATGCGAACACATACTGCATTTGCATTGGCGCCCTGCGAATTACATCACACATCACAGCTCATTCACCTAAAGTGATTGGTGCACCCCATGTGTAATGTTGTGGGGCACGAGGCCCCCATGTATATAAAGTGACCACACAGACACTGTACTTGTATGGGAGAACTGGCCCAGGACAAGTGCGTCCGGCCCCGTTTGTTGGCAGGTCACAGGTACAGTGACGCCTGTGCTGGGTGGCTGTGGGTGGGGGGGTAAGCCAGCAGACATCAGAACAACTAGAACAATGATCACCTGGTCACTACACTGTGAAGGGATGAGAGAGTGTGACCTGTGAGTCAAGTCTTCACACACATGGTATGTCTAAGAAAGGAGAGTGAAATTACATACATTGTCATGCCTCGTGGCCAGCATGGACTGAAATGAGGGAAGGAGTCAAAAAGGACAAAGGTCTCGCACTGTACCAATGTTGTGTAATGAAACATCCAACCTGTGAACATCGCTTGTATATCCCTTGACATCTGACTGGCGTCTTTTGGCCAGGGGTAGTCCTGTGAAGGGCCAGTGACGTAGGCAGACAATCTGAGGTGTCCATTGTCTGCAAATCAGACATACTTGTAATCCCTAGCACTCGCAACACACGTACTGGTGTGGCGTGCAGTGTGCCTAGCTGCCATTGCCTGCAAATTATCCCACACAGGTCCTGAGTCAGTGCTTCTCCAGACCAAACGCCCTCAAAAATCCTGCCCACCAGTATGGATGACATGTGATTACCACACCTTGTAAACCTCATTGGCTTTCGTGACATTCCCTGTACACGGATGTACTTACATACTTGCATGACTGATTGTCTCTGTACAATGTGTGTGTGACGTAAAGTACTGTCACACCCTACACTGATATCAGTAGCGCCATACAACAAATGAAATGCACATGAGCGAGTGGCTATGGAGAGATGAGGGGCGCTGGACGAGGGTGGCAGAGAGAGAAGCCGAGGAGGAGGGCATGAGTGAGAGCATGAGAAGTGTCACTTGCCTGATACTCCCACCTCAGGTAATCTCCTCCTCCCATCTTGAGGACCCTTCATGGATAAACACACTTCATGAGAGTGATAACATCTAGAAAGAGAATTTGGAAGGAAAGAATGCGTCTCCCTGGCCCTTGTAAAACTGAGGAGAGATAAAGGAGGGCCCTGAAGCAGGCCTGGCGAGAGACATAAGTGACAAATCGGGCACGCAGTGGCCCACCCGAATGCCTCGTTGGACCACACAAATAAAGATTCCTGGAGCCGGAACTGCCTGGGAGGCATACCAAATGTTGATGGGAGCCATTGATGGTACACACATTGGCCTCGTACCACCACAGGCAAGGGAACCCATCAATAGGATCCTCAAACACTACCGCTCCAACAACGTGCAAGTGGTACGACAGGCGGAGCAGATCATCTCACACGTGTGTGCAGAGTATCCGGGGTCGGCACCTGACTGCTACATCTGGCGGACCAGCGACATCACCCCAGCTCCCAACCCACACATGCCCAGTGACGATGACAGTGGTGAGGAAGAAGGCCTTGACCAGCGTCAACAGCTCATCGTCAACTACTTCCGTTGAGTGTGATTCAACAATGATCGACTATGACTGTGTGCCTTGCTGTTGTCTCACAGACTTTGACAAATGTTCATGAGATTTCGTACACATACTGGACTATGCGCAGGATTTGAGAACCTGTGCATGCAGGGACTGAGCACGACGAAGCACCCCTACGCACAGGACACCATTGCCATACTGCCTCACTTGCTCTCCTACTCACTCTGAGGCATTCAAGCGCCTGTACACAAGCAGACAAGTCGAAGACAAGAAACGTTTCCAAATGTGAAGTTATTACTACAGTGTCAAAGCATGCAACATACGTGCCACAACAGGTTGAAAATGCATGAGTACCCAACCAGTAACTACAGTGACATATCCATTTAACATGAAGCAAGATGTCGCATCAATAATCCCTCTGGACGTAGAACCACGAACATATCCCCCCACCTCTTGCAGGTAGGAGTTGTATGGGATGTCCCTGGTCTATGGGCTTTGTCAGCAGAACCCATCCCTCTGCCTATGTATTCGTGACATTTGCATCACATTTGCTGTGTCGCTCTCATCACTGGATGGATCACTCTCCCAAGTGTGGGGCATCTAGCCCGCATTCCCATGTCATCCAAAGGGGATCCGTGTCCTCTTGCAGCTGTGAGACTTGGTTGGGTCGGGGTGCCAGGGCCACACCAGAACAGAATGACAAGGGACAATGTCCTCTGACCACGGACAGAATGTACAGACAGTACTCTAGGACCGCGCAGAGGACAGGCTCTGCGGACACCTCTCATGTGACAGACATATACTAAGGTACTTGCAGGGCACAGGTTCCAAAAAAAGAAGTGGGGGGACTGACCGAGTAAGACAAAATGCAAATGACCTCCCAACGTTACGACGTAGCGCTAAGAAAGAAGTAAAATAGTGCGACAGAAATGATTTGTGCAAATACTGGGACAGACTAACCCATCTGACAGTCTGACAGTGTCTGCATTAATACACATGGACAGAACACAGGCAAAAGCATGCCTCCCTTAAGTCCCTGTGAACAGAAGGCAAGCTGTGTGCCTATGTTTCCCTCTGTGGCATCCACATTCAAATGTAAGGTTCAAGGCGGCCCCCAGTCAGCATGTACAAACAAAAGGAGGCCGGATGGCCCCTTTACTTCGGCACGGCTGGAGGTGAAAAAAGGCTCACTCGCTGCCTGCACGTTGCTGCAGGGAATGGAGAGCAGTCAACGTGCAGGTGCTGCTGAACGTGTCCCGGTAACTGGAGAGTACACCGGGACAAGTTATGCATATTCCTGTGGGGACCAGCGTCCTGGCAGGGGGGACGGCATCCACCCCATGTAAAGAGGGGGGGGGACGCCGTGTACTTGCGTGTACACCCGACCCAAGCCCTGGGTACTTGCAAAACAACAACGCCATGTAATCTACGTGCGCCACATCTGCATAATGGAAGCCGGGCCCATGCCAGACGACAATGTCCACGTGGTCAGATGACAGACTCCACTTGCTCCGGTCCGTGGTACCAAGCGAGACAGCCCGCAGAGCTCAGCATAGTCCAAGCCAATGTCGACAGGGCTAAAGTCAGAGAGCTGGATGGCAATTCCCGTCAGGAGGCGTGAAGAAAGGGAAACGAAAATTGAATTAGTCACCAACAGTCCCTGTTGCTGTTAAGTAGTTACGAATCCAAGAAGGCACAGGCAGCTTCGAAGGCAATCAGTTCCAAAAGATGATCCAAATCATCTTCAGCGAAGAGGACCGCCATCCAATCCAGCAATATGAAGGAACAGATGTGCTCCTCGCACCACCAGGTTGAAAGGAGCATCCCATCGCAACCTGGGAGAGGTTCGATGTACGCATTGCACAGGAGCCATTGCGCTAACGCACATGCGCAGCAGTCTGCCTGCCTGACGCATTGTAAGGCATCCCATAAACGTGTCTCCCCGAAGCAGTCTT
The DNA here is from genome assembly GCA_963921515.1 of Calotriton arnoldi. Taxonomy (NCBI): domain Eukaryota; kingdom Metazoa; phylum Chordata; class Amphibia; order Caudata; family Salamandridae; genus Calotriton; species Calotriton arnoldi. The sequence continues at coordinate 2,598,141 of CAWUFW010000979.1, forward strand.
GCACGTGGACCAACAAAGGAGTCACCCACAGCTCATGATCCAGGTCGGCAAGGCATGTGCTTGAAAGGCAGACATCCATGGCCCACTCAAACAGACATCTCCTGCAGGAAAAGACAGGTTGCACACAGGTGAAATAGGCATTGCGGAACGTTAGCCCATAACTGATGCCCAGCACAGCCAATGGGACACATCCAAAGAGAAGCTGCATGTGGGCACGGTACAGTTGCAACTGACCGGGCTCGGCCTGGACCACAGGACGGTCAGACATGGCGTGAAAGCAATCTCAGAACCAGCGCTCAGCTGTACAGCAAAAGTAATGAACTGAGACCGCTAAATGCAGTGTTGAAATTTGGAGCAATCACATCCGGTGCTACTCCCGGAAAAGCATGGAAGGAAGGGACAGGGCCAGAGCCCACAAGTCTGATAAAGTGTGCAACGGCCTTCAGCATCAGACGCTATCAATAATTTGTGTGTCAGTTCACCGCGAAAATAGTGGGAGAGCCGTGTTCAGCAGTGACTGAATAGCGCGGGACGGTCAAGACACCTGCAATTCAAAGGTCTCTGGTCTGGTGTAGGAGCGACTACTTGTCTAAACAGAGGCCCATTGTGCATGCACACTTATTGAAGTATGCTTTCACTGTGTGAATGTGAGGCCACAAATGACTATCCACAATCACTCATGGGGTAGTTAGCTGAACATTGCCACAAAAAGGACACGTCGTACAACAGATCCTATATACGTGATGCCTGGCCTGTGCACGCAGCTGTTGTACTCATGCAGGAACAGCGAAGTGCGTTTTGAAACCAGATTTGGCGTGTGCATGTTGTCAGGGACTGGTATTCATGTGGTTGAACATGCGTAAATTGCACGTGTATTCAGAAAATCCCTGTGCAACAGTACTTGAGTGTGTTAATGCGACAATGTCCACATCCTCCACATGACAGGATGTGGTGTGATGCTGGCTCCTGTGGGCACACTGCTAAGGATTTCACTGGTCTGCGCTATGTGATCTGTGACAACTTCTGTCATGTCCATGTTTGTTGGTACTTACCAGCCTCCAGTCCCCCCTCGATTCATGTGAGACTCTCTGGATGCATTATGGCAGGCACCTTCTCCTCCCAATCGGTGAAGGTGGGTGCTGGAATGGGAGGGCCGCCACCAGTTTTCTGAGCCTCCGCGTGGTTCCTCTGGGCCCGTAGCTTGAGCCGGCGCTTCCTGATGTCACGCACAGTGCGTAGGGTGGTCCCTACAGCATTGACTTTGCTGTGGATCCTTGCCCGCATCTGATTCTTGCGCGCAGGTGGGGTGTGTTGGACCAGGTGCCCGTACAAATGTGGTTCTTCCCTGATTGTCTCATCTACCATCACTTTCAACTCTGAGTCGGTGAAGTTGGGCATTTTCTTGGGGGGCATGGTGCAAATGAATGAGGGGTGCAGGGTGCAAGGTGATGTTGGAGATATGTGTAGTATGTGAGGTGTGGGTGGAAGTGGTGTTGTGTGGGGATAGGTGGGTGTGATGTTGTGCAGTGTGAGTCAATGGTGTCCTGTCTCTCTGTCTCAGCTTGTGGTGTGCAAAGGATGCTGGTCCAGGATGGGGTTGGTCTTATACTGTGGTCTGTGGGTGTGTCCACATGGGTGATGACCTCCAGATGTCTCTTCCATGCTGCGCATGGCTTTCCCTACCAGGAGCAAGTTGGGGTGTGTCATTGTGGCGTGTGTGTTGTGGTTGTGGGCGGCAGGGGGTACAGGCACACTTCGGGCGTTGTTGTGAAGTTGGTTCCGTCCGCCATTCATTTGGCCTATGTGCGTGCGCGGCGGTCAGACGCAGTGCTTGGTCCGCCAGCTCCGCATTCTCATCGTAATTGGCCGTGTGGTCATGCCGCGGCAGGGGCGGCCTTTTCAAGCCTTTGCACAGCTTTCCCCGTCCGACGCGGTCGGATTTGCAGCTTTTCCAAACGTGGTGGGCGGTCTTTTGTGGCATCCTTCCGCTGTGGTCTGATTCTGCGTACATTGCATCGTAATTTGTCCAACGGAAATGCCGCGGGTCATGCGGGGGGATTCTTCCCGATACCATGGCGGTCGGAGGGCTTTTCCGTCCGTCATCGTAATGAGCCCCTAAGTTTGAGACAATCCTCGATAATTGCTCTGCTAAGCACTGTATATTCCGAAGTCCAAATTTTATGCCAAAGAAGAATTGGTTGCAATTTTATTAAATCTGTAATGTGTTGTGCCCCCAATTCAGCATGACAAACGCAAACTGATGTGCTTTTTGGTTTGGCAAGTAGACTACTGAAAAATTAATTCTCTACAATTTGAATGTCTACATTTTCTATGTCCCCACAGTCCTGCCCCATATGTGGCTATGCTAAAACACTTGGCTTTATAGATTTTCATCATTGCCTCAGGGGGATTTGTATCCAGGCGTTTCGCAAAGCTCCTAAGGGCCATACAAGATTTACTGAATTGCTGTGTCCTATTGTCTATGGCCTTTTTCCAAGATCCGTCTCTGTCGAATAAAATACCCAGATAACAAAAATTGTTCGTAACACCAATGGTTGTACCATCTATTTTTATGTCTCTGCACTTCTTACTAATCCTTCCACATTTCTTAATGAAGGTTTTACTTTGGTTAACTAAAAGCCCAAGTTCCTTCATATATTTTACAAAATTCGATAGCAGAGACTGAAGGGCCAACGGTGTACGAGCCATGAGAACGGCGTCATCAGCGTAGAGGAGGGCCGGGACAGGGCACGTTCCTATTTGTTGTAGATCTGTAGTGGATGCTGCAAGTGCCTCTCCCACGCTGTTTATGTATAATGAGAACAGGAACGGGGCCATATCGCATCCCTGTCTCACCCCTCTCTCCATGCTGAATGCTTCAGTGCATTCTTCCTGGTGTGTGTAATCATTTCTTGCCTGTGTGTGTACAACAAATGCTTAGCACTGCCCTCTGATAAGCCTAACTGCTCGCCCACACTACCATAAACAAAAGCATTAGTATTATCTACTTTAGCCTCTGTAAAGCCTCTAGGGATCCACTGGACTCTGTGCACACAATAACTTACTTTGGTATAGTATATACAGAGCCAGCTTCCTACACCACTCATATGGGCACACTGCAGGTTCATCGTCTCTCGTCAGTACTTAAAACACATTCTTCCTAAATGGATATAAAGTAGAGGCAGTTGGAGTCAAGGATTCCTCTTCTCATCTTTAACCTCTTGATATAAGCATGTATTATTTATATCATTCACGTCATCCAATATGTATTGGCCTGGGAATTATGTGAAGTGCACCCTACCAACTGCTACATCAGCCCAATTGTCTAAATCCTTTACATTGTATATGTCATGTGCATGAATTTTATAAAGAGCATTGTCTTAAATTTCTTGATCTCATCCACAGGTGTTCCGCTTATATTCTAGCATATCTATCACTATTGGTACATGCATGGTTGATCTACATATGGACAATGCACTCCCAAGGTCTTGTGTTTAATAATCGCTGTCATATTTTGTACTGAGTTGTGTTTCAATCTGTACCACATTATATACATTAGGCTTTTCTTTAGGGGGGTTCACAAAGAGTAGCATAAATGTTTGTAAAATTCTGGCTCTACCAGCTCCAAATACTATATGTTATCCAGACATTGTTTCCTTCTAGGCATCAAGTGACTTTAGGTCTATCATGGTTAAGTTTGAGATTTTGGTTATCAGTCCATGTGCAAGAGGCTGTTTTTATAATTGGTGGGGGCCCAAGCTCATCTGTTTTAGATCGAACCAAACTGTTTCTTGAAAAATATTTTCCAATGATTTTCTTATACGGTGAAGCCATGATAAATAAGAAGAACCCAGATGCCTGTGGATTTTCCCTTAGAGCATCAAATGCTTCCAGTTGCTTACCTGTTTACATACAAAATCTAAAGCCATTTTATAGTCTCCTTTGTTATACCTAGTGGACCTAACATTTCATGGATGATTCAGTAATTCAAAAAAGAGATTTCAACCACACCCAAAGAGTGCTTATTGGTATGAACCCTTATTTCAATATCATACTTTGTTGTGAGTGACACTAAAGCCTTCTACGCATCACTTCTAGCAGCAATTGTATGAATGCTCCTAAATGTCAGGCATGTACAGTAAAGTAATTATATTGTACTCTAGAAATCACTGCTGCCATCTTTCTACTGGACTGTAAGTGCATAAGCATGATAACACAAGTAGAGCAACCTTTATGGAAAATGCTTATTCCTGTGCGAGGAGCCCAGTTTTTTAAATACTTTATGAAACACTGTAGTATCAATGATAATGTCTAAATACCATGACAAAGACGCTTGAGAATAGCGCACTAGCATTATGCCTAAATCATAAAATGTAAAAAGACAATTTCTTGTTTATTAGAGGTAGGCATTCTATTGTGAAAGTCCTGTAGTGTTGCTCAGACTGCACCCTGGGGTGCTCCACCAATCGATTTAATGTAACATAAAAGTCACAAAATGATTGCAGAACAGTATTTCCTTGCAAACTTAATTAAAAGCATACCCTGTGCTTCTTATTCCACCTGCTGAACTAAAAACAAATCTTGTGCGGTCTAAAGACAATTTAAAGTGAGTTACATATGTGAGTTTTATATAAATGTAATATTAAGTTTACTTATCTCTTCACAGCTATCCCTAGGCCCACGACCCCTCTTTCTGTGAACTGCATTGGACCACCTCCAAGGCCTTCCTCAAGACCAAAGCTTTCTGCTGGAAAACTCAGTGGGATCAATGAAATAGTAGGCATTTTACTTTACTTTATTTCATTTATTTAGATGGCAGCGACTGAGGTTCTCAGGTCACAGGTTAAGCTGATATCTACAAATACGCTAACAACTTTGAGTTTGCACAACATTTTCTAAAGTTAACACATTTTAAGTACAGTCGTTCCTGGAAGGTTTCACACAGATTTCTCAAGTGTCGGAAAAGTTTTATTGGAGATTGTAGGCAAGAGGTACCGGTTGCATTGTAATTCCCTTAGTGAAATTTTGGTGAAGGTTTTGGAAAATAGCCATGAATATGGAATAATCTGATGGTAAATCCAAAGCATTTTTGAGGTTAAAAAATGGATGTGTTGCGTATGCTAATATTAAGGTTAAAAAATGAATAAGTGTTGAGTCTGCTGATATTTAGGAACATCAAAATTCTAAATCAAACTTAAAAGACATTTTTAATCCATCCTACTTTTTTTGGGGGGGTTGTGTGATCATCATGGGAAAATCAATGCCTGAGCCATGAGAGTGCTGGATGGAGGCACCTCTAACTTAAGTAGAGTAGTAGCAGTCACCAGAGGGCTGACAATTCAATTTCTCTCTGAAGAATAACTATAAAATGTATCCACAGGGTCGACAAAGCAGTATGTATATTTTTCATTTCCTGACATACTTCAAACTTTGACACTAAACATACAAGTTTCTGTTTTAGTATGCAAGTTTTATAATATTGCATACTAGAACTGTGTGCATGCCATAGAAAGAGTTTGTTGGATGTATTATATCTTTGGACCTGTTTGGCAAATCTGAATGACATTTTTCCAAAAGTACTTGTTTTTTAATAGATCTTTATTATGGTTAATATAAAACATCAGTGGCTTCCAAATATAAGTGTTAATGTTAAAATAAAGTATTAATTTATGTTTGAGCTTTGAAAGGTTAATGATGTTTGGCAGTGGAAGTTATAGTGGTTTGTAACAAAAGTTGCATTTCCCATTGAATTTGCCTAAGCATTTTTGGGGGAAATTAGAAAGAAAGGTAAAAATCATTGCCTCCTCTCATTCTCTAAAAGTGGAAATTTTAGGTACAGTGTGGCCGCGATTAATGCTTAGCAGGTAATGCTGTCTGGTAATCTACATTTGCAACACAAAGGTCACTTGCCGATATTTTGAAAAGCAGAACCTCATGTTAGATAGGTAAGTCCTTGAGTGCTTTTTTAAGACAAGGCTTTAGGGAGGGTATGCATGATAGAGGTCAGAGAGTTTCAAAAGCTGGGCCATAGAAGGAGGAAGCTCTTTTACCTTCAGAGGTGAACTTAGTGCAACGAATGTCCAGTAGACTAGTAGATTTTGTTGTTTTCTTTTGTGATCCTATATAGGTAGGTGGGTATGAATATCTTGCTTAAGCTAAACCATTTGTAGTTTCAACAGTACATTTTAAAGTGCATGCCAGTTCACTTGGAGCCAGTGAGGAGATTTCCTAACTCCTGTGATGTGGTTTGGTTTCTCAAGCCCAACATTTGAGTGGACAGATGCATTTTGCACCTTTTGCTGTCTTCTTATCCTCAGAAGGCAGGAAGACCAGCATAGCACACTGCTGGTCTTCCTGCATTCTGCACATAAGCAGACTGCAAAAGGTAATAAACACAAGTCATTACATTGCAGGTAACTTTTGAATACTTTTATATTTATAGCTATAGGTACCCATAGTTATTAATATTTACATTTACTGACCTGTGATGTAATGTCTACTGCAGTTTAGTGAATGAGATGAGTATATATGCAAATAAGGCTGAAAACCTAATAGCAGAGCAGCTTAATCTTCGACTTGTAGAATACAAGCGAACTGGACACGTATCATGTAGAATACCCTATCCCAGAAAGACACACATCAACAAAGTGAACTTTTGTGCTGCTTTCAAAAAGACAGATGCTACCTTAAACCTACCACTGAGCTTTGAACAACCCAAATTGAACTTGTACATGGAGATCCTAACTGAGAGGTAGGCTACGGGCTCTACATTGCCATTTATTGAAGTGCTATTTGACACAATGTGGGCAAAACTCAGATACACTACTAAGTTTCAGTGAGTTCGGTTTACTATTTTAACTTTTTGTAATTATTTTAAAAAATCATTAACAAAATGTTATGAGCCCCAGGTTAGGAAAGTATATACCTTGTGAAGTCTCGCTTTTAGTGGTACAATTCAAACTGACTTATGGCCAGATACTCCCATGTTCTGTAGGAGACGGTTACAGTGGTTCTATCCAGTGTCCCTATGCAGATGCTCAACCTTTTTTTACAAATCTACTAAAAGATGCAGTCAATCAAATAATGTCAGCTGGGCATACCCGCCTGAATGTTGGTGCTTAATCAATAAGATTGGGTGTTTCATGAGGCACACATAGACCTTTCCCGAATCCTGCTGTCAAAACTACTCATTGTGCCCTTCCTTGATTGGTTGATGGAAAGAAACTGACCATTCTTTAGAGGATTTCAAGTGGAGTATAGCTTCTGTGCATGTGATGTGATTTGTCTACCCCAATAATAGGTTTTTCTTGAAACGCAGAAAGTTCCGATGTAAATGGGCAAGGCAGATGGAAATTCAGGCTGAGTCTGACAGCAGCAGACTTCTTCCTCCTCCCATACACATATCAAAGGTGTCTCAACTCTCCGGTCGGTGGAGCAAGTGTTGGCCTACTACCGACTCATGCTTTCCGCTGTCGTCCAGCCTGCAGTAAATTACCAGTGTGCATGCTTCCACCGCACCTTTTTTGTGCTGCCTCCTTTCCAAAAAGGTCTGCTCTTTTCCTTTCCTTCTTTTTTTGAAGAAGAGTAGAAGGAACAGCAGAAAAAGATGAGTGGTTCATATAGTAAGCAAGTAAATAATTTATAAAGCGTGCGATCACCTAAGTATCTTGGCGCTGGCAGTGCTCTCAAACTGTATTTGGTTGAAGAGGAAGTCGCAACCTGAAGTTTTTCATTTGTCCGGCATTAGTGGTCTTCTTTTTGTGTTGTGTGTGTGTGTGTTTAAAAAAAAAAAAAAAAAAAATGGAGGTGTCCTCCATATCCCTGATTCTTTTTTCTGTAGTTATGCCATCCCCATGCTCCTGCTTCTCATCTTTCTCTTCCTTTCTTCCGTGTAGTCTGGAAAAGCTTTTCCTAGCAGTAGTTATCTCGCGCCACCAGATGGAACCATGTTGGTCCAGCCACGACTCCACGCGCCAGACATGACTTCTGAAGCGCATCAAAGGCAAAAATGTATCCTAGTTTACAACATACAAAGTTTTGTCTGAAGTTTTCAGGCCCTACTGCAAATGCCTCAAGCTGATGTCTTTATTGGGTCCACATAACATTGGCATGTGATGTCTTGGATCCAACTATGACGCTGCAGTCTGTGATTTGTGTTTCCTGGTACATCCAAAATCTGTCAGGGAGCATGAGACTAAGTTATTTCTGGCTAAGGCCTGGAGGGACACACCTAGGTGTACCATTTATCTTACAGGTACATCTTGTGTGAGGGAACAATCTCCCAAAAGATCTTCCCACAAAAGCACAAACTACCATAGGAAGGAGGAACTCTCTTCTGCCTCGAGAAAATGGCCCACTCCCAAGGACTTTGAGTCACAATGTCTTTTCTCAAACACCTGGCTGTTCCTCGGAGCAGATTCCAAATTTGCAGAAACTTTAGCTGGAATTTCTAGCTCCGCACAGGTCGAGGCTTTCTGTCAGGCCATGTTTGACATCTTTAAGACAGCTCTATGCACTCAGGGACACTCCTATACAGTGCATTGTTTCCATTGAGCTTAGTGATTCCTGAGGCTCCAAACCAGAGACCTCACAACTCTGTGCCACTAGTGCCCAAAAAGAAGTTGCTGACTGCAGCGCCATCCCGTGCAGCCTGCACCATCCACAACGTCACCCTGTCACTGTGTTCGAAGTCATTACTTGTGCTGCCTCAAAATCGGCTGAAATTATCTGGGTGGTGCAAGAAAAGGTTACAACTTGCCTTGAGGAACAGTCTTCTCCTAGGGCCCTTGTTGATCAGGACTATGGGTGCACAGAAGGTGGAGATTCATAGGCTGATAGTCTGCTCCCTACTTCTATCTCTGGTGCTGTTCTTGCCTTACAGGATGCCAGTGGCATAGATAGATACCTCTTCAGAGGTTCTGATATAGGAAGTATGCTCTTTTGCCACAATGGTGTGTAAAGCTGCAGAGACTCTGGATTTCACTTTACCCTCATGAGCTGCATGGTCTAACTTTTTCATAGAAATCCTACAATCTACCTCTCAATTGAAGAGCCGTTGTTACTATTCAAGAAGGCTCTACTGGATCCTGTCTTCAATGCTTAGTAGAATCCGTTCAGGACTTGGCTTCACCTTTGAGGTAATTTCCTCAGCAGTACAAAAAGTTAAAAGGTTACTCATGAGCTCAACAGGCCCGCAAGAGACAGCCTTTTTAGTTGATCAGACACGTCAATAAGTGTACCACTCTTTTGAGGCCAGGATGGATCAAGAAGTCACCATCACCTGTAGCAACAGCAGATCCAGTCTCTTCTGTCCTGTGCCTGATTTGCTTCCTCAAAACCTGTCTGACTTCCCACCGCTTGCACCATCATCTTCCAGGAAGAAGTGTCCCCCACTTGTCCACTAGAGCTGCCTTTGGTGCTTCCTTCGAAGACTTCATTGTCAGCTCACATTATCTGAGTGGTAAAATAGAAATAAAATACATGTGTAGGTGGCAAGCTTTTAGCACAGCGCCTCGCTAGGGCCCAGACATTTACAAGGCAGGATTTTTTTGGTCTGACTCCAATGTGGAGAGGATGATAGCTAGGAAGATGATAATCTCCTCCGCTATTACAAAACTAATTCTGATCTTTACTTGGACTTACAAATCACAAGTGGTTTGGACACTTCTCCAGAAAGGGGTATTGTTCACTTTGGCAGTGTGAAAAGCAGCAGAAGCACTTGATCGAATTCCTGCTATCTGCAACTGCCCCTGCTGCCTCAAATTCTCTTGAGTCCCATACTTCTTACACCACCAGCTTCTGTTGGAAGAAAGGCCTCCATTTTTCCTCCAGAAGGGGAGATTACAACGGATCACTATATTGTACAGCTAATCTGTGACTGCTTCTCTTTATGTACTCCCCTCTGGACTTGCCACCATCCACCATTTTGGAGGCAGTCATCCTGCGGAGCCCTGCTGGACATGCAAGAAAGGGCAAGGAATTCTAATTCCTTTACTGATTGGTCCCCAACGAATGGAGATCTAAGAGCCGTTCTCAACCTTTGTCTCTTGGACCTATTTATTTGGCAGAACACATTCAAGATAATGTCCCTAAGCCAGCTTCTGTTGGCCCTTCCTCAATTACGGGAATGGCTGGCATTCCTGGACCTCAAGGATGCTTATTCTCATCTAAAAGTCCAGCAGATGCTTCTTGAGGATCACCATGGAGTCCCAGGACTATTTGTTCCTCTGTTCTGTTCTACTGATGATCGCACCACCTTTTCACGAAAGTGCTGGGGGTCGTATGGCTTCGCTGCAAAGCTCAGGAGTCCATGTATTACCATACTTGGATGACTGGCTGGTGAAGGCGGGTTCCCAGTGCTGGTCAAGGAACCTCTTCAGCACACTATGACCATTCTTCAGGACCAGGACTGTATGATCATCCCCCAGAAGGCTCATCATATAAACATTCAGAGGCTGATCATCAGAGGGGTGGTATTGGACATTCTCTATAGTTGTCCTGCTCTTTAGAGAATTGTGGATATATTTGGGATATGATTTTATTATTTCTGACTCTACACTCGATCATGTGCATCCTCTGGATTCTGTACACCAAATGTTGGATGAGATCCCTTTGGTATCTATTGCCAGAGAAAAGCTCTGGCTTCAACACGAGTGGAGTCTTTCATCTTGAGTGCCGATCTTCAAATCAGTCCTTCCTGATCTGCACCAGTGGATGCATCTCGCCAAGGTGTTCGTAGTTTCTCTCTTCAGCCCTCACATGTGCAGGCTGTTTTGTGACTGCTCCAACTAGCAGGGCCTTTAGTCCACATCAGAAAAACTCCTGCAGATAAATATGGTGGAACTGCAGGTGGCCTTTCTCCCTTCCATTTTCAACAACACCACCAATGTCCTTTATATAAACAGACAGGGCAGAGTGCAGTTGTTGACCCTTTGTTGGGAAGTGATTTGACTGTGGCAATGGGCTTACTATGGAGCACTTCTATCAAGAGCCCTAGAGAAGGTGCTGGAGGATTTAGCACAATCCATCCTGATCATCCCAAATGGGGTGTGGAAGGTTCAGTATGGCGATCTGTTAGCACTCGGCATTCGCGCCCCTCTTCTTCTTCTGCAAAGGGCAGTCCTGCTCTCACAGCAGGTTTATTAGGTCCTCTACCCAGTCCCACATGCTGTGGCTGGACGAGTGGAGATTAGCATTGCCAGCTAAAGTTCTTTTGCTTACTGTTTGAAATTGAGAATGTCATATTTGGTTCCAGGAGATACGTACAAAAATTATTTATGCGCTGAGAGTTGAAACATCTGAACATATTTCATTCAAGCCTTTCTGATGTTCTGCACATTATACTGTCTCTTGTCCAGCAGGTCCTAACATTGGTCACAGAGCCTGAATACCCTTGCAGGTGATAGTGCCCTTTGCAAAAAGTAAAAGGATGTTTGACTACGCTGTCAGTGTTCATGTGTCTCCCTGGCTAGCCTTCTACTAATAGTGCGTTTTCTGAACAATTTACTTTATTTGTTTTCTTCCATATTCATTGTTCTTCAGTGGGATTTAAATCTTGTGTTGCTTTTTCACATGGCACTCCCTTTCGAGCTGATGCCCAGTTTCCCAGTTTGATTTCGCACTCTGAAGACTGTCTTCATGGTGGTAATGGTTTCACCACATAGACAATAAACTTTAGCCCTTTTGTTTCAACCACCATTTATTCATGGTTCCTTTTCATTTTCCTACCGAAAGTGGTATCTAATTTTCAAATGGGTTAGTCCATCACTCTTTTTTTTTTTCCTTCCCTCCTGCTTATCCCTCCAAAGATGAGTAGCAGCTTCATAGATCCGGTATGCAGTTTCATATTACATTGACTGCACTGGACAGGACAGAGAAGATGATTAGCTCTTCAAGGCTTTCGCTGGAGCCAAGGAAGAAAAGGTGGTGACAAATGCACTGTTTTGCTGTAGGTCATCCTCTTTATCAAAATCTTCTATGCCTTGGTCAAGAAAGACCATAAGGAGGGTATTTCTGCCCTCTTCACTAGGGCCGTGACTGGTTCCATGGCTTTTAACAGATGCATCTCGGTAGCTGAAATCTCTTGGGTGGCTGTTTGGTTATTACGGCCTCACAGACCAGGCTTGCTGTGGTGAATGCTTTGCTAGGGCTATGATGCACGATTTCCTTGGTTAACCAGCACTATTCTCTTCTGCCTCAAGGAGAATATTGCTTTTGAACTGTTGGAATGGGAATGTCCCGTGCTTGGTATACAGTGGCGTGCCCCTTCCCTGAGTGCCAAACAGCATGCATATCTGGTATCTTGACTTTTATTTTGGCCCTGGCCTCAGGCTAATCCTACAGAGGCCTCTGACTATGTGATGTTCTGAGCCTGTCCTGTAACCTGGAGGGGTGAACCAGGCATACCCTCATTGTGGGCAGTGGACTACTGTCCCTGACCTGGTTATATCCCATAAGGTGTTGATGACAACATACTATGTGTTTTAAAAATAAAAAAAAAAATTAAACCAGATCTGTAGTGTGACCAGACCTTTTTGTCTGTGTCCCTCAGTGAGACTTTTTGGCACAAATGTTTAAAGTTCTATTATGTATATGGCCATAACCATAGGCTGGCATCCCGTATGTGTGTCCAGTGTGTGTACATGTGTAGTGTGTGTAGTGTATAGCGACCAGTTACATGTATTAGTAAGCTCTAGTAATGGAGACCAGTAAGATCCATTTTGGAGGCATCTTGCCTGGTATAGCACAAGATGGAGCATGTAGAAGCTGTCTGGCAGCTGCATCTCTGCATCTGAATTTCACGATTGTCAAAGGGCAGTGCCCCAAGGTATGGTTAATCTGATAGAGACTCTAGCTGCAGATTCAATACCTTAGAATTATCCCCAGGCATCAGGCTAGATCCGGCAATTTTGTTGTGAGCAGTGCCACTGCATGCCGATAGGTGGCTTCGTTCAGCTCCCCGTGGCATCGTCGGCATTGTCCGCGCCGGAAGTGACATGCACAATGCCTATATAGGTGCCAACCCAAAGCACTGACGTCAGTTCTTTACCTTCTGCGCCAGTTAGCACAGATCCAGAGAGAACTACCCCGTCATTTTTTGACTGACCTTTTTTTACTATTTGTCAAAGTCATTTTGAGATTCTTCTCCTGGTGTAGCAGAATGTCAACTAGGGAGGCTCGCTTCAAGCCTTGTGGCGCCTGTCACCGGCAGGTGTCGGTGATACACCCGCACCTTGTGTGCCTCTGGTTCCTTGAGCACGACCACAACGTGAAGACCTGCACCGACTTCTGCGCCATGCACCCCAAGGCCTGGAGGGAGCGCTCCCTCAAGCTTCTTGCCACTCGACATGCGACGCTGCAACAATCTCGATCCTGGTCAAGAGGAAGGTCACGTGATCGGTCGCAGAGCCCAAGAGTCTCATTGCACTTGAAGTCGTCCTCGGGTAAGTCCCACAGAAATAAGAAAAGTAAGTAGTTGAAGAGGTCTTTGACTTCGCCCATCCACTTTGCCCTGTCCGTCAAAGTCATCCGACGAGATGAAGGAGCGTCATTAGTCAAGGCCCGGCTCTACGGTTGAGCCTTCGCCTGGTCTGACTCAGCACCACCCCAAGTTTCCGGGAGCCAGAGCAACCCCCGTCCAGCTCCATTCGTTCTGTGAGGTCATGCATCTCATATTTGCTTGGCCCTTTCCTTCTGGCACGACTTCGACCCTGCAGGTTTGGGAGGGACCCCTACTGGTTCTCCTCTGGCAGTTCAATTCCCACTCCAGTGGACCCCTTGGATCCACAGATGGATCCGACTGGCGCTGGTCGTACCACCGCGACCTTCCCTAGCGCTAGCCCCGATGCCGACGCTCCCATTACTGTCCCCATTCTCATCCCTGACCAACTCGGAGCCGGCGGGGCATTGTCCGGCTCCGGGGCCAACTGGAGCCATGCCTTCCAGGCCAGAGCCAGATTCCTATGGGGTGGGAGGGGGCGCTGTACCCTGAAGAACACCAGCCCCTGGACCTGAACATGGACAGGTGTGAGTATTTGGTGGACGCCAGCGGGCTGGACACCTCTCCAGATACTGGCATGGTCTCTCCTCTTACCATGGCTACAAAGGAGGGAACCTCTTTGCTACGGTGATGAAAAAGGCGGCCGAGGTCCTGGACCTTTGCCACACTCAGTGGCAGTCAAGACTAATGTCTTGACAGAGGTGCTTCAGCCATTAGTTACTCCCCTCAGAACTGCTTCCCCCTTTTAATGAAGCCCTCATGGACGTCCTAGTTGGGACTTGGTCCAAACCCTGCACAGGGGCGAGTGCCCACTGCCACCGCCCGCCCAAGGGGACCCCAGTTTCCTCACGTAACACACTACCCTGGAGAGCTTGGTGGTCCAAGCTTCTACCTCCCTTAATAAATCCTTGTGCATTCCTTATCACTCCACCGGATAGGGAATCTAAGAAGCTGGACACCATAGGAAAGAAAATTGCACTGCGAGCCATGAACACCACATGCCTTTTGGGGCGTTACTCGCATTCACGGTGGTATCCAGTTGCGCAGGTGCTGCCTATGGTCTGGGGGAGGCCCGGTCCCTACTCTCCCAAGCTAATGTAGACTGGAGAGATGCAGCCAAGTTCACAATCCCCCCCCCCCCACCGACTCGCCCTCCCAAGCGGCCGCACCCTCCAGACCCCTTTAGTTTGCCCTCCTACCATCATGGGCAACCAGTGGGAAGCAGGATACACCATCACATGCCCCACTAGAGGTCAATAATATCATACTGCTGGATTCTTCAGATTTTCAGAAGGGGCTGGCTACTTCCTCTACTTCCTGTTCTCCCCTCCACCCATGCCACCCGCTTGTGACTGGCTGACAAAGGACCATCTCTCCTTACTCCGCCAGGAAGTGATGGCTCTGTCGGTCAAGGGATGCTGATGCAAGAAGTTTGTTATGGTTGTTATTCCCGCTACTTTCTGGTGCCCAAGAAGGCAGGAGACCTTCGTCCTATCCTAGACCTGCGCCCCCTCGAATTCTTCCTCAAAAAGGAGAAGTTCAAAATGCTCACGCTCACTCAAGTCCTATCTGCCCTGGACCCGGGAGACTGGATGGTAGCGCTGGACTTGCAGGACGCATACTTCCACATTCACTTCCTGCCTGCCTACAGGCATTACCTATGGTTCATGGTAGGCCACGAGCACTTTTAGTTTGCAGTGCTCCCTTTTGCCTTACCTGCGCTCCTCGAGTATTCACCAAGGTGATGGCGGTGGTTGCAGCTTATCTGCGGAGATCAGGGGTGCCAGTCCTGGGTGTTGAAGGTGTCTCTCACCTCTAGAGTACGGCAGTCCTCCTGCACTCAGAGGTTCACTATCAGCATGCCAAAGTCACACCTGACTCCTTCTCAGACGCTCCCTTTCATCTGAGTTGTTCTGGACACGGTGCCATTTCAGGCATATCCTCCTGAACCCCGAATCCAGGATATTCAGGCTGTCATGCCAATGTTTCAACCTCTATCCTGGATTTCGGTGAGACTGACTCTGAGGCTGCTTGGCCCCATGGCCTCCTGCATCCTGCTTGTGACCCATGCTGGCAGGCATATGCGGGCTCTGCAGTGGGAGCTGAAGTTCCAGTGGGTGCAGCATCAGGGGAATCTCTCCAACATGGTCCAGAACTCGGAGGAAACCGCAAAAGATTAGCAGCGGTGGTAACGAACCGCGATTGGGTCAGCAGCAGACCCCTCTCCCTTCCCCAACCAGATCTGACAGTGGTGACAGGTGCATCCCTCCTAAGATGGGACGGCCATCCGGGAGAGGTGGATATCAGAGGCCTCTGGTCTCTGGTGGACTCCGGACTCCACATCAACCTTCTGGAGCTCTGGGTGATCCAGCTAGCATTAAAAGCCTTTCTACCCCCCATCAAGGGAAGGCTAGTGCAGGTGTTCACGGACAACACCAGCGCCATGTGGTACTGCTACAAACAGGGTAGGGTTGTGGACCCTTCCTTTGTCAAGAGGCCCTGCATCTCTGGAACGTCGGGCCATATCCATGGTGGTTAAATATCTGGCGGACTCTCTAAACACCAGGGTGGACAAACCCCAAAGATGCCTATCGAATCATGAATGGCGTCTCCATCTGGAGGTGGTGCAAGGTCTCATTCAGCAGTGGGGAGAACCTTGGTTAGATCTGTTTGCCCCTGCTAAGAACGCGCAATGTCAGCAGTTCTGCGCGCTGGAGTTTCCAAGGTGGCTCGTACTCAGAGACGCTTTTCATCTCAAGTGGAGCTCCGGCCTCCTGGATGCCTTTCTGCCATTACCACTCTTGCCCAGAGTTCTCAAGAAGATCGGGAACATCTGATAGAGGCTACTAGCCGCAGATTCCTTAACGTAGAATTATCCCCAGGCGTGAGACTGGATCTGGAAAATTTTGCCACAGCATCCCTGCGCGCCGGGGGGGAAAGGCGTGGCACCACACGACTCTGCCCTGACACTGTCCGCGGACGTGACGTCAGCGAGGTCACATAAGTCCCACCCCGGCGCGCTGACATCAGTTTTCTTCTTTTCCGCGTGCAACGCGGATCCGGAGTGAGTTCCCTTGGCCTGTTTTCAGGCCTCTTAACGCTTTGCGTTGGGAACAGTGTGCAATGCCTTCGGGTTTCAAAACGTGTGCTTCTTGTGCGCGTCAGATGTCGGCGACGGACCCTCACCCTATTTGTATGTGGTGTTTGGGCGAGCACCATGACTCTACGGACTGCGACGCCTGTCAGCATCTCAAGCCGAAGTCCCGGCGGGAGCGCCGGATGAAGTTGCTTTCGGCCCGCTTGTCCAGATCGGTCTCGTCCCCGCGTCCGTCCCCTGCCTCGGAAGGGTCCAGGAGCCGCCGATTCCGGTTGCGGCATCGTCCTTTGCCGAGGCCCCACGGGCGTCGGTCGCCCGCCGGTAAGTCTTGCAGTTTGTCACTGAGGCCCTGTCCTCGTTCTGATGAGGGCGCGGGTTCCTCTCGGGACGTACGCCCTCGCCCGTCGCCAACCTATCCGCCGTTTCCTGGCGTTGGGGCGACAAGGGCCCAAATGAAGGCCCACGCTTCGGCTCAGCGGGCTTCTTTGGGCCCCCCTCCTCTTCCTGAGACGTCTGCAGATCCCTTGCCATGCGCTGGGCCTTCCGCGGACTCGCCTGCGGATTCGCTCCCGGCGCCGACGTGTTCGGCTTCAGGTTCTGGAGGTGTGGTGTCGTCGAGATGCGGCCCTCCGGGGTTCCCCTCTTCGGCCCACGGCGTCCCTGCCTCGCCGCAAAGCCCCGCGGGGCTCCCTGTGGTGTCGCGGGTGGTCGCCGGGACTCGTGGCTCGTCCCCGAGTCCCCTTCGGTCCTCTGGGCAGGCGGCTGTCTTACCGGAGGCCGAGCCGGCGCCGACGGCTTTCCTCCCCGGCCCTGGCGGCGCCGCGGGTGGAGGCCGGGACCAGGGGTGCCTCCCCGAGTCCCTCTGGGACCCCGGCACCGGCGGCTGCCTCGTCTGGGGTCGAGCCGGCGCCTTTTCGGCGCCGTTCATTGGCCGCTTCGGCTCCAACCCCGCCCCTTTCTCCTAGACTGCGTGTGGTGGTGGAGGTCGACTCGGCGCCCCTGGTGGACACTTCGGCGCCTTGCGAGGACACACCGGTGCCGCTGGCGGACTCTCCGGCGCCGTCCCGGCGTCGGAGCGTCGACGACTCCTCTCCGGAGGGTTATCATCTCCTTGTCTGCTCTTCACCGGAGACTGGACGCTGCATCGTTGCTTTTTCCCCGGCGGCTTCCGGGGCGGGCTCTATGCCGTCTCCGCATCCCCAGTCCCGCTCTCCCGCACCTTGCAGTTGGTGGCCCCGCAGGCTTCTCCGCCTTCTTCGGAGACCCCTCAGGCTCCCCACTCGTCCGTGGGTCCTTCATCCTACAGGGGCTGGCCGTTTCTTCCTCCGGCAGGGCATGGGGACGGGCGGCTTAGTTTGCAGCCTTCGCCCACGGAAGAGTTGCTCTCTCCCCCACGTCGCCCTACGGAGGCGAGTGTAGCCTTTGTCCGGGCCACCTCCACGGCCGCTGGCATTTTGCAGATAGGCAATCCGGTTGCTCCGCTCCCAACGGATCACTTGTTGGGGATTCTCCACCAGGGCTCTGGTGGAGGGGATCCTCTTCTTCCGTTTGAAGCTTCGCTCCATAACTCTCGTCTGGGGGCCTGGGGGCATCCTGCTACGGGGGATCCGGTGCCTCAGCCGCTCCTCCACCACCCTGCCCCGCACCATCCGGTCTGCCTTTTTTCCCACCCCTCTGCCCAGGGCCCTGTCCTGCAGACTGCTTTCCCCTCCTTGCCTTCGGTGTTGCTCCCTCCGTCGCGGGAGGCCCGGTGGTTGGACTCCTGGGGGCGAAACATTTTCGCTTCCACTAGTGCTGCTCTGCGCGCGCCCAACATCCTTTGTGTGTTGGCCAGGGCTACCTCTGACCTATGGGATTCCGCGGAGTCCCTTCTGTCTCGCGCCTCCCACGACGGTGTCCATGCTGATCTGCGGCACCATGTGTTGGATGGTTGGGAGTTAGCTGCTTTTATTCTCCGTTCGGCCTTGGATGTCTCTGATTCCCTCGCCCGCGCTATGGCGAGTTCCGTGGCCCTCCGCTGCCATGCTTGGTTGCGGGATAGCGTCTCTCCCGAGAATATTCGGGAGCGTCTTGTTGACCTGCCCTTTGATGGGATTCTGTTATTTAACTCCCACGCGGACTCCGCTATTCAACGACTCCTTGCGAGACTCCGTCCTCCTCCCCCTCCGTAACCTTCGGGTTGTCGGTCCTCAGGAGTCTTCTGGGAGGCGTTTGTCCCGCCTTTCTCCTTGGGCCTAGTGTTTCGCTTGGCCCCTCTGTGTGCTGTGTGGGGCTAGGACTGCCTTTCGGGTCCTTCGATTGGTCCCTCTGTCCTTTTGGCTGCGGGTACGGCCTTTTCGCTTGTTGTGTGTGTGTGTGTTTGTTGGCGGTTAATGACGCCGTATGGGTTCTCAGGTTGGGCCATTTGTGTCCCCTTTTTTGGCTGATTGGTAAGCCATCTGTGGTGATAACCACAGGTTTTTCTGTTCTGGACCTCTGCTGTGGGTTTTTCCCTGAGAGGTGTTCCCCTGTTTTGTTTTGGCCATACCCTAGGTGGGGTACTTGTTGGCTATTGTATAGCCCTGTCCTCAGCTGGGCGGGCGTGGATCCCTCCTTGGGTTCCTCGTGTTTCCTGGCGTCACTGTATTCCGCTTGGTGCGGTCCCTCTCTCTCTCTCCCTTTTTTTCCTCAGCCTTCGCGTGGCGTCCGCTGCTCTAGGTTCCGTCCTGCTCTACATGTTTCCCACTTCTCTTCGTGGGCCGGATTGTGCCACTGGGACGGTCCTTCTTTGGGGCTTGTGCGGGGGGCTCCCTTGCCTCGGTCCTGGTCTTGCGCTCGGCCTGTTCTGGGCGCTTCTTCATGGTCTGTACCAGCTGCCGGCTGTGCACGCCGGGACGTTATGGTCCACCCCTGAGGGCCTTGGCGTGTACCATGTGCTCCTGTCTGTCGCTCTGCTGGGGCTTGCGTGACTGTGTCTTCCTTCTCACGTCTGCGCTTCTCGGCTGTGGGGGGGCTGCTCCTGCTCCTGAAGCGGGCTCTGCCCCCGTTCCCACCTCTTCTCCTTGGATTCGCGGGTGGTTCTTTCTTCTTGATACTCTCTTGGTGCCGCCTGTCCCTCCGGGTTCTCTGGCGGACTCCCTTGGGCCTTCGGGTAGGCTTGTGGTATCCTGGCCTTCCCTTCTCCTTGTTCTTCCGCTGCTTGGTGGGGGCTGGGCCGTCCTTCCTGTCCCCGTGACAAATCCCCTGTTGGGGTCCTGTGTTCTTCCAAACTGGTGAGATTCTCTCGCAGACCCTCCTCCCCTCTGGGTATGGCTAGGGTATCTATTCTACGTTAAGGAATCTGCGGCTAGTAGTCTCTATCAGATGTACAAGTTACTTACCTTTGGTAACGATGTATCTGGTAGAGACGATTCTAGCCGCAGATTCCTTCACTGCCCGCCCTTCCTCCCCGTTCTGCGAGGACCTCCAGTTTGGTCTTCTGCAATCGCCTCCCTCAGGGTGGCTTGTCTTTTGCGAGTCTCCTCTTTCCCTTCCTCCCTGGCTGGATGCTTCGTTCTGTTTCTTGTTCCACCCCTTCCTTTCTGGTACTTGGACGGTGGGTTTACATGTCTTTCTGCGTCCCTCCACCCTGGTTGTTCCAGTGTGGGGTCTACTCATGCTCTTCTCCCTTTCTCATTGCTTGGGGTTTTCTGACTCCTCTGCAGTCCTC
This sequence comes from Calotriton arnoldi, assembly GCA_963921515.1. Classification (NCBI taxonomy): domain Eukaryota; kingdom Metazoa; phylum Chordata; class Amphibia; order Caudata; family Salamandridae; genus Calotriton; species Calotriton arnoldi. The sequence continues at coordinate 2,618,424 of CAWUFW010000979.1, forward strand.
TGGGTTAGGGTCTCTTGGCTGTGCCTCAGCCCTTGGTTCTTTACAGGGGATGCGACGCTCCTTGGTGGTGTTGTCTTGGGGTCCTTTGTCGTTCCTCCTCTGTTCCGGTTTGTTGCCCTTCACTGTTATAGCTTGTGGTTGCAGACTTTCTGTCGTCTGTTATGGCATTTTTCACCTGGTTTTTCTGTCTCCAGGGTGGATATCGCTTTGGCTTTGCAGGGTTGCTTCTCAGAGGCGGTTCTCTGCTCTTTCCCTTACATGCCTTTCAGTGACACAGTGCCTGGCACTGTCCCTCATGGTGCTGTCCTTCACCATTCGCTTCTTCCCTTTCTGTTTCACTGCTTTTCGCACACTGTTCCCATGCTTTCCCAGTTTTGTTTGTGATGGCTCCGCGTTGTGGCGCGGAAAAGTTCTCCAAGGAAAACTGATGTCAGCGCACCGGGGTGGGACTTATGTGACCTCGCTGACGTCATGTCCGCGGACAGCGTCAGGGTGGAGTCGTGTGGTGCCACGCCCCCACCCCCCCGGCGCGCAGGGATGCTGTGGCAAAATTTTCCGGATCCAGTCTCACACCTGGGGATAATTCTACGTTAAGGAATCTGCGGCTAGAATCGTCTCTACCAGATACATCGTTACCGAAGGTAAGTAACTTGTACGTCCGGGCGAAAGTCATCCTTGTGGCTCCAGACTGTGCTTGGAGAGTTTGGTATCCCGAGCTGTTGAGCGTGGCCGTTGGTCCTCCAGTCAGGCTGCCCCTTTGGGAGGCTCTTCAGCTGCAGGGGAGGGTTCTCCACTTGAACCTGCGAATGCTTCGCCTTAGTGTGTGGAGCTTGAGTAGCAGCAGTTGACAGCTTTCGACCTTCCGCCCGAAGTCTGCACCATTATCTTGGCAGCTAGGTATCCCTCCACCAAGACTGTATACTCCTGCCGTTGGAGCAAGTTTGTGGCATGTGTTGCAGAGAAACAGGTTGACCCTCTTTCAGCTCCCCTCTCTCAAGTTCTTCTCTTTATCCTTTCTCTTGCCCAGCAGGGCTCTGCTTTGGACACCTTAAAGGGCTATCTTTCTGCCATCTCTGCCTTTCTGTGGTTGCCAGATCAGCTCCATCCCTCTTCAAACCCCCTATTGTAAATAGGTTCTTAAAAGGTTTGCAACACCTGTTTCCACCTTTGCCCTTCATCATTCCTCAGTGGGACCTTAATCTTTTCCTAACTTTATCTTTGTGTCATTGGAGAACATGCTCTCAGGCTCCTTACCATCAAGATGGCCTTTCTGGTGGCCAGACAATCTGTCTATGGGGGCAGTGAGCGTCCGGCTCTGTCATCCAGGCATCCATACCTGAACATCTACCCAGATAAGCTGGTTCTGCGCACTAGAACTTCCTTTATCCTGAAAGTCGTCACTCTCTTTCATGTAGGCCAGTCCATTACCCTGCCTACTTTTTACACTCCACCACATCCCTTCAAGGAAGAGGAGTGACTTCACTGCCTGGACCCAAAAAGAGCATTGTTGTTCTACCTTGACTGCCAGGGAATGTTCCGGGTGGAGAAGGGAAAGGCAGTACAGAAACAGACCATCTCCCGATGGCTTGTGCTTTGCATTAAGATCTGCTACGCATTGGCCAAGAAGTGACCCCCTGAGGGTTTGCATGCTCATTCCACACTAGCTAAGGCTGCGACCACTACTTTAGCACACACAGTTCTGGTCCTGGAAATCTGCCAGACAGCAACATGGACTTCTCTACACACGTTCACGAAGCATCACTGCTTGTAGATTCAGATCCGTCGGGACTGGCATTTTGCTTTTTCGGTCCTGTAGTACTTTCTAGTGTGAAACAGTTTTACAGACCCACCTCCAAGGAGGTATTGCTTGGGTATCTATTCTAAAGTAAGGAATCTGCGGCTAGAAGTCTCTATCAGATGAACAAGTTACTTACCTTTGCTAACGCTTTATCTGGTATAGACTCTATCTAGCTGCAAATTCCTTACTGACCTACCCTTCCTCCCCGCTCTGAGAACTGATTTCTAGAGACAGGGCTGTTCCCCTTTTAGATCCCTAATTTTCCACACAAGTGGTCAATGTTTTTTGTGGCCCTGCGCTCTTGGTGTGGAAAGTCCTGAAAAGAAACTGACGTCAGCAGGCTGGTGTGCCACCTATATAGGCACTGAGCAGGTCACTTCTGTTCCGGGGGTGCTGCTCACAAAAAGATTTCCAGATGCAGTCTGACGGCTGGGGATAATTTGAAGGTAAGGAATCTGTGGCTAGATAGACTCTCTACCAGATAAGGTGTTACTGAAGGTAAGTAACTTCTTCATTAGTATACTATAAGCGAGGAGGGCCAAGAAAATGGTGGCCTATACCCTGTGGGTGATACAAATGTGTTGGGAAATGCAGCTTTGGGTCCTCATCGTGGAGAAAGAGAATTTGGTGGTCTGCTTTACATAGTGATGAAGAAAATGGTCGGAGTCCATGATAGTACCCACTTTTCTAATCTTGTTGTTAGTGGTCATATTAGTCCAAGTTACGAGGGTGTGGGAAGCTGATTATGTATAGTAGTATCTCTGCTTCAAATAAGTGAGCCTTAACTGGCTGCACAATATCCATTGGTCCAGGGCTAGGACTAAGAAGCAGGAGCTTTAAGCACAGGAACCTGAACCAAGGCAATTTTCAGTTTGAGGATGATCTTGGTGTCATTGCTGGAGTTGCATCAGGTGAGGTTGAAGGACTGAAGATGACCAGAAAGGTGCTGGGGTAGACGTTGATAAAATAGGTGTGAAGGCAGAGACTTGAGGGATATTTGCACAGCAGCAAAAGGCGCTGGACTTTAACTAAGGAAGGGAGGTTTAGTGAAATATGTCGGAGTGATAGGATTATACATGGCAGTGACGGGATTACATGGCAGTTACTTGAATTCAGAAATCCCTCACCCTCCCTTGCAAGGTGCATGGTGTACTGTATCAAAGGCACCTGTGAGGGGTTCATTAGGCAGCCAGAAGCTCTTTTGTGCACTGAGTGCAGCTAGGCAAGAATGCGTTAGCTCAGCTGTCAGTGCTGAAGAGCCCTTAGCTTTGCCTAGATGCAGGACAGAGCCCTAGTTCGTGTCCAATTCTTCACTATCCCAAATGTTTATCTCTCTTCACTATTCTGGACTATTGTTCCCTTCTCTATAAGTTGCACATAATTCTACATATCAGTGTTGTGCACAAACTGTTGACATTTAATGCCCATCACCACTATTTACTTCTTGGACATTGACATACTTTAGTGTTTGGAAATATTTTCTTCTTGTGTAATATTCTTTGTTTAAGTTCTGTTTTTATATTCATGATCAATTTGATTTTTTTTTCTTATCTTTTTGCCAAGCCAAGGCCATTTAGCCCACCATTAACATCTAACTCCAGTCCGCCTCCTGGCGCTCCATTGGCACGTACAGAGAGCTCCTCTTCAGTATCATCGTCTGCGTCATTAAGTGCGGCAAATACCCCAACTGTTGGTAGGTATCCTCAGAAATACATTGTATTTGTTTCACTCTGTGATTAAAACACTTAATTTCTAGGATGGTGTGTCTTATGTCCTAGGTGTTGTGTGACCTCAACCTGATGTGACTGCACCGTGCACATAAATGGCACTGCCCCATGTATCAGGAATCAAGAATATTCGAAGAGCAATGTCCAATGGTTACTCAAGATGAATTTTATATTTGTTTTACCTACATTTTGAAGCTTCCTCACCATGATTAAATAGCCTTGAGGGTTTAGAAGTTGCCGAAAGTTCAGAGGTGATGTTAAAGACATATGCTTGTGACCGCTGTATGAGGTGCTTGGGTGTCAGTTACTATATTCATACAGGCTATGGTCACCTTGTCATGCTCTCAAAGGTCCAGTACTCTAGAGAGAAGAATTCGATGGCTTATAGAACTAGTCTGCTTACAGAGGGCCCAGTTTACTGAGGGCTAAGGGACACTTGTGAGTGAAGAATGGGGTTGTACTCTTCATTCTGGGTAATAGGACTCAAAGAATCTTTCAGTGGAACTGGCACTAAATACATGTAAGGAAAATAGGCCTAGGATCTGTAGTGAATCCTTGTCTTACAACGTATTTCCATTCCTCAGGATACGAGTCTCATACCCTGAATCATAGTTACGAGCCAGAGTTTATTAGCTTTTAAATTAGAAACCGAGTTTGGCACCCAGTGCATGGGAGCAATTTGAAAATGACAAGTGTCATGAAAAAAGAACACAATAATAGCCACCCTATAATCCATAAAGGAGAAAAACAAGTTTTTCATTAAATGAGCCGTAATAAAATATTTATATTAAAGAATAATTTGATGTTGAACAAACAGCATCAGCTTTAACCTTTACCTTAACTTACCAATATTCCTACCACTTGCCTCCCTTTTATTTAGCCTAAACCCATCTGTAACCCTTACACAAATCCTAATGTTCTGTCTCTCTATTGTAATGTAACCTTTACTCTTACCATAACCCTAAACCCATTTTCAGCTCTATTTTTCCCAGCATTCATTCTGATAAATATATTCACATGCTATTTTAGTATTCCTACATGCCAAGCTGGGAATCCGCTAGTTAAATACTTATGGAACAATGGTGTACTTTTCATATTTTGTATTTTCATTTCAAAGCTTTCCTACCTGCAACTACATGTCTCTGGACTGAGTTCTGTAAGTTGTGCCAGTCTGAGTTTATTTCCTAACAATAGATACTAGATGGAAGATAGAATGAACAGAGATATTTCTGAGCATGATCCACACCATGACTATGTACTGCTTTCAAGCTGGCCATAACAATGGATAAGCAGCTCTAAGAGGTGCTTAGTGGTGGGGTTACTACCGGTCTTACATTTTCTAGAGGTACACAGAGTCCTTAGTTCCTGGAACCTAAGACCACTGTATCTAGAGGGTTGGGACCCACTGGGTTCCATAACCAAAGACCTGGTGTCTAGGTGTAGTGTGGTGTTGGACCTGCCTACCCTAGTGACAACTAAACTTCCTAAGATTGGAGAAGGGTTTGTGCTAGACCCTTAACAACCAATCTAAAAGTTCAGTAGAACTTACTCATCTACAAAAATATTTTATATGTGCCTAATGCTAGTGGTGGTATTTCCTTTAATCCACACCTAGATTAGCTGGTAAAACAGTGCAGTCTTAAATGCCAACCGCTGCACACCAATGTAGGAGGCTGGCTTAGTATATGGTGCACACTTATTTAAGTGAAGCACCCTGCACTAATCCAGACAACCCTTATGGTGATTTTAGTGGTTTTAGACAACCATAGAAAGCTCTCTAAGTGGTAGCTGTAGAGAGCAGCCTTCAGGCTTAGTCCAGAAGGGTGTTAAGCAGCTTGTTTTACCAGTATCTGAAAGAGACACGTTAGTGACAGATTGCTTACCTTAGAATATCCCCAGGCGTCAGGCTGGATCCGGAAAGTTTTGCGTAGCAGTACCCTTGCGCGTCGTGCGGCTCCGCGTCCGTCGTCGGGATCGCCGGGATGACGTCGCGGGCAGTACTTAGACGCCGCCCCTGCGCGCTGACGTCAGTTCTTCTTTTTCCGCGCCAGTAAGCGCAGATCCGGGAAGAGCAGTGCCCTAGTCATTTTTTGACTAAGTTTTTGGTGAATTTTTCACTGTTTTCTCGAGTCGCTCGACTCCACAGGTGTCGGTAGGGATGCCCGGCTTCAAGCCATGCGACGTCTGTGGTCGGATGATGTCGATCACGGAACCGCATACAGATTGTCTCTACTGCCTCGGGCACGACCACGACCCCAAGTCGTGCCCCGACTGTCGGGCCTTGCATCCGAAGGCTTTGCGAGAGCGGTCTCGAAAGCTCCTCGAGGTCCGGCAGTCGGCTCCGCGCCGCACCAAGCCCAGGTCACGTGAGAGGTCGAGGGGCCGGTCGCGGAGTCCTCATCGGTCGTCGGGGTCCAAGTCTTCGCACTCCTCCGGTAAGTCGAAGCATAAGAAGTCTAAGAAGCGTCATCGCTCGACGACTTTGCCTCGCCGGTCTCGCGACTCGGCTGAGGGTCCTGTCGGCACCGTCCCTTCCCCCGCGGCTCCGGGAGTGCCTGTGGAGCCACCCCCGCATTACCCGCACTTCCCGGGTTCGGGGGCGACTCCGGCCGAGATACAGGAGTTCCTGTCGGCCATGGCCCGCCTCTTCGGGCCTCAAGGTCCCTCCGGTGCGCCTTCGGGCCCCGCGGGCCCTGATGGGGTTTCTCCGGCGCCGCCGGCGACTCCGGTCCCGGCGCCGCCTGTCACACCAGCCTCGGTCCCGGCTCCGGCCCCGGCCTCGACCCCGGCTCCGGTGCTGCCTCAACCCCGATCGACGCCGGTTGACCTCATAACACCTCCACCGGCGCCGATGTCTCCGGTGCCGTTTCCGACGCCGCCCGGGGCTCCGGGCGGCGTCGTCCCCAGGTTCTCTCCGGATCCGGACATGGCGCCGGACCGGCGTCGCTCGACGCCGGCTCCGACGCCGCTGGGACCTTGGGTCCCGCATGCCCCTCCTCCTCCTTATTTTGAACCAGAGGAGGACGAAGAGAACTGGGAGGGGTCGGATGACCCTCTCACACAGCAGTGTGAGTTCGATCAGGACTGGGCTGAGGAGCTTGGGGATGCCAGTGGTCTGGACACCTCCCCTGACTCTGGCATGATGTCTCCTCCTTCCGTGGCAACGGAGGAGGGAGCAAATTTTGCAACGGTGTTGCGTAGAGCAGCTGGGGCCTTACCCCTCCAATTGCCTACAGTGGCTGTCAGGACTAACCTCCTGACGGACGTGCTTCAGCCGGCGGCTACCTCCTCGGAGCCACTGCTGCCGTTTAATGACGCGCTTTCCGACGTTCTTTTGGGCACCTGGTCCAAGCCCGCCACAGGGGCTCCTGTGGATAGGAACGTGGCCCGACGCCACCGCCCCGCTCCGGGCGACCCCCTGTTCCTCTCCCAACACCCCACTCCTGAGAGCTTGGTTGTCCAAGCCTCTGCTTCCCAAACCGCCTTCCCTACCACTCCTCCGGATAGGGAATCCAAACGCCTGGATCAATTTGGAAAGAAGGTCTTTTCTTGCTCCAGTGCTGGCTTGCGGTCTGTCAACACCGCTTGCCTTTTGGGCCGATATTCCCACTCTCTGTGGGACTCGGTGGCGCAAGTTCTGCCCCAGTGTTCTGAGGAGGTCCAGACACTGCTTTCCCGCGCCATTGCGGACGGAAGAGATGCGGCTAAATACACCATTCGATGTGGCCTTGATACCGCCGACTCGCTAGGCAGATCGCTTGCGACGACAGTGGCGCTGCGCCGTCACGCCTGGCTGAGGACCACTGGTTTCTTGGGCGATGTCCAAAGCACGCTTATGGACATGCCCTTTGATGGTGTCGGCCTTTTCGGCAACAAGGCAGACCATGCGCTGGAGCGCTTTAAGGACTCACGGGCTACAGCCAAGTCCCTGGGCCTTTCTGCTGTGCGCCCTCCGCAACAGTCTGCTTTTCGCCCCTTTCGTGGCCACGGAAGGGGCACCCAGTCATGTCCGCTGCCCAGCCACCGGCCCACGCAGCAAGCGTCTTCGCGTGGACGTGGCTCCCGCCGTGGCGGGTCAGGCAACCAGCGTGCGGGTCAGGCCACCAACCCCGCCCCGTCCGCGGCCTCCAAGCCCTCCTAGTCCTTCCTTTCAGGTGCACAGCACGCCAGTAGGGGGCAGGGTCCGCCATAACCTTCACCACTGGCGTGCCATCACCTCGGACAAGTGGGTCTTGGACATTGTCCGAAGGGGCTACTCCCTCCCCTTCGAGACCATCCCCCCAGCCATGCCACCTCAATTCCACCGCATGTCAGGGGATCACTTGGTGCTTCTTCAGAAGGAAGTTGCGGCCCACTTGGCCAAGAGGGCCATTGAGCGCGTTCCGACCCCAGAAGTAGGTCGTGGTTGCTACTCCCACTACTTTCTGGTGCCCAAAAAGGACAAGGAGGACATGCGTCCTATCTTGGACCTCCGGAACGTCAATCGCTTCCTCCGGAAGGAGAAGTTCAAGATGCTCACCTTAGCTCAGGTCTTGACTGCCCTCGACCCTGGAGACTGGATGGTAGCGTTGGACTTGCAGGACGCATATTTCCACATCCCCGTCCTGCCGGCCCACCGGCGTTACCTGCGGTTCATGGTGGGCCTCGAGCATTTTCAATTCACCGTGCTTCCCTTTGGCCTCACAAGTGCCCCTCGGGTGTTCACGAAAGTGATGGCGGTGGTCGCAGCTCATCTGCGCCGGGCAGGGGTTCCAGTCTTCCCCTACCTCGACGACTGGCTGCTGAAGGCGGGTTCGTCCCAGGCAGTCGTCTCCCACCTCCAGACTACGGCCGAACTCCTGCACTCGCTGGGGTTCTCCATCAATGTGCCGAAGTCGCACCTGATTCCTTCTCCACAGCTCCTTTTCATCGGAGCAGTTCTGTACACGACGCAGTTTCGGGCCTATCCTCCCGAACGGCGAGTCCGGGATATTCAGGCTATGATTCCGATCTTTCAGCCTCTATCCTGGGTTTCGGTACGGATGACCCTGAGGCTGCTGGGCCTCATGGCCTCCTGCATCCTGCTGGTCGATCATGCCAGATGGCATATGCGGGCTCTGCAGTGGGACCTGAAGTTCCAGTGGGCGCAGCACCAGGACAACCTGTCCGATCACGTCCAGATCTCAGAGGGGACTGCAAAACAGTTGCAGTGGTGGCTCTCGAACCGGCAATGGGTCAGGGGCAGATCCCTCTCCCTTCCCCAGCCAGAGCACACAGTCGTGACGGACGCGTCCCTTCTGGGATGGGGCGGTCACATGGGAGAGGCGGAGATCAGAGGCCTCTGGTCTCCGGCGGAGTCCCGGCTCCATATCAACCTTCTGGAGCTCCGGGCGATCCGACTTGCACTCAAGGCATTCCTTCCCTCTGTCAAAGGGAAGGTAGTGCAGGTGTTCACAGACAACACCACCGCCATGTGGTACTGCAACGAACAAGGCGGGGTGGGGTCGTGGACCCTATGTCAGGAGGCTCTGCGCCTCTGGACATGGCTGGAACATCAGGGCATTTTCCTGATGGTTCAACACCTGGCAGGTTCCCTGAACGCCAGGGCGGACGAACTCCAGCCGCAGGTGCATGATGGATCACGAATGGCGTCTTCACTCGGAGGTGGCGCAAGGTCTCTTTCAGCAGTGGGGAGAGCCTTGGTTAGATCTGTTCGCCACCGAAGAGAACGCGCAATGTCAGCAGTTCTGCGCGTTGGAATTTCCAAGGCGGCACTCGCTCGGCGACGCTTTTCGTCGCGAGTGGAGTTGCGGTCTATTGTACGCCTTTCCGCCTATACCACTTCTGCCCAGAGTGTTGAAGAAGATTCGGCGCGACCGGGCCCAAGTCATCCTTGTGGCTCCGGACTGGGCTTGAAGAGTTTGGTATCCCGAGCTACTCAGTATGAGCGTCGATCCCCCGATCCGTCTGCCTCTTCGGGAGGATCTTCTGTCGCAGCAGCAGGGGACGGTCCTCCACCCGAACCTGTCCAGTCTACACCTGCTTGCGTGGAGATTGAGCGGCGGCAGTTGATTCCTTTCGACTTGCCTCCCGAAGTTTGTGATGTGATTCTGGCAGCCAGGCGTCCCTCCACTAAGGTGGTATACGCCTGCAGGTGGAACAAGTTTGTGGCATGGTGCACAGCAAAGGCTGTGAATCCCCTCTGTGCCCCTCTTTCTGAGGTTCTTCTGTTCCTTCTTTCTCTGGGCCAACAGGGTTCTGCCCTGGGTACCATCAAGGGCTATCTTTGTGCAATCTCGGTCTTCCTCAGGCTTCCTGATCAGCCCTCTCTTTTTAAGTCCCCTGTTGTTAACAGGTTTCTTAAAGGCATTACTCACCTCTTTCCTCCTGTTCCGTTTATAATGCCTCAGTGGGACTTGAATTTGGTTCTTACCTTCTTAATGTGCGCTCCCTTTGAGCCTCTACATAACTGTCCTCTTCTTCTTCTGACTCTGAAGACAGCCTTTCTGGTGGCCATCACCTCCGCTCAGCGGGTGAGTGAGCTCCAGGCTCTTTCATGCAAACCCCCCTTTCTGTCTGTTCATCCAGACAAGGTTGTTCTTCGGACGCGTCCGTCCTTCTTGCCAAAGGTGGTTACTGCCTTCCACATTGGGCAGACCATCACTTTGCCCACCTTCTTTCCGCATCCTTCCAGAGAGGAAGAGAGGCTCCACCGTCTGGACCCAAAACGTGCGCTTTCCTTTTACCTCAACCGCACACAACAGTTCCGGGTGGATGACCAGCTCTTTGTTGGCTACGTGGGCGCCAAAAAAGGTCGGGCGGTACACAAGCGGACCATCTCCCGCTGGGTCATCTTGTGTATCAAGGCCTGTTATTCTTTGGCTAAGAAGGAGCCTCCTGTTTGGCTGCGTGCCCATTCCACCAGGGCTACGGCTGCTACCATGGCTTTAGGCCGCGGTGTTCCGTTGCAGGATATTTGTCAGGCAGCTACGTGGGCCTCGCTGCACACGTTTACCAAACATTACTGCCTTGACAGCCAGGTCCGGAGGGACGGCTTCTTTGGCCGATCTGTCCTCCGGGACTTCCTTGTCTGAATCTGTTTGCAGACCCACCACCGGGGTTGGTATTGCTGGGGTATCTATTCTAAGGTAAGGAATCTGTCACTAACGTGTCTCTTTCAGATGCACAAGTTACTAACTTGTGTAACGATATATCTGTAAGAGACAGTAGTTAGTGACAGATTCCTTACCGCCCCACCCATCCTCCCCGTTCTGCGAACTGATTTCTAGGGTTAAGGACATCCCTTTCAAGGCCCTAGTATTTTTTCAGACACCTATGTCAGCTTCTTGCATGGCTCTGCGTTCCTGGCGCGGAAAGTCGTGTACAGAACTGACGTCAGCGCGCAGGGGCGGCGTCTAAGTACTGCCCGCGACGTCATCCTGGCGATCCCGACGCCGACGACGGATGCGGAGCTGCACGACGCCGCCTACCGACGCGCAAGGGTACTGCTACGCAAAACTTTCCAGATCCAGCCTGACGCCTGGGGATATTCTAAGGTAAGGAATCTGTCACTAACTACTGTCTCTTACAGATATATTGTTACACAAGTTAGTAACTTGTGCACTAATCATATAGTGTAGGTTAAGTGAAAAAGAACCACACAGTCTAGTAATAAAAATATTTATTTATTATAAACACTCACTAACACATTGAATATCTCCTATCCGGAGATATAATCACAATGCACACAATACTTCAATAGAAGAACAGGTAAATAGCACATACACAGTGGTCCTCAGGGGAGACCAAACCATATACCAATAAAGTGGAATGCGAACTGCGACCGAAGTCGAGACTTGACCCAGAAGACTTAGAAGAGCCGAGTACCCAAGGTAAGTACCCAGGAACCCCACGGAGGCCATGTGCAGAGTGGAAACCGCCTCATACTCGATGCAAGTCAATGAGGAAGTCGCGATTGCAGTTTTCAAAAAGAAGGACCCTTCCCAGAGGACCCTAAAGAAACCCCGTGGAAAATGGAAGGATGGAGAGTCACTCCACCCGTGGATAACCCAGGAACCAGGATACCTACACCAGGGAAGTCGGGTGTAGGAATGACTGAGCCGGACGGCCAACTGATAGATATTGATGGGATTGAATTCCTGCTGCGCGAGACTTACTACAGCGTAAGCAACCATTTTTCTTCACAGAGCTACGCTTAGCCCATCATACCCTGGAAGGCACACTGATCGTGCCTCTCTACAAGTGCTCTTCCCAGCCCTGTCCTGACGAAGACCCCAACGTGAGGATTAACTTACCCTCTACTTTAGGGGTCGAAACGTTGACAACTGACAATCTAATCACAAGCTCAAAGGATTGATTATTACGAAGAACATGTACATTTGAGCTATGTTTATATTCAGGAACATTTGACCTATGTTAGGCTGGAAAGGTCTAACCGCATGTAGATATGATGTATACATGTCACTATACCTTTATCCTGTCCTTTATTCACAGATCCACCACCATTTACCTTACCCCTTTTTTCTTCTTCCTTCACATTTAGAGCACTGTAAATATTTATCGCACTGCTGCGTATTTTGAGCAACTGTGTTGCCTCTATGAAATGCTTTGACGTTATATTGCATTTGATGCCTTCCATTTTTTGGATTAAAAATTTGATTTGATCATCATATTTAAGCAGGAGTGGTGAATGTTTTAATATTTTTCTTCTGTTAAAGAAAGTTGCTACCCCGACCACCGATATATTGTACGGTATTGAGAGAGGGGCAGAAAAAATCTACGGAGCAGCTGATGGATAAGTCACTCTATTGGCTTCACTTGCATGCCTACATTGGGGCAGGAAGAAATGGGGGCTTAGCCAGCCATATTATCATGGCCAGAAGAGTGGGTTGGGTGGGCAGTTCAAACAAAGACTTAAAGGGGGATTGCATAGTGATCAATTTTAACGATCACCAATTGGTGAGCTACTTGAGACGCCAGCTTCATAATGTAGCCTTTCCTGGTACTCAGATTTATGTTTTATCCCCTTATGTAATCTGGTACCTCGCGTAATTCTCTCTGGGAGGTATAGAGACCAGCCAACTGTCAAGATCATTCCGGGCAATCTTGGGAGTTCCAGCTGGAGAGCAGCGAACAGATTAGCCCCTTTGTCAGAGCTAGAATCTTGCGATTGACTACACATAGCTGACACACATCTAACAGGGCTGGAGCATATTAGGGCAGATGATGGCGATAAACCAATTATCTTGGGGGACCCAGAATGGGATTTTGAAAGCTGGTTAAAGCTGCCTCCTGGAATGTTGCAGGTATTAAGGCGAAGGTGGGCAATTTGTGGATTTCGGTGGAATTTTAATATTGTGTGGGTAGGAGACTTTAATGCACAGCCGTGCAAATACTCTACCAAGACGGTTTGTGGTCTTATGGACGCGGAAGGCGACCCGGTAAATCTTTTTATTCACCATGAGTATGGGCCTAAATACACTACTCTCTATTGGAAATCTGGAGATAAGAAATAGAGTTGATACATCTTCCGGAGAATTGCTAAAGACGTTTACACGTAACGAGTAGGAATCAACCATTGATTTTGTACTAGCTTCAAAGTCTCTTGGTGGAAAGTTGACACAAGTAGAGACAATATTCACAAGTTTTAGCGATCATGCCATGCTCTCCTTATCTATGTTAGTGGGACCCCTCGGGGACAGGCAAACACAAATTATAGACAAACCGGTCTTGGGAAGAAAGAATGGATACCAACTAAAATGGGAAAGAATAAACCAGGAAAAAATAATCCCAAGAATATGGAGTATATACAAAATTGTCTGGATGTAAATCTCCCCTCATTTTAGATTTTTCAAAAATATTGGAGGGAGTGAAATATGCCCTGACTCGTAGTAAAACAACAAATAGGGCCCCGTTAGGCGTTGGTTCGATCGTGCCTGCGCCCAATCTTTAAAAGATCTCCATAACGCCCTGAAAGTAGTACCCAGAGACCAAGGGAGGATAAAATTGCTGTGCAAGGCATACAGTGAAGCAAGGAAACAAAGAGAAGCGGCTCTGAAAGATGAGGCTTGGGAACAGCTGGAACTGGCAGCAGCCGCTAAAAATCGCAGGGACTTTTGGAGGGTGGTAAATAATCCCTATTTTAAAAACGCTAAGGACCCAACTTTGGATTCCCATGTGGGCAAGGATGCTTGGGTGACCCATTTTGAGAAGGTTTTCCGATCAAATGAAATATGCCCGATTAACCAGCCAACCAGATTGACGGGGGGCCCCAATTGACTTATTTTTGGAAGATCAAGATTTATGGGCCCCCTTATTGCGGAATGTATTTAATGCGATAGCCAAGTTAGGCCACTTGGCCTCATGGGGTACTAGCGTAATTATACCAATCTTCAAAAATGGGGACAAAAATAAGATGCGTAATTATAAACCTATCTCCCTGTTAGACATCACCTCGAAACTAATGGGACGGCTATTGTTACATAGGCTGGAAGAATGGGCTCAAGAGAAGAACATATTGATCCTGGCCCAATACGGCTTTCAAAGGGGGAGAGGCACGATTGACCAATGCCTAATTATAGAAAAATACACCAGGACAAAAGGGGAAAAAATGTATATGGCCTTCATGGATCTATCCGCAGCATTTGACTGCGTGAGCCATTACAAACTATGGGAGATAATGGAGAATGTATGGATTGACCCGCCAATACTAACCTTCATCCGCCAGTTGTATTCACCGTCCACCTCTTGTGTTCGATACGGCAAAGAAGGAGAATGCACACACCCTTTCCGGATATCAAGGGGGGTTAGACAAGGATGCGTCCTTGCCCCATTTTTGTTTTCAATATACACGAACGGGATTGAGGCGGTACTGGCAGGTTCAACACCGGATGTCCCGAGTTTTGGCACCTTTACCCTACCATTAGTGGCCTATGTCGACGACGCAGTAATAATTGCCAGAACAGGCAGGGCCTTGCAATGTATGATAATGGCCTATGTAACGTTCATGACATCCCTGGATTTAAGGGTCAGTGAATCTAAATCCTTTATATTGATAGCAGGTTCAACAGGGCACGGGAAAGTGCCATCCTTTCATATAGGGGCCCGCAGACTAAAGGTGGTAGACCCATTTTCCTATCTGGGGGTCTCGTTCGATAAAGGTCACACCTGGGCTAACATGGTGAAAAATAGGGCTCTGGTGATGGAAAGTAGTATGGCAGCCATCGCTAAATTTGCTCAGAAACTGGGCACAAAACCTCTAAAAATTGTAAAAACGATATATAGAGCAAAGACAGTCTCAGCCGCTACCTATGGAGCAGGGGTGTGGGGGATGGCCCCTATAGAGCACTTACAGAAACTTGAAGATAGCTTTTTTAAACGGCAGGTATCACTCCCTGTATTTTGCTCTAATTTTAACTGCCATTCAGAAGTGGGACTACCCTACATCGGCTACACAATAAGGCTTCCCCCAGTATTATTATGGCACTCAGTTTGGAGGAGACATACAGTACACCTGGCCCAATCCATCATAAATAATTGCCTAAAATTAGACAATGCACACAAAATAGAATGGCTCCATTATGTAAGGTCAACTCTGAACTCATTGGCCCTAGAGGATTTATTTAGAAACCCCAGTGCATGCCTTGAATTATCAAAGAAAGAAATAAAAGCAAAATTCCTAGCAAAGGTGGCGCATGATAAAACTGGAAGCAAACCAAGATAAACCAACAGTAAGAATAGACCGTCATCTCCCGCCAATAGCAGAGGGAGATTACTTTTATTTAGAAGAAATCCAGAATTTACAGCACAGATTTATTCGATTAAGGTTTCGTATGAACTTGATTCCTTTGATGGTGTGTTACCCCGCAGGAAAATGTAATCCCTCTGACTTGGCTGCCTGTCCCTGTGACGGCAGATCAGAGCAGGCAGAACTCCACATAGTTTTATTTTGCGATTTATATAAAGTAGAAAGAGCAAGATATATTTTACCAATTTTAGGACAATACAATTTTAGACAATGTAGAGTGGCTTTTAGCTTTTGTTAAAAAACTTAGCAACCCCCATATAAGCTTTTCGATAGCTAGCTTTTTGTGGGCTTGCATAAGAAAAAGGAAACTCACTTCTTAGACATTTTAAGCGCCCCAGTGAGGAACCTGTGTCATAAAAGTAGTACTGCTTAGCAGTATACCCCGCCCCCCAGCACACACTACGAGCGAAGGGTTACTGTAAAGTGGTATTGTATTGTATGGAAAGGGCAGGATTGGGCAAGATGTTTTCTGTATTTGATCATGAAAGGCACGTGGGGGGGATAATCATCTAGTAATCTCGGTTTTAATTTTAAGTATTAATATCTTTTTGAAGAATGTTAAAATGGTATTTAACTTATGCTGTAAATTTAGGCTGAATCTTATGCACTGTCACTTTATTAGTAGCCGGGATATGATGAATTGTACGTTTATGATCTTTTGTTTTATGATCGAATAAAGTTTTGATAATGATGAAGCAGTATTCAATGTTCGAGGCATATGAGCTGTAGATCGTATACCTGTGTATAGATCGCCATCTGGTGTTGGGCTCGGATGTTTGCACTTTGTTTTTGTCTTGGAAGAAGTCTTTGTAGTCACGAGGTAGGTGACTCCTCCTTAGGACGATAGTGCGCATGGGCATCAACTCCATCTCCAGATTGTTTTTTTCCGTCAACGGGTTCGGATGTGATTTGCTGCGCTCCGGGTCAATGTCGGTTTCGAACCCCCCTTCCACGCGCAATCCCTCTCCACTCGACGGTATTGTCTCGATCGCGTTTTCCCTTTCGACGCGCATCTTTAAAAACAAACTCCTCGATCTTCGACGCGGGCCGTTGGGCCTATCCGCGCCGACCACGCCTGCAGTGAATAGAAAGGACTCCTTTCAAAAAATGCCCCGGGTGTGGTGCTAAGTTCTCACACGGACTTGCACAAGGTTTGTAATCTCTGCCTCTCCCCGGAGCACGAAGACAAGAACTGCAAGGCCTGTGCATCGTTCAGGTCGAAGAAAACCATCCGTGATCGTCGGGCTCTACATCACAAAATGTCTCGCGGAAGCAGCTCGACTCCGGACATCTTTGGACCAGATCCCAATGTCCAGCCGGAACAACAAGGTGATGAAGAAGACATCTCCGAGGCCGACGACTCCGCCGTCGAAGAGGAGACAATCACCCCGGCTCAGCAGTCCGTGAGTACCGAAACACCTCTCCCAAAAAACAAACCTAAGGCTCCGGTAACACCCTCGGGCTCGGGTCGACACCTGCAACATGTCTCAGACGCCCCGCCCTTGGGCCCGGCTATGAAACCTAAAGATAAGCCTTCGGGCTCGAGCTAACCCCATTCCGGTGCCGAAAAGTCACCTTCGGCACCGAAGCACCAGACTAAAGATGTGCCACGCCCTTCTTCCTCGACGCCAAAAACAGCCTCGACGCCGAAGCCCTCGGCGTCGAAACATACCAAGGACAAACATTCGGAACCGAAAAAATCTTCGGAGCCAAAAACGGCTTCGGAACCGAAAACAGTCTCGGAGCCACAAACTCCTAGAACAAAACCTAAGGAGTTCAAGACCCCACAGAAAGCCTCAGAGACTCGGTCCAAAGAACATTCTGACCCAAAATCTTCAGCACCGAAAAAAGACATTTTACCCACACAGCCTGTACCTGATTTTTCGGCTCCAAAACAAAAAACTCTTTGTATTGACCCAGAGACTGGCAAAGTCGCTGCCAAGCCTCCAAAAAAGAGGAAACTGAACACTTCAGAGGAATCTGAAATACCCTTGAAACAAAAGGAGATGAGTACTAACACCTCCTTCTCCTCCTCCAGTTGATCCAAATCTTCTAATTTCTCCACTACACTCCCCACAACATACTTTTTCACCTCAAACATCAGATACTGAGGATGATCATACCGATAGGGGTGGGAATATAGATCCACATGATGATGATGATGCACATACCATCCCACACGACGTAGACCCTTGGGATGACTACAACACAGATCCCGACCCACATAATGACCCGGACCTCTATCCATCTAGGCCATCACCACCAGATGACAATATTGGGTTTGCGCAACTAATCAATAGGGCTGCCCAATACCACGGGGTACAGTTACATTCTGATCCCTTAGAGGAAGATTTTTTACTTGAAACCTTTGCACCCTCGCAAAAGTCCACGCACACCCTGCCAATCTTATAAGGCATGCTCAAACATGCCCCAGAAGTTTTTAAGGACCCTGTCAGAGCCAGGATTCTCAACACCAGGATAGATAAAAAGTATAAGGCAGCTCCCAATGACCCAATTTACATTAAAGGTCAGGTCCCTTTGGATTCTCTTGAGGTGTCTAATGCACGAAAGAGGGCAAACTCACAGAGTACAGGCGACACCCCCCCCCCCTCCTGATAAGGAGTCCAAACTAATAGACGCATCTGGTAAACGTATTGTGTCACAGGCTGCAAATCATTGGCGGATTGCCAATGCCCAAGCTTTATTGGCCAGGTACGACGGGGCTCACTATGACGAGCTTGAAAAGCTCATGCAACACCTTCCTGACCAGTACAAACAAAAGGCCAACGACCTTATACAAGAGGGGAAATTGATCACAAACACCTCAATTAAATGTGCGCTCGACGCGGCTGATACCGCATCTCGCGCCATTAACACTAGCATTTTGTTGCGCAGGCACGCTTGACTCCGAGTCTCCGGATTCAAACAGGAGGTGCAATCTGCTATTCTAAATCAGCCCTTTGATCAAGAACATCTTTTCGGGCCCTCAATTGACACATCTTTAGAAAAAATGAAAAAAGATACCGACACTGCTAAGTCCACGGGGGCCTTACAGTTCCCTCCCCCTAGAGGTTCTTTACGCCGCTCCTTCTACAGAGCTGGCTCCAAAACCATTGGCTCACAACATCCCTCTTCTTCCTATAAAAGCCCCACTCAAACGTCCTCCAAAGGATACTTTCGCAGAGGCTACAGAGGCAACAATGGTAAGGGAAGAGGTCGCGGCAACAATAACCGCAACTCCCCTACCACCAAACAGTGACTTCCCTGCCCTTCCCCCCGATCATCCCACTCCTGTCGGGGGACGTCTCTCACAGTTCCTACCTGTCTGGAATTCAATCACAACAGACAACTGGGTAAGATCAATTATCCAGTATGGTTACTGCCTGGAACTCACCTCTTCTCCCCCAAATATTCCTCCCAGACAACGTCCAATGTCCTCGGAACATCTGACACTTCTCAAACAAGAGGTTCTCTCTCTATTACAAAAGCATGCAATTGAACCAGTCCCCTTGCCTCATCAAGGCACAGGGGTTTACTCCCTCTATTTCCTAATTCCAAAAAAGGACGGCTCTCTCAGGCCCATATTGGACCTCAGACCGCTAAACCTCTACATTCAGTCGGATCACTTCCACATGGTCACTCTCCAACAGGTGCTCCCACTGCTTCAACAGGGTGACTTTCTCTCCACTCTGGATTTAAAGGACGCCTACTTTCATATTCCCATTCACCCCGCTCACAGGAAATATCTCAGGTTCGTGGTAGATGGTCAACACTACCAATTCAAGGTCCTCCCATTCGGGGTGACTACAGCACCCAGAGTCTTCACCAAGTGTCTCGCAGTAGTTGCGGCCCACTTACGAAGACAGCACATTCATGTCTTCCCTTATCTAGACGACTGGCTCATAAAAGCCAAGTCACACAGCAGCTGTGTGCAACACACACACAAAATAATCCAACTGCTTCACAACTTGGGATTCACGGTAAACCTCACCAAATCCCCCTCCAACCCTCCAGCATACAACAATATCTAGGGGCTACAATAGACACTTCAAAAGCTCTAGCATACCCCAACCCAGTCAGGATAAGCACCATACAAGCTCTAATAGCAACATTTCTGCCTCAACACTCACTACCAGCGCGAGTGTTCATGCAACTAATCGGGATGATGGCCTCTTTATCGTCCCTTATGCAAGACTCCAAATGTGTCCCTTACAGGAAAGTTTGGCACGTCAGTGGAACCAGGCTCAAGGTCAGCTAACAGATCTGGTGTTGGTAGACGCACTTCACCCATCGCTCTCTGCAGTGGTGGAACACACAAAACCTTTCCAAAGGGCGGCCGTTCCTCGACCCGGTTCCACAGATAGTGCTAACAGCAGACGCATCGCTCACCGGCTGGGGAGCTCATCTTCAAACCCATACCATTCAGGACATATGGACCCCTCAACAAAAACTATTCCACATAAATTGCCTGGAATTGTTGGCAATCTTCCTAGCGCTAAAATCTTTTCAACTCCACCTCGCAAGCAAAGCTGTCCTAGTCCGTACAGGCAACATCACAGCAATGTATTACATACAAAAACAGGGGGGGGGGACACACTCTCTGCAGCTTTCACACCTAGCTCAAAGCATATGGAGATGGGCCATTCCTCAAAACATATATCTCCTTGCAGAACACCTCCCAGGAGTACACGATCAAATTGCAGATCTACTCAGTCGCCAAACACAGCAGATCCACGAATGGGAACTTCTTCCTCAAGTTCTGCTTCCATTCTTTCAAATGTGGGGCCACCCAGAAATAGACCTGTTTGCCACACACCAAAATGCACAATGCCCAAGCTTCGCATCCAGGTATCCACACCCATTGTCCAAAAGCAATGCGCTATGGATGAACTGGTCAGGCAAATTTGCTTACGCTTTTCCGCCTCTCCCGCTCATTCCGCTAGTGGTTTGGAAGCTCAAACAGCATTCCCTCACAATGATCCTCATTGCTCCAACATGGGCCCGACAGCCATGGTTCACAACCCTCTTGGAACTATCAGTAGTTCTCACTCAGAACCATGGAGAGATAAGGCATCCAGATCCCAGTCAACTCAACCTTGCGATCTGGCACCTGAAATCTTAGAGTTTGGCTACCTTAATCTCCCGCCAGACTGCATGAACATCATTAAAGAGGCTAGACGTCCTACCACTAGAACTTGCTATGCCGCAAAATGGAAAAGATTTGTAATTTACTGTACAAATAACAAAATCAACCCACTAGATGCTTCTATTCGAAACATCATCTGTTACCTTTTACATCTACAACAATGTAACCAAGCGTATACATCCATTAGACTACGTCTCGCTGCAATAGCAGCCTATCTCCAAAACAGACAACACTTGTCTTTGTTTAGGGTACCAGCTATCAAAGCATTTATGGAAGGACTTAAAAGAATAATTCCACCTAGAGTTCCACCCTCTCCAGTATGGAACCTGAATGTGGTACTTACCAGACTCATGGGTCCCCCCATTTGTACCTATGCATAAATGCGAATTACAATTTCTCACCTGGAAAGTAGCCTTTCTGGTTGCGATCACCTCTCTCAGAAGAGTCAGTGAACTCCAGGCATTAACCATACAAGAACGATTTCTCCAAATCCATCATAACAAAGTGGTTCTTAGGACTAACCCAAAATTTCTACCTAAAGTCGTCTCTGCTTTCCACCTTAACCAGTCTGTAGAACTCCCAGTGTTTTTCCCTCTACCAGACTCAGTAGCAGAACGAGCTCTTCACACGCTAGATGTAAAAAGAGCGATACTTTACTACATTGAAAGAACAAAATCCTTTAGAAAGACTAAACAACTTTTTGTGGCTTTCTCCCCACCTCATAAAGGCAATCCTATCTCAAAACAGGGATTGCAAGGTGGATTGTTAAATGCATACAAATATGCTATGCTAAAGCCAAACGCACCTTAACCATTCCCCCTAGGGCTCACTCCACACGTAAACTAGGGGATCTATGGCATTCTTAGGGAACATTCCCCTAGATGACTTCTGCAAAGCAGCAACTTGGTCTACACCACACACGTTCACAAAACACTATTGTGTAGACGTGCAAGCAAAACAGCATGCTAGTGTGCGCCAGGCTGTATTAAAAACACTTTTTCAAACCTCAACAGATACAGGTAGCCAGCACTAAGGAGGTAACTGCTGTATAGTCTATGCACAAGTATACGATATACAGCTCATATGCTTCGAACGGAAAATGCTACTTACCAGTATGCATCTGTTCTTGGCATGTAGAGCTGTAGATTCGTATACGCACACCCGCCTCCCCGGATACCTCTATCTGTTCCAGTATTATCTTACTTAGATACATGACACATGGACATCCTTTTCTATTTCTTACTAACTCTATCATAACCCTCCATGGCAAAACAATCTGGAGATGGAGTCGATGCCCATGCGCACTATCGTCCTAAGGAGGAGTCGCCTACCTCGTGACTACAAAGACTTCTTCCAAGACAAAAACAAAGTGCAAACATCCGAGCCCAACACCAGATGGCGATCTATGCACAAGTATACGAATCTACAGCTCTACATGCCAAGAACAGATGCATACTGGTAAGTAGCATTTTCCTTAAGGCCCTCTGCACTGCCTACAAAGCTTTACTTAAAATTGCCCCGAGTATTTGAAGCACTCTTTCGAATAGTACATCCCTAGTAGACCGCTGGGTTCCATGGGGGTCAATCTAATGATGGTCCCCAGATTCCGCAAAGTTAACTGGGGAGGTAGAAGCTTCATCACTGGAAACAATAAGCTTTGGAACAACCTGCCCCCTCACATCAGAGCTATGCCCAAGCTGATCTCCTTTAGGAAGGAGCTCAAAACTTGGCTCTTTAACAATTAGGCTCCTTTCCATGCTCTTTAGAAGTCCGCGTCAAGACACCTCAGGGTAGGTGTGCGCTTAATAAATTGTTATAACATAACCTAGCATTCTTCAGAGGGACTCACCTGGTCCTGCATAAAGGTTACCTGCACTGGCCATTTGCAACTGGTACAGCTAACAGTGGGGATGCAGAAAGCATCTGGTTGAAAGACGACGTTTCCCTTATAACTCACAAGCTGGTTGCAACTAAACCCTTTTGTCACACACCCAGGATTTGAAGACTTTTTTGTGACAAAATCCTTGCTAGCATCAGTGATTTGATTGCACTGTTGTCAAAGCCCAGCTCCTTATCAGACAGGGTGCTTCCAAATTGTCACTGCACTGCAAGATCGAGTCTGTCTTTCTTTCTGTGTTATGGGATTTAGGTTTGTTTCATTGAGAGGCTGAGCTAGTCACCCTTCCTGGGCTGAGATCGGAGGATAAATTCTCGATTTACTTCTGAAACTTGAACTAGGGAGTTCAGCCCATGACCTCAAATGTGCAGTCTTTTTAGCAGTCATAATGTGATAAAGCAATTTGATCTCCTGGCTACACTTCCACCAACATGACTGAGGTGCGCTGAGTGAGTGGCAGTTAACAGAGAGAGCACCACCTTGTCAGTGAGTGGAAAGACTTGCTGTAAGAAGTACTAGAGGTCAGCCTCCACTCCTGCCCTGATACACCATGGGTTTCCTTGAAAGACTGGAAGCAAAGAAGAGACAAAGTTACTAACTCCCACCAAGCTAGCTTCTCATTACACCCTTCCCATTGGGAGCTCTCCTGAACCCTGAGGAGTACCATTTCCTACAATGTGTGACCCTGCCAGTCTCCCTACAACTCCAAGTTTTAGAAGAACAGGTGTAACTGCAGGGCACCTAGTATTCTTTCATTACTTACATTGTTTTGTCCTTAGAACTCTCCCTGTTCTACTTACCAGCCGTTTGTAACCTTTGGCGTCCATAATGCCAGCTTAGTTGCCACTTATTCAGCCATTGCCAGGTAGATAATGTCATGTATACCTTATGGCCACATTCTAAATGGAGCCTAACCTCCTTTAAGTATTCGGGCCATTCCACTCGTGCTGAGGCCAGTCATGTGCCTGTCGTAGTTGTACAAATATCATCTGATAAAGAATTCTAGAAGCAGATTCCTTACCTTTGAATTTCTCCAGGCGTGAGACTAGATCTGAAAGATGTTTCATGAGCAGTATCCCTGCGTGCCGGTAGGTGGTGTCGATCGACTCTGCACGGCGTTTTCTGCATAGTCTGCGCTGGAAGTGATGACCGTGTCACCTATACAGGTGCCGCCTTGGCGCGCTGATGTCGGTTCTTTTTGTGCAGATCTAGGTCCCGTGCTCGCTACGCCACGGCTGGCTGATAAGGGGTGTTACTCCGAAACCGGTCCCAGGATGCTTGTTTCTGGTCCAGGGAAGACCTGGCCTGGCAGTTCGGGCTGGACTGTTCCCATGGGGAACAGGGTCAAGACTGATTTGCATATGGCTGGGTCTAAACTGGAGTGGCGTGCAATAAAACTATGGATTTAACTCAGATCTGTGACTGGGGGTGAATGTTTGATTAATTCAGCATTCCGTCCATCATCTGTTATTTTTGCATTTGTCTCACTATGTGGGAATGGTATGCCCAGACGTGGTTCCTGTGATCGCTACGCCACCAGATTCAAGCCAGCCTGGCTGATGAGGGGTGTTAACCCAAAACCAGCCCCAGGATGCATGTTTCTGGTCCAGAGAAGACCTGGCCTGGCAGTTCGGGCTGAATTGTTTCCATGGAGAACAGGGTCAAGACTGATTTGCATATGGCTTGGTCTAAACTGGAATGGCGTGGCGTGCAAAAAAACGATGGATTTAACTCAGTTCTGTGACTGGAGGTGAATGTTTGATTAATTCAGCATTCCGTCCATCATCTGTTATTTTTGCACAGGTCCCGGAGGAGGCCCAGGCCATTGTCTCCCAAGCAATCACAGATGGGAGAGACGCAGCAAAGGTCACTATACACTGTGGACTGGACACGACCAACTCACTGGGCAGAGCGTTTTCGTCGACAGTAGCCCTCAGACGCCACACCTGGCTGAGAACATCTGGCTTTTTTAGGGGGATGTCCAAGCTTCCCTCATGGACATGCCCTTCAATGGTATCTGTCTCTTTGGAGACAAAGCAGACTTGGTGCTGGAGCACTTTAAGCACACACGGGGTACAACAAACTCCTTGGGCCTCTCGGCTGCCCCACGTCATCCCCAGTCTGCCTTTTGCTACTTTCGTGGCCACGGAAGGGGCTTTCAACTGCGCCACCCCTATCCCAACCACGAACCCTCACAAGCTTCCCAGTCTCTTCATGGACGAGGGCATGTTTCCTACCGGCCTCGTGGGTTGGTAGCCAGCGGTTTGGTCCAATTACCACCCGCCCCCCCACCCAGCATCTGCAGCCTCCACACCTTCCACTCCCAGGATCTGCCATTACCTCTACCACTGGCAGTCCATAACAAAGGGCAGGTAGGTTCTGCTGATCGTCCGGAGGGGCTTCGCCCTCCCCTTTGAGACCACCCCTCCCTCCATCCTAAGACCTGCTGAAGGAGGATCATAACCTATTGCTCCAGGAGGAAGTTGTGGCTCTCTTGGCCAAGGGATCCATAGAGAGGGTTCCGGCGCCAGAAATATGCTGTGGTTGCTATTTCTGCAACTTTCTGGTCCCCAAAAAAGGTGAAGGGCCTTCATCCAGTCCTAGACCTATGAGCCCTCAACAACTTCCTCAAAAAGGAGATATTCAAGATGCTCACATTAGCTCAGATCCTGTCTGTCCTGGACCCAGGAGACTGAATGGTAGCGTTGGACTTGCAGGACGCCTATTTTCACATTCCCGTCCTGCCCACCCATAGACGAAACCTGAAGTTTATGTAGGCAGTTCACCGTGCTCCCCTTTGGCCTTACCAGCGCCATTGGGTGTTCACCAAGGTGATGGCGGGGGTCGCAGCGCATCTGCACAGATCAGGGGTGCCAGTCTTCCCCTATCTCGAAGACAGGCTGCTGAAGGCGGACTCACCCCAGGGTGCAGTCTCCCACCTCCAAACTACGGCAAACCCCCTGCATTCACGGGGGTTCACTATCAACGTGCCAAAGTCAAACCTGACTCCCTTTCGACGCTCCCTTTCATCAGAGCTGTTCTGGACACAGTGCAGTTTCGAGCCTATCCTCTCAAGCGGCGAGTCCAGGCTATTCAGACTTCGATACATTTTGTTTCAGCCTCTATCCTGGATTTCGATTAGAATGAGACTGAGGCAGTTGGGCCTCATGTCCTCCTGTATCCTGCTAGTAACTCATGCCAGGTGGTATATGTGGGCTCTGCAGTGGGACCTGAAGTTCCAATTGACACAGCATCAGGGAAATCTCTCTGACATGGTCCAGATCTCGGAGGGAACTGCACGAGACCTGAAGTGGTGGCTGACAAACCACGATTGGGTCAGAGGCAGACCCCTCTCCCTCTCCCTTCCCCAACCAGAACTCACAGTAGCAACAGATTCATCACTCCTGGGATGGGGCGGCCACCTGAGAGAGGTGGAGTTCAGAGGACTCTGGTCTCCTGCAGAGTCCAGACTCCACATCAACATGCTGGTGCTCCAAGCGATTCGCTTGGAATTTAAAGCCTTTCTACCCTCCATCAAGGGAAGGCTAGTTCAAGTGTTCCCAGACAACTCCACCTGCAACAAACAGGGCGGAGTGGGGTTGTGGACCCTCTATCAAGAGGCCCTACGTCTCTGGACCAGCCTGGAACAGCAAGGCGTTTCCATGGTGGTTCAACACCTGGCAGGTTTCCTGAATGCCAGGGCGGCCAAATTCAACCGTCGATGCCTAGCGGATCACGAGTGGCATCTCCATTCGGAGGTAGCACAAGGTCTCTTTCAACAGTGGGGAGAGCCTTGGTTAAATCTGTTCGCCTCTGCCGCAAACGCACAATGTCAGCAGTTTTGCGCGCCGGGGTTTCCAAGGCGACTCTCGTTAGGAGACGCTTTTCATCTTCATCTTGAGTATGCCTTTCCACCCATCCCACCCCTGCCCAGAGTTCTCAAGAAGATCAGGAACGACCGGGCCCAAATCATCCTTGTGGCTCCGGACTGGGCAAGAGAGTCTGGTAGCCCGAGCTTCTGAACATGAGTGTCGATCCTCCGATCAGGGTGCCCCTTCGGGAGGACCTTCTGTCGCAGCAGTAGTGGAGGGTCCTCCACCCGAACCATGCAACTTTCCGCCTTCTTGCGTGGAGATTGAGCGGTGGCAGTTGATCGCTTTCGTCCTCCCTCCCGAAGTCTGCATTGTTATTCTCGAAGCCAGGCGTCCCTCCACCAAGACGGTATACGCCTGCCAGTGGAAGTGATTTCTATCATATTGTGCAGAAAAGTCCATTATCCCTCTTTCTGCTTCCCTTTCTGATATCTTGCTTTTTATTCCTACTCTGGGACAGCAGGGCTCTGCTTTGGGCACTCTAAAGGGTTATCTTTCTGCTCTGTCTGCCTTCTTGTGGATGACCAACCCTCCTTATTTAAGTCCCCTATTGTAAATATTTTTTTTGAAGGGCCTTGTACATATGTTCCTTCCTTCCCCTTTCATTATGCCTCAGTGGGACCTTAACTTGGTTCTCACATTCTTGATGTGCGCTCCTTTTGAGTCTCTACATGATTGTCCCCTCAGACTGCTCACCATCAAAACAGCCTTTCATGTGGTGATTACATCGACCCCGAGGGTGAGTGAGCTGCAGGCTTTATCTTCCAGAGCTACAGGCTTTATCTTCCAGGCCTCCAGTTTTCTCAGTTTATCCAGACAAACTGGTGCTTTGCACTAGGGCCTCTTTCCTGCCGAAAGTGATAACCTCATTTCATGTGGGTCAATCTGTAACCTTGCCTACCTTTCACACTCCTCCACGTCCCTCTTAGGAACAGGAGCGACTCCGCCTTCTGGACCCAAAAGAGCGTTGTCCTATCTTGACCGCACACAAGAGTTCTGGGTGGACGACCAACTCTTCTTGGGGGAATGTCGGAATGAAGAAAGGTTGGGTGATGCAGAAACGGACCATCTCTCGATGGGTCATTCTCTGCATCACGATCTGCTATGCACTGGCAAAGGAACAGCCTCATGAAGGCTTTCAGGCTCATTCCACCAAAGCTAAAGCTGCAACCACTGCGTTAGCATGTGGAGTCCCAGTCCTGGACATCTGGCAGGCAGCAACGTGTGCTTCCCTGCACACGTTTACCAAGCATTACTGCCTGGACAGTTGGGTCCTCAGGGATGGGCATTTCACCCATTTTGTCCTGCAGGGCTTCCCAGTTTAAATTTGTCCGCAGACCCCCCACCGGGTATGGTATTGCTTTGGTATTTATTCAAAGGTAAGGAATCTGCGGCTAGAAGTCTCTATCAGACGAACATGTTACTAACCTTCGGTAAGGTCTTATCTGGTAGAGACAATATCTAGCTGCAGAATCCTTACCGACCCAGCCATCCTCCCCACTTTGTGGACAGATCTCTAGGGTCAAGGCTGATCCCTTTTAGGGCCATAGTTTGGACACACCAGTGTCAGTGCACTTCTTGACTCCGCGCTTCTTGCGTGGAAAGTCGTGAAAGGTAACTGACGTCCGCGCGCTGAGGTGGCGCCTACATAGGTGACGCGGACATCACTTCCAGCACGGAAGACGCCGTGCAGAGCCAATGGATGCCACCTACCGGCGCACAGGGCTACTGCTCACGATAAATCTTCCGGATCCAGTCTGATACCTGGGGAAATTCAAAGCTAAGGAATCTGCAGCCAGATAGTGTCTCTTTCAGATAAGGCGCTACCATAGGTAAGTAACTTGCTTGATTGGCTCCAATTTTGAGGAATGGAACTGTCAAGAATGCATGTACATGCAGGAAAGGAGCAAGCCATGTATTCGGCAAGGGGTGCAGCACTGAGTTGTGTGGTCTAAATAATACCAAGAAGCTTCAGATTGTAGAGAACAATTTTTGGAGAGGGATTCTATTGTTGGACGTTAGTGCAACAAAGCAACTAAGGCTTGATTCTGATAGAGACTTCTAGCCACAGATTCCTCACCTTTAGAATATACCCCAGGCATCAGACTGGATCCAGAAACTTTTCAGCAATACCTCTGCGTGCCATAAGGTGGCTCCTTGCGGCTCTGCTCTGATGCCACTCCACTCCGGAAATGACCCACGGGACCTATACAGGTGCCACTCCTGGGACATCAGTTACTTTCGTCCGTGCCTCCAAATGCAGGTCTGAAGCTTCCTCTCGTCTCTCAGTAGTGTTGTGGGGTCGATCCACAACTCTTAAGACCCATGGAGACTACGCGTTGATGAACGTAAAGGCCATCCGGGAACACAAGGCGAAATTTTGTCGCCAAGCATATGAAAACTCAGCGCTGGGACTCCTCCATGTCCTGTTCCACATTGAAGGTTCACTCCCATTCCCGAAGTTGACAGAGCCGCTCAAGAGGCCGATGTTTGTCACGCTCCAAGTATTAAGGTAAGCACAAGAAGTCGAAGCAGAGTTCTGCTCTTTCACACCACTCGCACTACCCTGAGCAAGCTGGTGGGCAGCATAAACAGTCTCTATCATGCTGTCAAAGTTGGCCAACTTCAGCACCAATTCTGTAGCTGGTTGCGGCACAACCCAAATATCCGTGGCCATCAGCCATGCTGCATCAGATCAAAGAGTTCGGCACAGCTATGCTCCAGCTTTTTGCTTCCTGACCAACTCCCTTCAGGCCCCAAGGAGAGAGAGAGAGAGAGAGAGAGAGAGAGAGAGGCTTTCTACCGGGGATACCGCCGGCGGGTTTGCCCTCAGTGCTAGATGGTGCCTCTGTGCTCCTCTTGCCTCTGTTCTGGTGCTGCTACTGGTGCTCAAAACCATGCCGGGCCCATGTACGTCGACGTTGATGCCTACCTTACTGCCCGAAGAGGTGGCCTGATTGTCCTGTTCAACACTGACTTGATCTGGTCCATCTGCGAACGATGTCGTGCCCAAATCCAAATGAGGCGCCCATTTCCGCTCTGGACTTGCCCCAAGGCAAGAAACATTCCTTACATTTCCTTTTTGGCACAGTCCAGCCCTAACAGGATGACACCTGGTAAGAGGATTTGTGGGAGACCAGTGGGCTAGACACTTCCCCAGAGTCATCTTTTTTTTGTTGTTTTTTCTCCTGGGCCGGGGACAGAAGAATTGACATCCTACTCCATGGTCAAGTGCGAGGCAGCCAAAATCCTTGATCACCATCTCCTTACCCTGGAGGTAAAAACTAATGTTCTGACTGAGGTCCTGCAGCTGTGACTTCTTTGGAGCCCATCCTACAAGGCTCTGACGGATACCCATTTGGGAACTTGGGCCAAGCATTGCTCTGGCCCGCCAGTTAATAGTCAAATCACCCCACCGTCCTGCTCCAGGCAACCCAGGTTTCTTGTCCCTGCGTCCTTCTCCAGAAAGTCTCATGATGCAGGCTTCCACCAGTCATTCCAAATCCGAACACTTTTCCTACTACTCTCTTTAATCGGAAGCAAAGCGAGTGGAGACATTTGGTAAGCGCCTCTTTTCATTCACTAGTTTGGCCCTGCATTCTGTTAATGCTTCCTGTTTGTTGGGCTATTAAAGTCATTCCCTTTGGGATTTGGTGGCACTAGTCCTTCTTAGTGTGCTGGAAGATCATCTCCCTGTGCTGTCTCAGGCGATTCAAGTTGGTCGTGATGTGGCCAAATACATGATTGGTTGTGGCTTTGATTGCCATCCACCACCATATGTGTCTGAGCTCGACTGGGGTCTCTGGTGTTGTCCAGTTCTTCTTGTTAGACATGTCCTTGATGGGACTTGCCTGTTGGGGGACAAGGTTGACTCCACCCTTAAATGCTTCAAGAAGGGTAGGGACACCGCTCACCCCACCTCGTCAACTGCACTAGTTCCAGTTTTCCTTTCCTGGCTTTGGCAGAGGCTTCCCTTACAGCTAGCTTGTCCAGCCTCCTCAAGGGACCCAGCAGTTTTGTGGGAAAGGCAGAGGTGCCTACTGCCCACACGGCCAAGGTCAGCATGCGACTTTGCCCTCTGCCCCCTGTAGGCCCACCTGCCAAACCGCTTTACTGTATCCTTATGGAGTCACAGCCACCTGGTGGGAGGGCGAATCCACCAATGCTATCCTGGTATGAAGCAAACATATCTACAGGTGAGTCCTGCAAATTGTTCGCAAAGGCTACACCTTACCTTTCCTTTCGTCCCTGCTTTACCTTCCTCCGTCCATCCAATGACTGACGGAGGACCATCTCTCAATTTTTCCAGCATGAAGTGCAAGCCCTTTTGGCCAAAGGGGCTGTCGAGAGGCTGCCGGTGCTAGAAGGAGGGCATGGTTGTTATTCCTGCTACTTTCTGGTGCCCAAGAAGCGGGGAGGTCTTCATCCTATTCTTAATCTGCCCCCTCTCAATGTCTTCCTCTGGAAGGAGAAATACAAGATGCTCACCCAAGCCCACATCTGATCTACCCTCGACACTGGATGGTGGCGTTGGGCTCACAGACAACACCACCGCCATGTGGTACTACAACAAACAGGGTGGGGTGGGGTCACGGACCCTGTGCCAGGAGGCCTTGCCCCACTAGAATTTTCCTGGTGGTGAACCACCTGGCATGATCATTAAAGGCTAGGGCGTATGAGCTCAGCATTCAGTTCCTATCTAATCACGAGTGGCAGCTACACCCAGAGGTGGCGCAAGGCCGCTTCGGCACATGAGGAGAACTTTGGCTCAATCTTTTCTTCACTGCTGAGAATGTGTAATGTCAGCACTTCTGCTCATTGGAGTTTCCAAGGCATCTCTCGCTCAGAGACACGTTCTGCTTCTAGTGGAATTCAGGACTCCTGTATACCTTTCTGCCGATATCACTCCTACACTGAGTGCTCAAGATCAGGACCAACTGGGCTTAAATCATCCTTGAGGCTCCCGACTGAGCACAGACAGTATGGTATCCAGAACTACTGGGATTCAGTATATGTCCTCCAATCAGGCTGCCCCTTTGGAGGACCTGCTGTCGCAGCAAAAAGGCAGGGTTCTGCACCCGGTTCTTTGCAATCTCTACCTTTATGCTTAGAGATTAAGCAGCGACAGCTCAACTCCTTCAATCTTCTCCCATAGGTGATTGATGCCATCTTGGCAGCCAGATGTCCCTCGATGAAAACTGTATATGCCTGCTGTTGAGATAAGTGTCTGGCTTGGTGAAGCGCTCACCAGATTGACTCCCTCCAGGC
Source organism: Calotriton arnoldi (assembly GCA_963921515.1). NCBI lineage: Eukaryota > Metazoa > Chordata > Amphibia > Caudata > Salamandridae > Calotriton > Calotriton arnoldi. Next base: position 2,649,938 of record CAWUFW010000979.1, read on the forward strand.
CAAAGGGTCTGATGTTTTGTTATATGTTCTGTCTCTTGCCCGGCAAGGCTTTGCTCTGGACAAGGAAGGTTAAGGGTTATCTTTTGGCCTTTGTACAGTTGCCTGATCAGCCCTTGTTGTTTAAGTCACCAGTTGTGATACAGTTTTTTAAGGGGCTGCAACAAATGTTTCCCCCCTTCTTCTTTTGTCATGCCCCAATGGGACACGGACATCCTTCCTGCCAAAAGTTGTGACCCTGTTCCATGTCAGCCAAGCCTTCACTCTTCCGGCATTCTATGCTCTGCCTCACCCATCTAAGGGGGAGGAGTGAGAGACTTCATCACTTGGACCCCAAGAGAGCGCTGAGCTTTTACATAGGTCGCACCAAGACCACCTGGTGGACGATCAGCTTCTTGTAGGGTTCTCTGGAGTGAAAAAACAGCAAAGGCAGTGCAGAAGAGAACTATTTCCCATTGGATTGTCCTCTGAATTAAGATCTGCTATTTAGCGATCAGAAAGCAGCCTCCAGAAGGACTGCATGGTTATTCTACCAGAACCTAAACTGCTGCCACTGTGTTGGCACGCGGAGTCCCTGTCCTAGAAATTTGTCAGACAGGTACGTGGGCACCCCTCCATACGTTCACTAAGTATTATTACCTGGAAAGTCAGGTTCGCCAAGAGAGGCATTTTGCCCACTCTGTCCTGCAGGACTTTCTGGTTTGAGCCTATTCTCAGACACACCGCCTAATAAGTGTTGCTTTGGGATCTATTTTGAAGGTAAGGAATCTGTGGCTAAAAGTCTATTAGAACAAGTTACTTACCTTTGGTAAAGCTTTTTCTGGTAGAGACTGTATCTAACTGCATTTCTTCACTGATCCTCCCTTTTCTGTGGTTTAACTCTATCCATTAATAAGATCCAAAGTCTAGGATTCTGCACACTGTCTACTGATTTGCTTAAGGGGCTCTGCGTCTGAGGGCACAGACAGTCTTGAACGGGAGTGGCGCCTTTATAGGTCCCGCATGTCATTTCCAGAGCGGTGTGAAGCTGAAAGGCGCCACCTTCGGGCTTGCAGAGGTACTGCTGAAAAGTTTCCGGATCCAGTCTGACACTTGGGGATTATTCTAAAGGTAATAATAATAATCCGGTATTTGTAAAGCGAGGTGAGGAATCTGCGGTTAGACAGTCTTTACTAGAAAGAGTCTTATAAGAAGGTAAGTACCTTGTTCATCAGGAATATTTGCCATTTTAAAAACCTAGCTTGAAGGAAGGTCTTGCAAAGTTATTCAGTGCAGCCTGTTCTAGGCGCACCCACATTGGCGGTGCTTCTGGACCTGGCTGGAAGAATGCAGATTGTGCTAGATTATTTGTCAAATAAATATATAAACTGCAATCCGCCTAAAGTGTTGTGTGTCTGAAGCCTGTGGTGTTTGACTCTCAATGTCGCCAGCCCATACAAATGACTTAGGGTCTTTGTTAATCCAGTCATAATGGTATAATATTTTAGTTAATGAGAATACCAAAATATTGCATCGAGCACTATGTGGTGAGTCCAGTTTGCTTCTGTGTCTTTGTGATTGAAGGAGTAAAGGATTCAGGCTATCTACTACCATCCTTTCTAAACCTCTGTTAATCCTTTCTCCTGGTACTCGAGTCTCTTGTAGTCCATTTCATATTCTACGCGCCCAGGCGGGCTCTTGTGGTGGCATGTGACTTGGCTAGCACTTTACACTTGCCCCAGTTTATTCTGTGTACGGAGCACACCGAAGATTATCTTGTCAGCGACATCAAGGGGCCTGGTGAGTTTTCCTGATTGATGTGTGAGTAGTATCTCTGCAACACAGGGAACGGATTTCACTTGTTCGGCATGTGTGAGAACATCTGCAATCAGTGAATCAGACTGGAAGGCACGGTGGCCCATGAAGGATGCCAGCACCATCATACCAATTCGGATGAAAGGCTTGATAAATATACTAGCTAAATTGGTCTCGAAATCCATTGGTGCTTAAGTGCTGATGCTTTTCTCTCCGGGGAAGTTTGCACTTTTCGGAGGGAACTGCGAAAATAGCCAAAATCTATCAACAATTGTTTTTCTAAACACTGTGCAAGAAAGTGCATTTCTAAAAATGGCTTCAACGAACGGTTTGCTGTGCTAAGATTGTCCTCTTTGCAGCTTTCAGGAACAGGCAGAGCTGTTTAAAAAAAAAAAAAAAAACAGTTTTTGCAGTTTTCTTAACGACAGTCAGTACTTCCTAGTTTTTGCGGTTTTTACGCATTTGGAGTTAGTGGAGGAAAGGAGTGTGAAACCTACAGGCAAACCCGGAAAGCTGTACATTTCTGTAAAGTATATTGAATTCTAAATTAGGCAGGGGGTTATTGGTATAGATCGCGCATAGTTTTCCCTAAGAAACTGTTGTTGAATTCAAAAACTGCTTAATGTAAGTAGGACAAAATAAAAATAGGGAAAAATGTTTGTAGTTTTTTGCTCCAATTGCCGATCTATAAAGGTAATATACTGTGACACTTGTCAGACTCTTTTGGCCATAGGAAGGTATAGGCGGCAATTAACAAAGGTCAGTTTACATGTGAGTGAATCTGCACGTGTAAATATACTCCTACATTTGTAGTAAATATACTACTTTTGGCTACTCACCATTTTCGAGTGTACATTTACTGCAGAGTATTCACTTAAATGCCCCCACTCCCATGCACCAGGGGTGGAGCTAAATTTGAGTGTAAAGTTACTACTAGTAACTTTTACTTTTCACACGCAGATGGAGATTTCCGCCACCAGGACGGAGATCTCCCTATGGTAATGTATAAAAGTTTATTTAACTTTGAAAAGAAAAAATAATTTCAGGTGATATATTAATTTACAAGTGTATATATTTATATTAAATTTTGACCAAAAAGAAAGCTGTAACACTCTTAGATTAATTTTGAAATGCATAATTAATTTCAATCTATAATTTTTTTTTTTTTAAACATTTCCACTTGAAAAATGATGTTTATATTTATATTTCTGATGGATCCTTTTTAATCACAGATTCCTCATCTTTTGAATAATCTCCCGGCATCAGACTGAATCCGGAAACTTTTCAGTAGTACACCAGCACGCCGACAGGTGGTTATGCGGTGCCACACCAGCGTTGTTCTGCTTCGAAAGTGACATGTGGTGAGGCCTATAAGTGTCACCCATGCACGCAGTTGTCAATTCTTTCCTTTCCATGCCACCAGTCTTGTGTCGGGGGCTACCACTCATCTCAATGGAGATAATTCTCACAAATGTATCAAAACGATAGTGTGCAAGAGAAATGTCATTGCCTAAAACTACAGGTTTTAAACCTTCTAGGGACTGTTGCAAGCAATTATCTATTACAGATCTCCATCAGCTATGCATTTGGTGCTCAAGGTAGGAACACGACTCCAAGAACTTGGTGACTGCGCCCAGATGAAATCAAAGGTCATACGTAACTGTGAAGCAAATCTTTACATCGACGAACATTGAAAGACCTTACACCATTACCGATCGAGAGGAAGTACCTTTTCTGCTCTTGTTCTGTAATCATTTCTACAGCAGATCTTCGTTACAGTCGAAGCTATCTGGCAAGTCAAAAAAGGACAGGAAGTCCAAGCGGGGCTCAGCGCCTTCAAGTCACTCTCAAACTTCTGAGAAGGTGCAAGGACATAAATGTGCCTCTCAGTCTCGCCTCTCCAACATGATCTCATTCAGAACATATTCCGACTCATGTCCCAAAGGAACCTGAGTTTCCGGGGCCATTGGCGACACCGCAGCCAATGGACGACTTTAACAAGGCTATGTTGTGTCTCTTTGCCATCCTACTGGGCCCCTCTGGCATGCTTTTAGGCCCCAAAGAACCGTGAGCCCCTCCAACTTGTATCCCACTGGCAGGTCCACCCTCGCTCCAACTAGAATCTCTGGACCCGCTACGGCTTCCGCACTGGCTTTAAAGCTGACTTTGGTCACGGTGCCACACCGTGCGCTGGACTCCTGTGCACCGAAGTTGGAGGAAGTGGCACCGATTGTGCTGAACTTGTCTCAACGGAGGATGTGCCCCAAATCCTCATCTAGGCAGCAGCCTTTTGGCAACCCATTGGAATCTGACACATTGCCTTTTCCTCAAGGGAGAGCTCAGATTCTCTACAACCTTATGGGATGGATTCAGACAATGATCAAAATGATGATTGAGGCAACCTACTATCCCACAATATTGATAACTGATAAGAGGAACTATAAGATGCCAGTGGTCTGGATACTTCTTCAGATGCTGGCATGGCCACACATCCTAAGCCTGCTACTGAGGAAAGTACCTCCATTGCTGTGGTGATGTGGAGGGTGGCAGAGGTAATTGAACCCTAACTGCCTACCATAGAGGAAAAAACACATGTTCTCTCTGAGGCCCCAGAACCTGGGTAGACACACACAGAGCCCCTTCTGCCTTTCAATAAGGCCCTGACGGATACCTTACTTGGGGCATGGACTAAAATCATGGCCTCTGGTAAACAGGCAGATAGCCCTGCACCAACCTTCTATGTGCAATCCAACATTCTTGACTCAACATCTGATGCTGGAATTTCTAGTAGTACATGCATCAACCAACAGGATAAACTCAAATGCTTTCCCCACCACTCCACCAGACCGTGAATCCAAGCACACAAACTTTTGGCAAACACATGTTCATCTGCTAGCCTTGGACTGTGGCTCGGTCAATGCTAGCTGCTTGCTTAACTGCTATTCCCACGTGCTTTGGAACTCCCCAGGTGTTGCCAACTGTTCTCAAAGACGTTCACCCTTCTCTCACACAGGCCACTCAAGACATCTGCAGGGCAGCAGAATTTTTCTTTAGATCTGTTCTGGCCATCACGGACTGTGAAGGTCGAGCAATAGGCACTGGTGTAGCACTCAGACAATATGTGTTTGGATGAAGTCTACGTGCTTCTCTGGAGATGTCCAATCTTCTCTCGTGGACATGCCCTTCGATAGCATTTGCCTTTTCAACAAAAAAACAGATTCAGTTCTCTATCCATTAAAAGTTAGATGAGCCACACCTGGCTCTCTGAGCCTGCCTGCTCCAACATGACAATTCCACTAACAGTTTTGTCCTCTCCGTGGCTATGTTAGAGCGGTATCAGTACCATCTGCACCAGCCTTAGCATCATGTCCAGTAGGCTTCACAACCTTTTCCTGGCCAAGGCTTTGGATCATACAGACTTCGTGGACACTAGAGGCAGCGTGGAGCCCAGTCCTCGCACCAACAGCAGCTGCAGCCACAAAACTGCTTTTGTGTGTTCTTTCAGACACACAGCCACCCAGTCGGAGGCAAGATTAGGCATTTTTTCCCATGGTGGCAAACGATTACTTCAGGCAAGTGGGTCGCGCAAATAGTCCTTTGGGGCTATGTCTTACCGTTTGCTTCCACTCCGCTGCACCTTCCTCCACCCTTAAGCCGACAGTCTTCCTATTTTACAGCACGAAGTGTAGGCCCTTTTGCTCAAAGAAGCCATAGCGAGGGTCCCAGCTTCAGAAATGGCACTCTCTACTACACTTGCAAATTTCTGGTGCTGAAGAAAGATGGACATCTCATTCCTATTCTAGAAATGCATCCTCTCAATGCCCTCCTGCGAAAAGACAAATTCAAGGTGCTTACCCTGGCCCAAGGCTGGTTTGCTCTCGACACGGAAGATTGGATGGTAGAGTATGACTTTTTATCTCCACATCCCCTCACCACAGGCACTATCCACAGTTCACAGTGTCCTTAGGTGTTTACAAAAGTGATGACAGTGGTCGCAGCGCATCTATGGAGGTCAGGTGTCCCATTGTTCCTCTACCTCAACGACTGGCTACTAAAGTCAGGCTCGCCCCAGGCCATCGTCACCCACCTCCAAACTGCAGCGAACCCCCTAACATTGTTGGGACTAACTGTCAGCATGCCGAAACCACTTCGCAGTTCCTCCTGTTCATCGAGCTATTCTGAACATGATGCAGTTTCGTGCCTTTCCCCAAAGCAGAGAGTCCAGGACATTCGGGCTATGGTCCGAATGTTTCTGCCTCTGTCCTGAATCTTGGTGAGGATGACTCTGAGGCTGCTAGGGCTATTGGCCCCCTGTATCCTGCTGGTGAAGCATGCAGATGGCATTTGCTGGCTCTGTAGTGGAACCTGAAGTCCCCCTGGGCACAGCACCGGAAGCATTTGTCCAGATTTTGGAGAAGGCTGTAAGAGAACTACAGTGGCTTCTGGACCATGATTGGGTCGGCGGCAGGCACCTCTCCTTACCCCACCCAGAGGTGCCAGATACAGCGTTTTTGATGTTGGGGAGGTGGCGATCCGAGGCATCTGGTCTCCATCGGAAGACTGGCTACACATCAGCCTACTGGAGTGGCGGGCCATCAGCTTGGCTTAAAGCCTTCTTGTCATCCATCAAGGGGAGGCTGGTACAGGTGCTATAGGATAACACCATCAACATGTGGTACTGCAAAAGCAGGATGAGGTGGGGGCAGTGCTTAATTTCAGCCTGTGGTTTCAGGTGCTCTGCACTTAATTGCCAACACAGGCTTGTAACAGTCTGCCACGTGGTGATGCTGTCTGTCTAATTTAAAGATGAGCACAACAATAGTTGTTTTTAATTCAATATACATTAAAATTGACTATTACCTGCCGCCAAAGCCATTCTCATAGCTTTGGGGGCCTGAAATGGTCAGAATTGTCACACTTGTATGAGTGTAATGATTAGTAATTGTGTTGATAACTGCCATTGGCAGTGCTGGGAGGGGCGATGAGTGGTGCAAGCTGCAGTGGCTTCTTGATGAGGGCCCTTGCACTTATTTTGTTACAAATTAAGCACTGGGCGGTCATCAACTCTCTGTTAGGAGGCATTACACCTCTGGACATGGCTTGAAAGCCAGGTGATTTTTCTGGTTGTACACCATCTGGCAGGATCTTTAAACACCGGGGTGGACACACTCAGCCATTGGTGCCTAGCTGATCACGAATGGCAGCTACACCAGAAGGTGGTGCGTTGCATCTTCCGCAAATGAGAAGAACATAGTGTTTTGTTTTTTTTCAACACCATGAAAATGTGCAATGTCAGCGTTTTGTGCATTGGAGTTCCTAAGGCAGCTTTCTTTCTGAGATGCGTTCCACATGGAGTGGAGCTCTGGACTCCTGTAAACCTTCCCTTCGCTAACTCTACTGTGCTGAGTTCTGAAGAAGATTAGGAATGACTAGGCCCAAGTCATCCTAATGGCACGGAATTGGGTCAGAAGAGTGTGGCACCCTGAACTCCTGGGCATGAGCATTTGTCACCAGATCAGGCTGCCACTTCGGGAGGATCTTCTGTCACAGAAGCAAGCCAGGGTTCTACATCTGGCTCTGCGCAATCACCATTTCCATGCTTGGAGAGTGCGCGGTGATGGTTGACTACATTTAACCTTTCTCTTGAAGTTGCTGATAGCATTTTGGCAGCCAGGCTTCCCTCCACGAAACCAGTATATACCTGCAGTTGGGAAAAGTTTGTGGCTTAGTGTGGTGCTAAACAGATTGATCCATTTGAGGCCAACCTTTCCGTAGTATTGTTTTTTGTGTTGTCCCCAGCCCAGCAAGTCCTTGCTTTGGGCACAGGTAAAAAAGGCTTGTCTGCTTTTTGTGCTATTTTGAGGTTGCCAGATCAGCCATCCTTATTTAAATCACCTGTTGTGCTGCTTTTTATAAGGTTTACTACATTTGTTCCCACCTACATCCTTCATCTTCCCCCAGTGAAACATGAATTTAGCCCTCATTTTCCTAATTTGTAATCCCTGTGAACCGCTGCACAGCTGTCCCTTGTGGCTTCTTACTTTCAAGGCATTTTTCCTTCTCCCCATCACGTCGCATTGCTTGTGTGTTCAAAAGCCCTCTCCGTCAACCTGCCATATACACCATTCTTTCCAAATAAACTGGTGTTAAGGATGCGACCATCTTGTTTTCCAGAAGTGGTAGCTCCTTTTCATGTTGAGCAAAACATCATCCTCCCGGCGTTCTTCGCTCCACCTCACCACTCTAAGGAGCAGTGGCGGCTCCTCCATAGGGGCGTTGCCCCACTGCTTTCTCGCAGTGCGAGAAGGCAGAAACATAAAATGGTAAAACTACCATTTTATGTTTCTGCTTCTCGCACTGCGAGAAAGCTGGAGTGCCTGGTTGTGGGCGGGCGGGTGGGCGGTCCTGCTTGAGGGCAGGGGGGGAGTGGCTTTGCCCACTGTTGTGGGTACTGACTGTTTAGTCGGCCCCAGGCCGACCAACTCAGTCATGCGCACTCTCCCTTTTTCTCTATGTAGGCTGCTGCATGCAGCCTACATAGAGAGTATGGCCCGGCTGGGGCGCTCTCCACTGCGCCTCACCAATCACAACGCTGCCATTGCAGCGTTGTGATTGGCTAGGGTAAGGGAGGGAGGCTGCCTGGCCTGCTGGCTGCTTCGGTGCTTCCTGTAGGAACATGCGGACCCGGCTGCAGCATTACACACCGTCCAGGAGCGGAGGCCGCGCGGTACCCGGGAGTAAGGTAGGTAAAGTTTTATTTCTATTCCCCACCCGGCACCCGCGAACACCCGCGCCCCCTCTCTCCCGCGAGCATGCCGGCCGCGGCTGGTGCCCTTCACTGCAGAGGGACCGCTAAAGGCCTTCTGAGTTCAGTCTCTGCGTGAGGAGGGGTGGCCGTAACATGGCCAGAGAGCGCCGCCAAAGTCTGATCGGACCTAGTGGTGCGAATCGTTGACGAGACAAATTCTGATGCGAGTGCTGAGACAGTTTGATAAGAGAGTGCTGCGAGAGTCTATCAGACGCAGTGTTGCGAGAGTCCCGCAAGAGAAATCTGATGAGTGCTCTGAGTCTGATCAGAGACAGTCTGATGATCTGATCAGAGAGCTATGAGAGTGCGCTCAGAAGGAGTCGGGAGAGCTAGTGCTCGGAAAGGCTGATTTAGGTAGAGTCTGATAAGAGAGTGCCGCGAGAATCCGCTCAGATGGTGTCTAATGAGAGTGCTGCGAGAGTCTGATCAAAAAGAGCTGGTGACAGAGTGCTGAGGGAGTCTGATTAGAGAATACTAAAAGAGTGCTGCGAGGGTCTGATTGGATAGAGAGACTGACCCGAGAGAGTGTCATGAATCATGATAATCCATTCAGACTGATGCGAGAGTCTCATCAGATAATGCTACAAGAGTCCCATCAGAGTGCCTGTAGAAAAAGTGCTGAGACAGTCTGATTAGAGACAATCTGATAAGAAAGTGGTGCGAGAGCTTGTGTACAAAAGTCGCAAGAATCTGATAAAAGAGAGTCTAATGTGAGAGTTCGATCAGTGTGTGTCAGGTGAGACAGCCTGTTTGAAAAGAGAGTGCTGCGAGAGTCCGATTAGAGAATGACATGGTCTTCTAACCAGCGTGCTGCGAGATTCCGATGAAAGAGAGTCTGATCAGAGTGCTGCGACAGTCCACTCAGAGAGTGTCAGGAGAGCGTGCTGCGAGATTCTGATAAGAGTCTGATCAGAGTGCTGCGAGAGTCCGCTCAGAGTGTCTGGTGAGAGTGCAGCAGGAGTCTGATCAAAGAGAGTCTGGAGACAGGGTACTGAGGGGATCTGATTAGAGAAAGATACGAGAGTGCTGCGAGCGTCAGGTTGGAGAGAGTCTTAAAAGAGTGCTGAGAGGTTGCGATCAGACAGTGACGTGTCTAACCAGAGTGCTGCGAGATTCTGATTAAAGAAAGCCTGATCAAAGTGCTGCGACAGTCCACTCAGAGTGTCTGATGAGAGTGCTGCGAGATTCTGATAATCGACAGTCAGATCAGAGTGCTGCGAGAGGCTAGTCAGAGAGTGCTTCGTGACTGAGGTGTGAAAGTTGTGAGGATGCGATGTACCACAATAAAAATGATGAAACGCATGTGCCACTCAAATACGGATTTCGGCGGGTTAATTAATCCATTCCCGAGCCGAGATAAAAATCTGCCACCGGCTGCGCACCTAGTTTTGCTTGCTCCATCGTCGATCAGGCTAGGTGCATTGTGCGGGGGGCCTTTGTCTTTTCCAATTCCTTCGAGTGCTGTACTGGCTGGAGTGCTGCCCCCACTCATGGGGGCAACTGCTGCGTGGCGGGCACTTGGGCCTGGAAAGAGCAGGAGACCGAGGGAAGGTGATGCGCAGGGCAGATGCTGGCGATGTATTCATGGCAGCTCTGTGGTTATACTGAATAAGCAGCTACCTATGTTATGTGACATCTCTTTATTAATGTAATAACTGCACTTTCACAATTGCTTTATTAACCTTCCTGCTTTCTCAAATTTGCTTGAAAATGCACCATTTGTCCACTCTTTTTTCAAAATTTTCTCGGGGGAGAACCCCCCCCGAACCTCCCGTGGGTTGTTCCGGCCCGCTCCCTGCGGTGCAGTATTACAATAATTTTACGCACACCACTTTCAAATGTCACCAGCCGCCACTGCTAAGGAGGAAGTTAAACTTAACTTGCTGGATCTTAAAAGAGCCCTCACTTGTTGCATTGATTGTGCTAAGGATCATCATGTAAACGATCAGTTCTTTGGTGGATTCGCTAGATCGAACAAGGGCAAGGCAAGGCAGAAAAAGACCATCTCTCGCTAATTAGTTCTCTGCATCAAAATCTGCTATACAATGGCTATGAATTAGCCCTCAGAAGGTTTGTGGGCTCATTCTACTCGAGCCAAAGCTGCTACCACTCTGTTGGCATGCAGAGTGTCTGTGCCAGACATCTGCCAGGCTGCGATTCCTATGTGGGTGTCACTTCATATGTTTATGATGCATTATTGTCTGGACAGCCAGGTCTGTGAAAGGCACTTTGCCCATGAGATCCTGCAGGACATTTTGGTCTGAGCCAATTCACAGGCCCATCACCAGGGAGGTACTGCTTTGATATCTATTCAAAAGGTTAGCTATCTGTGGTTAGAAATATCCATCTGAAGAAGTTACTTGCATTCGGTAAAGCTTTTTCTGGTGAATACGCTATCTAATCACAGTTCCTCACCGACAGTCCTGCCATCCCTGTTCTTTGAACTGGACTCTTTTTCCATCTAATAAGGTCCCAAGTGTAGAGATCTGCACCCTGTTCAAAGCTAGTCTGCTGTTGGGCTCTGCATCTAGGGGTGCGGACAACCTTGAAAGCAGCTGATGTCAGCGTGCATGGGTGGCACTTATATGCAGACCCGCATGTTACTTCTGGAGCGGACCAATGTTGGCGCAGAGCCACACGGCACCACCAGTCAGCAAACAGGTGTACAGCTGAAAAGTTTCCAGACCCAGCCTGATGCCTGTGGAAAATTGAAAAGGTGAGGAATCTCTGATTAGATAGAGTACCCACTAGAAAGATTGTTACCTAAGGTAAGTAGCTTGTTCATTATGTATCAACAATTATCAAACATTATGCATAGAATTAATTTAAATAAATTTAATTCATTTTACAAAACGGTTACATTAATTTTTAAATGTAGAAGGTTATTAAAATATTTCAAAAGTGGTGCTGGGCGTACTCCAGGTCTGAGCTGGAGTACAGTTACATCTGTTTTTGGTCCTGGTTGGATGTAGTAACTTTATAAAGGCAGTTTGTGAATAGGAAGAGGTTTACTCTTTTGTGGGTTGGTGCAAACCCCTACCTAACCCTCCCTTCTCCCATAACCTCTCCTCACTCCTCCTTAAATCCGCCACCCCCCATTAAGTAGTAAGTATTCCCCATTTTCCAGTCTCTCCCTGCTGTCCCTCCCACATTTACTACAAAAACATACATGCATGTGTCTGGAGACTCTGCACCTTGGACAAAGAACTGTGCACAGAAAAGATAGGAGAGTTGGAGATGGAGACCTCTGCATCTAGGTTTGTGAATAGCATTTGGTAGTATTTGTGTAGTATTACCAAATGTACTACGAAATGCAGTTTGTGAATGGACTCCATAAAAACAGACGATACCCAAAGCTGTCAACCAAGCTGACGCTTATGGTTTTTCATTGTGTACCGACCATGTATCAGTATGTAAGGTGAAATCTGATAAATTAAACATGGGTATGAACAAAAGCATTTTTGGAATGTGGGCAGAAAGCTGAATTTAAGAGTAGTGGTTATATATACAACTCTGAATTTGAACCCATAATGTCACATTATTTGGAGGGAGTTTTACAAAATGTCTTATCTTTTTTTTTGCACTTACATTTTGAAGCCAAAAATGGTGAGAGGTGCAGTAAATAATAACAATTGTTCTGCAATTCTGAATTCCATACCTCTTGTTGTATCAATAAAATTTGTACCCAAGTTGTTTGGGTAAGCCCATCATTCACGGCAGGAAAAGACCCACAATGCAACGTGGATACATCAAGATTTTTCCTTGTAATAGCAATATTTTGCGTGATGGATGTAGCTGCGGTATATGGGCTCAGGATCAGCAGAGAAACCTACCTTCTGAAAACTAGACCCTCAGGGGCAGCCAGGGTGGTGTTGCTTGCATGGCTCCCACTTCTTTTACAGAATTTCCTACAATCATCAAACTTTGGTTAAAATGACAGATTTTCCTCAGATTTTAGAAACGTCATGAATCTGCAGGGATTGACAAAAGTCTTACCGGCCAGCATTATCACACTAGTTAAAAAAAGAAACCCCACTTGTGTTACTGTGGATGTCAACCGCTACAGAAACTGGCCATAACTTGGACCGCGTGAAGTCAATGAAGAGTCAGTGCGGTCTTTGAATGACCGTCCCTATGGTGTTTGATGGGTCCTCCCAACACATGGGGTGTAGAATTTTATCCGGGAGAAGCGTGGGATTGCATGATAGTAACATTCTGGTGATTGGCTGGACGTTTGCATGGGCACTATTCAAATTAATACGTAATTATTTAAAAAATACAAATTAAAGTTTGGGTACATGATTGTATATTTTCACGTTGATATAGAGGTAGTAATGGGTTATCTGAAAGAGACAATTAGTTATAGATTACTTACCTGTAGAATTACCCCCATGCGTCAGACTGGATCCGGAGAATTTTTCGTCAGCAGTACCCCTGCGCGTCGAAAGGTGGCGTTGGTCGACTCCGCGTTCGTCGTTGGTGTCGTGGTTGCCGGGATGACGCCGCGGTAGCTACTTAGACGCTGCCCTCGCGCGCTGACGTCAGTTCTTTCTTTTTCCGCGCCAGCCAGCTCATATCCGGATAGAGCGGTACCTCCAGTCACTTTTTGATTGACTTTTTGTCGACTTTTGTCGACATCGTTTTTGAGTCTTCGACTCCTGGTGCACGTCAGGGATGCCCGGTTTCAAGGCTTGCGGCTCCTGCAGCCAGCTGATGTCGGTAACGGATCCGCACCGCGTGTGCCTGTTTTGCCTGGAGCGCGACCACGACCCCAAGTCATGCTCCGACTGCCAGACCATGAATACGAAGTCTTTGCGGGAGCGGTCCCGAAAGCTTCTCGAGGCCTGGCAGTCGACTCTGCGCCGTTCGAGTTCCCGGTCACGTGGGAGTCGCTCTTCGACTTCTCCCCGTCGGTCGGCCGACGCGACGAGGGATGCGGGTGGTACCCCTCCTGCGGCTCCACGTGCGGAGCCCCAAGGGTCACTCCGAGTTTCCCTCCATTCCCGGGACCCGGAGCGACCCCTACCCAGCTTCGCACCTTTTACGAAGCGATGCATGCCATCTTTGGGCAGCCCGACTCAGGGTTGACTCGGCTGGGGGCCCTGGGCCTTCGACTCCGGCGGCTCTGGCCCCGGCACCGCAGGGCCCCCTTGGATCCAGGCCTGGATCCGGATCGGCGCCTGTCGACCTGATTACACCTCCCCCGGCGCCGATTCCATCGGCACCACGTCCGCAGCCAACGTCGGTTGTGTCCCCAGCTGGCATCACCCCGATGTAGACACGGAGCCGGACCGACGCCGGATCCGGCACCGACGGGCACTTTTATGCCCCTGTTCTACCCTGGCTCTTTTAGGCCAGATTGGCAGCCAGAGGAGGGTGAAGAGGACTGGGAGGGGTCTGGAGACCCTTTGACTGACCAGTTGGGTTACGAACCGGACTGGAGAGAGGAACTGGGGGAAGCCAGTGGTCTGGATTCACCAGACTGTGGCATGTTGTCTCCTCCTACCGTGGCTGTGGAGGAGGGAGCGTCTTGCGCCGTGGTGTTGCGTAGGGCGGCCGAGGCTCTCAACCTCGAGCTACCTACGGTGGCAGTCAGGACTAACCTCCTGACAGAGGTGCTTCAACCGGCAGCGAGCACTTCGGAGCCCCTGCTACCGTTTAATGAAGCCCTCCCTGACATCCTTTTGGGCACCTGGTCCAGGCCCAACACAGGGGCTCCTGTGGATAGGATGATTGCCCGACGCCACCCCCCGCCCCCGGCGACCCCACATTCCTCTCCCAACACCCCACCCCTGAGAGCTTGGTGGTCCAACCCTCCACATCTAATGGCGCATTCCCTAACGCACCACCTGATAGGGAATCCAAAAAGCTGGACCATCTTGGGAAGAAGATGTTTTCTTCATCCAGCTTGGGACTGCGGTCGGTAAACACTGCATGGCTGTTGGGCCGTTACACCCACTCCGTGTGGGATATGGTGGTGCAAGTGCTGCCCCAGTATCCAGAGGAGGCCCGGGCCGTACTCTCTCGTGCAGTTGCCGAAGGGAGAGACGCAGCAAAGTTTACCATTCGCTGTGGACTGTATACCACCGACTCGCTAGGCAGGACGATTTCCACGTCGGTAGCCCTTCGACGCTACGCCTGGCTGAGGTCGACTGGTTTTTCCGGGGATGTCCAATCCACTCTTATGGACATGCCCTTTGATGGCCGTCGCCTGTTCGGCGACAAGGCAGACAACGTGCTACAGCGCTTCAAGGACTCTCGGGCTACGGCCAAGTCCTTTGGCCTCTCCACCACCCGCCCTGCGCAGTCTGCCTTTCGCCCCTTTCGTGGCTACGGAAGGGGCGCCCCACCACATTCCGCCCAGAGGCACAGGCCGGCGCAAGCTGTTCAGCCCCTGCGTGGCTGGGGACGTGGAAACAACCCCCGTGGTTCTGGGGGCCAGCGAGCGGGCCAGTCCATTACAGCCCCCTCTGCAGCAGCCTCCAAACCCTCCTATTCTGACCTTTCAGGGCCACCAATCGCCAGTGGGCGGCAGGATTCGACATCACCTCCCCCACTGGCGCACCATCACGTCGGACAGGTGGGTTTTGAAGATAGTCCAAAGGGGCTACTCCCTCCCCTTCGAGACTACCCCCCCAGCCATGCCACCTCAGTACCAGCGCATGTCGGAGGATCATCTGGCCCTTCTCCAACAGGAAGTTACGGCTCTCTTGGCCAAGGGAGCCATCGAGCGAGTTCCTGCCCCAGAAGTAGGTCATGGTTGCTATTCCCACTACTTTCTGGTGCCCAAGAAGGACAAAGGCCTGCGTCCTATCTTGGATCTCAGGAACGTCAACCGCTTCCTTCGGAAGGAGAAGTTTAAAATGGTGACGCTAGCTCAGTTCCTTTCTGCTCTCGACCCTGGAGACGGGATGGCAGCATTGGACTTGCAGGACGCTTACTTTCACATCCCCGTCCTGCCGGCCCACCGGCGCTACTTGCGGTTCATGGTAGGCCATGAGCACTTTCAGTTTACCGTGCTCCCCTTCGGCTTTACCAGCGCCCTTCGGGTGTTCACGAAGGTGATGTCGGTGGTCGCAGCTCATCTGCACAGATCAGGGGTTCCAGTCTTCCCCCCTATCTCGACGACTGGCTGTTGAAGGCGGGCTCGCCCCAGGCTGTCGTCTCCCACCTCCAGACTACGGCCGACCTCCTGCATTCGATGGGGTTTTCTGTCAATGTGCCGAAGTCACACCTGACTCCCTCTCAGAATCTCCTCTTCATTGGAGCGGTTCTGGACACGACCCAGTTTCGGGTCTATCCTCCCGAGCAGCGAGTCTGAGATATTCGGGCTATGATTCCGATCTTTCAGCCTCTGTCCCGGGTTTCGGTCAGAGTGACTCTGTGGCTGCTGGGTCTGATGGCCTCCTGCATCCTGCTGGTGGATCATGCCAGATGGCATATGCAGGCTCTGCAGTGGGACCTGAAGTTCCAGTGGGCACAGCATCAGGGGAACCTGTCCGATTGGGTCCAGATCTCGGAGGGCACTGCACGCCAATTGCAGTGGTGGCTAACGAACCGGGATTGGGTCAACAGCAGATCCCTCTCCCTTCCCCAACCAGAGTTCACAGTGGTGACGGATGCATCCCTTCTGGGGTGGGGTGGCCACAAGGGAGAGGCGGAGATCAGAGGCCTCTGGTCTCCGGCGGAGTCCGGGCTCCACATCAACTTTCTGGAGCTTCAGGCGACCCGTCTTGCGCTGAAAGCATTCCTTCCCTCTGTCTGGGGAAGAGTAGTGCAGGTGTTCACGGACAACACCACCGCCATGTGGTACTGCAACAAACAGGGCGGGGTGGGGTCGTGGACCCTATGTCAAGAGGCTCTCCGTCTCTGGACATGGCTGGAACATCAGGGCATATCCCTGGTGGTTCAACACCTGGCAGGTTCACTGAACGCCAGGGCGAACGAACTCAGCCGTAGGTGCATGATGGATAACGATTGGGGTCTTCACTCGGAGGTGGTGCAAGGTCTCTTTCAGCAGTGGGGAGAGCCTTGGTTAGATCGATTTGCCACCAAAGAGAACGCACAATGTCAGCAATTCTGCGCGTTGGAATTTCCAAGGCGGCATTCTCTAGGCGACGCTTTTTGTCGCGAGTGGAGTTGCGGTCTTCTATACGCCTTTCCGCCTATACCACTTCTACCCAGAGTGCTGAAGAAGAACAAGCGCGACCGGGCCCAAGTCATTCTGGTGGCTCCGGATTGGGCACGAGCTGCTACACATGACCATCGATCCTCCGATCCGACTGCCTCTTCGGGAGGATCTTCTGTCGCAGCAGCAGGGGACGGTCCTCCACCCGAACCTGTCCAGTCTCCACCTCCTTGCGTGGAGATTAAGCGGCGGCAGTTGACGTCTTTTGACCTGCCTCCTGAAGTCTGTGATGTTATCTTGGCAGCCTGGCGTCCCTCCACCAAGACGGTATACGCCTGCAGATGGAACAGATTTGTGGCATGGTGCACAGCAAAGGCTGTGGATCCCCTTTCTGAGGTTCTCTTGTTCCTCCTTTCTTTGGCCCAGCAGGGCTTTGCTCTGGGCACTCTTAAGGGCTATCTCTCAGCCCTTTCAGCCTTTCTTAGGCTTCCTGTTCAGCCTTCTCTTTTCAAGTCCCCTGTTGTAAATCGCTTCCTTAAGGGCATTACTCATCTTTTTCCTCCTGTTCCCTTCGTAATGCCTCATGAACTTAGTTCTTACTTACCTTATGTGGGCTCCCTTTGAGCCGCTTCATAACTGTCCTCTCAGACTTTTTACTCTAAAGACTGCTTTTCTGGTTGCCATCACCTCTGCTCGCAGGGCGAGTGAGCTCCAAGCTCTTTCTTCAAGACCTCCTTTTCTGGCTGTTCATCCGGACAAGGTCGTCCTCAGAACCAGACCTTCCTTTCTTCCCAAGGTGGTTACTTCTTTTCACATTGGTCAAACCATTACTTTGCCCACCTTCTTTACGCCTCCGCATCCTTCTAAGGAGGAAGAGAGGCTCCACTGTCTGGATCCAAAACGTGCGCTCTCCTTTTAATTGGATCGCACCAAGCAATTCCGGGTGGATGACAAGCTCTTTGTTGGCTACGTGGGCGCCAAAAAAGGTCGGGCCGTACACAAACGGACCATCTCCAGGTGGGTCGTTTTGTGCATAAAAGCTTGCTACTCTTTGGTAAAGAAGGAGCCTCCAGTGGGACTGCGCGCCCATTCCACCAGGGCGACGGCAGCTACCACTGCTTTGTGACGGGGAGTCCCCCTCAATGACATCTGTCAGGCAGCTACGTGGGCATCTCTGCACACGTTTACAAAACACTACTGCCTGGACAGCCAAGACCAGAGAGACGGCTTCTTTGGCCGTTCTGTTCTCCAGGACTTTCTGGTATGAACTTGGTTCGCATACCCACCTCCGGGGTTGGTATTGCTGGGGTATCTATTCTACAGGTAAGGAATCTATAACTAATTGTCTCTTTCAGATTAACAAGTTACTTACCTTCGGTAACGATATATCTGTAAACGACATAGATTAGTTATAGATTCCTTACCGCCCCACCCATCCTCCCCGTTCTGCGAACTGACTTCTAGGGTCAGGGAATCCCTTTCAGGGCCCTAGGTTTGTGCACCAGTGGTCAGTGTCTTGCATGGCTCTGCGCTTCTTAAGTGGAATGTCGTGTAAAAGAACTGACGTTAGCACGCAAGGGCGGCGTCTAAGTAGCTACCGCAACGTCATCCCGGCGACCGCGACGCCAATGACGAACGCGGAGTCGACCAACGCCACCTTTTGACGCGCAGGGTTACTGCTGATGAAAAATTCTCCGGATCCAGTCTGACGCCTGGGGGTAATTCTTCAGGTAAGGGATCTATAACTAATCCATGTCTCTTACAGATATATCGTTACCGAAGGTAAGTAACTTGTTCTTTAAGTTTCATGGATGATCAGTGTATGCGTAGAAAGGGGTTTTTAAAGTTCAAGGGTTGTTAGTGTAAAGCGTTAGTAAAGCATTTTTAGAAATCAGGGGTGGGTAGTATGTAAGTAGTAAGGCATTTTAATGTCCAGGGATAGCAAGTAGGGCTAGTGAGGAGTTTTTAGGGTACATGGATGGGTAGTAAGGAATTTTAGGGGTCAGGGATTGGTAGTGCATGGATTAGTGAGTGCTTAGGGTTCAGGGATGGATAGTATATTAGGTAGTAATGAGTATTTAGGGAGGGGTGGGGAGGCGGTTTTAGGGTTCAGCGATGGTTGGTGTTTAGGAGTAATATAGAGTGTTTAAGGTTCAGGAATGGGTAATATTTAGGGGTTGGATGGAGTTTGTGAGGTTCCATAATGGGAAGTATACAGGGGTTGTAAGGAGGTTTTATGGTTCAGAGATGGGTAGTGTATATGGCTACTAAGGATGTTTTAGGTTTCTGCAATGTGTAGTATATAGGAGTGGTAAGGAGGTTTTAAGGTTCAGGGATGGGTGGGGTGTAGGGGGAAGTAAGGACTTTTAGGATTCATTAATGGGTATTTTAAATAAAGTTACATGGTTTTAAAAATAAATGTATTTACATTAAAAGTAATTATTTATATTTAAAATATTTTAATTTTTAATTACTTTGTTAATGTTATGTTATGTTAATAAATTTGTTAAGCGCACGATTACCCGAGGGTGTCTTGGCGCTGGCCCGTGGACTATGCCAGTTTCTGTAAAGATGAAGATGACTATTTATCAAATAGCCATGTTTTCAAGGCCTTCCTGAATGCAAGTAGAGTTGGAAGGGATCTGATGGCAAAGGGGAGTTCGTTCCAGAGTTTGGGGGCAGCTGCCCTAAAACTACTGCCACCCCATGTGGCTTTAAAAACTCTCGGAGTTGCTAGAAGTTTAGCTCCTTCGGAGCGTAGATGCCTTTTTGGAATGTACCAATAGAACAGGCGCCTTAAAAAAATGGGTTTCGTATCAATGGGGTAACCCGAAAGACCACTGGACTCAGGTAAATAGTGGTACACAAAAGATAGTCACAGTGGAAATTATTCACAATGTATCTGCAACCAATACATGGTCTATATACAAGGAATATGACAACACCAAATGGCTCATTCAATAAATGATTATGATTTAATAAATATCAAAAAAATTGTCATCATAGACTCAAAAATTGTGAACTGAATATCACATTTAACATTTAGTAAAAACAGGTGCATACAGCGTGAAGTGATAGGTGCGTAGTTAGTGATAAGTGCTGTCACTGGTGCAACATATACCCTTCGCTTCCCTTTCCCGTTGGTCCTGATGAAGACCCCACCTCCAAGACGTCAAATCTGCTGGTTTTTATAGGGGTCGAAACGTCGACATCTCCTTCCCTTCACTTATCAAACCTGGATGACAGAGGATCTATATCTGCATCTTTTGTTTATGATTTTGCATTTGTATGGTTTGCCAGTAATTTGGCAGGTTAGGTTATCATTATTGTATACTGATGTATATATATGCACCACCTTTCCCCCTGCACATCACTTTCACTTATCCTAACTATGCACCTATCACTTCACGCTGTATGCACCTGTTTTTACTAAATGTTAAATGTGATATTCAGTTCACAATTTTTGAGTCTATGATCTATGATGACAATTTTTGTGATATTTATTAAATCATAATCATTTATTGAATGAGCCATTTGGTGTTGTCATATTCCTTGTATATAGACCATGTATTGGTTGCAGATACATTGTGAATAATTTCCACTGTGACTATCTTTAAAAAATTGGGCCAGTATTCTGGAGTGCTCTGTAGGTAGTGCAGAGAGATTTAAAAATAATGTGATTCCTAACTGGGAGCCAATGCAGTTTATGTAGATGATTTCTGACCGATGAATACTTAGGAATACCCAGCAGAAGCCGCGCTGCTGCATTTTGAGTCATCTGCAACTTATTGAGTTGTTTCTCAGGTAGGCTGATGTAAAGACCATTGCAGTAGTCTAACTTGGCCAGGATCAAAGAAGAGATCACTGTTTTTCTGCTGTCCATGGGGATGAATGGGAGTACTTTTTTAATGGTTTTTAACAAGAAAAAACATGATGAAGAGACAGCATTTACCTGTGATTTAAAATTAAGTTTATCATCAATAATCACGCCAAGGTTCTTAGCTTTGGTGACTGGAATCGGAGCCGATCCCAGTTCATCCGGCCACCAGCTCTGTGACCAGTTAGGTAGGAAATTGCCAAATGTGATGACTTCTGTTGTGTCTGAATTTAATTTCAGACAAAGAGTTCATCCACGAACTGACTGCAAGCATGCAATCCTTGAAATTTTGCATTTGTGGTGCGGATTTTTTTGATAAAGATAAGACAATTTGTGTATCGTCTGCGTATGATGTCACTGCTAGCCCAAAGGTTCCTATGAGTTTCGGCAGTTCAGATACATAAATGTTGAATAATGTGGGGCTTAAGGATGATCCCTGAGGGACTCCGCAGGGGAGGACGAACGACGGGGATTCATAGCTTCCCAAGGCCACTGATTGTGTTCTACCAGACAGAAAGGATGAGAGTAGTGTAAGTGATTTATCTGAGATGCCAATGGAGTTTAGACGATTTAACAAAAGATCATGGTCGACGGTATCAAACGCCGTGGAAAGATCAAGTAAAATCAAGGCGGCCGCTCCCCCTGAATCCAAAGTCGCTCTAATTTCATCTGCGGCTTTAATTAAAGCTGATTCGGTACTATGTTATGTTCTGTTCTGAAACCAAACTGTGTCTCATCAAGATAATTATTTTTTAGTAAATAATCAGTCAGCTGTTCATTCATGATTTTCTCCACTAATTTAGCGGGAAAAGGTAGACGAGAGATAGGTCTATAATTATTAGGTTGTGTGGGATCGAGACTAGGTTTCTTCAATAAAGGTACTATCGAAGCCATTTTCCATATGGTAGGGAAAACATCACGCGAGAACATAGTGTTAAAAATATTGACAAGACAAGGAGCTAGCATCTCGGAGGCTTGCTTGAAGATACTAGGGGGAAGCGAGTCATGGGGGGAGCCTGATTTAGTCTGTTGCATAAGAGTGGTAACCTTATCATTAGTGATGAATTCAAATTTAGAGAAGCTAGAGGCGTCAGAAGGACAGATATTAATGAGAGTATCGTTATCTATGCTAATATTTGTGCCAAAGATGTCATAGATTTGCTTTCCTTTCTTTAGGAAATGTTGTGCTAGAGAGTCGCAGAATTTTTGTGATGGTTCAATAAAATTTGTTTCTGGGGGACTTGATAGTTTTGAAACCACTTGAAAGAGTTCTCTAGTGGAATTCTTTGCCTGATTAATTTGTTTCGTAAAATAGGTGCATTTTTCTGCGTTAATTAGGTTTTTATATTCAGTTAAAAGAGTTTTATAAATGGCAAGGTCCTGAGCGTTGTAATCATTTTTCCAATGCCTTTCCTGTCGCCTACATTCTTGTTTTTTTACTCTGAGAGTCTCTGAGAACCATGGGGAGGTAGGTGATTTTCTTTTGTTTGCTGCTTTTTTCAGGGGGGCTAATTTGTCGGCTGCTTGTGCAAGCCAATTGTTAAATTGCAAAGAGGCAATTTCTGCGTCTTTATAGGGCTCAAATTGGTTTTCCAGTAATTGACCATTCAGCCTTTGCTGTCAATTAGTTTCCAGCTACGGTAGGTTGAAGATAAATGTTTAAAACTATTACCTAGCAAAGTGGAAGAGTTATATAGATCGAAAATGATAGCTGAGTGGTCTGTCCAGGTCAGAGGTAAGATTTCTTTGAGTGAAGTAGTCATTATTGGTAAAAATACCATCAAGGGTATGCCCTGCCTGATGAGTTAAGCTATGACAATTTGTCTAAGACCTATCATTGCCATGAGTTCATTTAAGGTATCCGTATTGGTGTCAGAGCTATCTTCCAGATGAAAATTGAAATCACCTAGAATATGTGTTGATTTCTCAGTCGCACATACTTCAAGGAGTGATTTAACTGTATTTAGAAAGCTTGCTTTGCTACCTGGAGGTCGATATAGTAATATCCCTTTAAAAGTGAATTTATTGTCAATTTTTACATTGAAAGAGATAGCTTCACAATCAATGTTAGGTATGGGCTCGCAGCAGGCTTTTAGATTGTCACGATAAATCATAGCAATTCCTCCACCTTTTTATTTTCTGTTCTATCAAACCTGAATACCTTGAAACCCTGAGGGACAGCATGATAAAAGTCAGGGCCTGTCGTTTTATCACCCCAGGTTTCAGTGATAAAAAGTATATCCAACTGTTTTGCCTCAATCAGCTCGGCGATCTCTAGTCTGTGTTTGGGCAGTGAACGTGCATTAACTAAAGCACACCGTGTGATGTCTAGAGGCTTTGATATTAAAAGAGAATTTGAGGGAGGAGAAACCCGTGATGCTAGGTCAGGCTGGAACACAAAGCCACAAGTGGAGCAGTTACCATGATGTATTATGGGCAAATTGCAAAGGTCTAAGCCTATACAGTTTTTTGGCTTGTTATTCAGCATACGTAATTCCTCACCGGAGTAATGACATTTTACTCTGTGATCCTTGGCGGGCTGAACAACATTCCTGGCGCCTGGCGCGGTCTTAGCGCGGACGGGCGCAGATGGGCGCGCCCGCGGCGCGCTCGATAGCCCATCTGTTTTTATACTCCTCCCACCCGGAAGTAACAATTAGGCTAGAGCGCCAAAAAGCATTAGGCAGAAAGACTCTCCGCTCAAACGGAAATACCGCGGCGGACCGGAGAGTGCAAGTTTACAAAAGAAGGTAATAGCGAAGGTTAAAAGTATTCACCAATCAGTTAAAAACAGTGCAAATGAGCAAATTAAAAGCGAGGCACTACAATGAGAATTAAAATAACATTAGGTGTCAGCAGCGTTTCAACAGAGCTGGCGTCCTTTAGGATTACATTTAAAATTAAACAATTTTTAAAAGTATATATAAATACAAATATATATGTATATACACACACACACACATATACTCTCACACACACATGTACGGGGGTTAAAACTTGCGTTCACCACCTTAATTGAAAAGTAAAACCAATCCAGATGTCAAGTAATGCGATGTAAACCACCATATTATATATGTACATCTGATGTAAAAACAGCTGGAGTAACAACTGATATTTGTTTATCCAGTATTTGCCTATCCAAAAGGGGGAGGAGTCATAAAGGCCACTAGACAATCAGGAGGGAAAAACGAGAAATCGAATGAGATGTGGGGCACTGGAGTGTATCCCCCCACCTCGGGTATGAAACGGTCTTCTGTCTTAGCACACCTTCATGCAAATGAGGGTTCACCTCCTAGTAATCGCACTGTCGCAAGATGTCTGCGGGCATGGCACATATTGTAGAAGGGACTGCACTAGCATCTGTGGCCCTTTCTATAATGCCTAAATGCCCGGTGGCATAAGGAGCAGGTACAAATTCCTGTTGCACTCCTGTAATTTTTCTGTAATATGGCCTAGATATGTAGTGCACTTTCCTTCTTGTAGGGTAGCAGATTAGAGGTAAACTCTTGAATCTAACTTTCTGGGGTGGGTTGGGGTGGCAGAAAGACTCTTGTGGGCCTTAGAAGGTCGGGAGCAATGGCCCATGCCTGGGGAGTTGAGGGGGACACTCCTCCCCCTTTCAAGTTTTTGGAATCTAGTGGTTAGATCTCTGCTCAGGGATCACTGTCCTTGCAGTGATCCCGAAGGAGGGATACACTAGGTAGAGAATCTCCTGTTTCCAACGATACCTCTCCTGTTATCAGTGCTTAAGTAGGGTTGAGCTGTACCACAAAGACAGATTACTTTCATTTTCACAAACTGATGTCAGCATGCAGGGCGTGCTGCATGTGATAGTAAATAAAATAATAATATCCCAGACTGCAGTGGGAGCTCTTTTCTTGCAGTCAGAGTTTGGGGCCATAAAAGGAACTCCCTCTGGGGCACCTGATGGATTTCCTGTCTTTAGTATGAGGAAATGTTAATGTTCTCCACGCTGGGGAGTTAGTAAAGAGGGTGTGAATATCACATCTTCTAAAATAAAAGGGTTTACACTGGGCAATTATTAACGATGAAAAAATATGATGGAGCGTATTTTGAATGGTGTATTCAAATTGAAGTAGAAATAAATTATCTTGGACCATTGCCATAGTGTTTTAACAATTTTTCGGAGCCTAGATAAACTGTATTGAAGGCATTCAGTGATTACTATAGTGGCGGTGCCCTGCTTTATAGTACATTTAAACTTGGTATACTACTCTGCAGAGGGTCTTCAGGCATGTCAGATGCTTGCATTGCTGCTGGAGTCAGGGTCTAAGAGAAAGAGGAGAGGGGGTAGGGGCAGCCCTGCCTTGTCCCATATTTTATAGATAGTTGTGACATAAACTCCCACAGCATAGCCCTTAGTCAGGCCTGTCCTCTTCATTGTTCTAAAGAGAACGCCCCTATCAACTCACTCCATGAGGTTCTCTGCATTAATGGAGTCAGCTAAGGCTTTAACCAAATGATAAAGGGTCTGCCAACAGAGATGTGCCTAGGTTTTCAAATGGTTTCTAGAGGAGCACCCTGGCATACACCCCACTTGAGTCATAGTTCAAAGATGTTATCACTTTATTGAGTTTTGGGGCTAGTTTTTTTGCTGGTAAATTTTCATCTACATTTATCAGTTATACACTCTAATGGATCTTTACCATCTCTTGGTATTAGTGAGATAACCGCTTCATTGGAGTCATGGTCCAGAAATCCAGTGGATTCAGCCACTTTGAATACCACATATACCGTAGGCACTAGATGTTTCTCGGTAGTCCCGTAATATTTGCTGGGGAACTCATCCTCCCCAAAGGATTTACAAGTTGTGAGATTGGTTGGACCTTTCACCTGTGGTAATTTCTCCCTCTAAGGGACACCTTTCTCCTGGGGATAGAGAGAGAAGGTTCGGTACAGGTCCTTCAACAGTACATCCTCAGTGGCTTATGTGCCTCTCTGATCCATATCATATAATTTTTAATCACAGGACAGAGCAGCATGATCAGAAAAGAAAGACTGAGATAAGTTGGCTATGGATATGGGAATAGGTAACCTGAGTAGGAGAGAAAGGAAAGTCCTCTCATTCTGCATTTCCATAGCGCTTGAGAATTCAGCCTAATTAATTCTCAGCATAAGCGGTGGGTTCGGGATTAATGCTTAGATCTAGTTGTTCTGGAGGAGCCCGAAAATTAGATAGATACTATAATATAGAGAGGATAGGTTCTTCACTTGTGATCTGGACTTGTTGTCCTAGTTCATATTTTCTATTATTTGTTGCAAATTTTCTTTGCCCGATCATCTTTGGGTCCTTCCATTGGGAGCATGGGAGACATTGGTTGGTTGCTTAGTACTTTCAGCCCTAGGTTTTGTTTACCCGAGTTCTTTCATTTCAGTTTCCATATTTATTGATCCAGTCTGATACACTGTCCATTCTTGTTTCGACTTCACAGAAAAGCAATTGCTTTCCTAGTTTAGGGGAAGACATGAGGGTAACTCAGTATTCCACAGTCTGGGGGGAGGAGCATTCTGGTGTTCTAGCAGAATCATCCCACTGAGCATAGAACCAACCTCCACCATTAAGTTGGGGTATAGCATACCGTCAATAGAACTCCAACGGTTAGTTTGTCTGAGACTTTATCTTTTGACTTTTATCTCAACACACAGTAGAAGTATTGGTCAGTAAGGCAGAAGCACCAAGTAGGCGAGAAGTAAGGCATTTGACTTAGTTATGACTACAGACTGCCATCATCAAATTGGGATTTAATAGGGTCTCCTTTATCATGTCTGTGGAAGGCCTTCTATAATGATTTTGTAGAGATCTTATGTAACTGCTATAATAGGAAAGGCATACAGGACATGGTAAACCCTGCAATGTAATTATTATGCGGTGGAAAATGTGGTCTAGGAATCTTTATGGCACAGGTGCTGTAAAGTGCCTGTTGAAAGTTCGGCATACATCATGTCTGCAATGCAGGTTGCTGTTTATTCTTTCTATGAGTTTGCTTCAATGAAACAGTTTCTGTGGATTACTATGGGTCCGTACAGTCTGGAGACTGCCTGCTGAGCTTGCACAGGTACCAATGGCTCGCCACTCACGGGTGCTGTGGAAGTCATAGCACTGGGGTGGGTTTCAACCAAACAACTTTCTGAGCAGCTCTCTCAACCAGTCACAGCTCGTATCCAACGATGAAGAATCTGCCGCTTATGTGCTGCTGCGATTCTGGAGTCGGAAGAGACCTGAGTTCAGTGGCGTCCCTTATAACTCTGTCAGAGAGCGGCCATCTTAGCGAGACCTTGCTTCATCTCAGTAATGTTCTTTTTGATGGATGCATAGTTTCCGTACCACCCTTTACCTCTTCTGTTAAGGATACAAAATCTCTTTTTATGTTATTGCTTGGCTCCGATCTCTATGTTGACTCTGTGCGACATGGATTAAATCTTAAAGGACTGATGTCACCAACTCCTGTTGTGCCTTATGTATTCAACTGAGGTCACTTCCAGTGCAGTCTAGTGGTTCTGTTTGCCACTCAGAGCCACATGGTGCCGGTGATTTAAACCAGTCAGGATTCTGGGAAGATGCTCAAGTAATCTAAGTAAGATACCCATTGTTTACAGTCGAGCCCAAGTCATGCAAGCTCCTAACACTGGCCGTCGCGCTTAGCTCAGACAAGCATATTGTAACTAAATTGAACACTACAATGAAGGCGGAAGCCCCAGTAGTAATGCCCAGGGTGAAGATGTGAAGGGAAACTGATCTGGGCTGTGCTATCTAAGATGAAGAATGGCTGTTGTTGTACCCAAACGGGTTCTTAACCGCCAGTTAAGATAATTGCTCTTTAAATTCATGCATCTCATCTATTCATACTGTTATGGTGGGGAATCTATTACTCCCCCCATACACAGGCGACTTTCCTCTTCACCAGTAGTAGATCATCATCTCTGATCTACTGAATATACCACCCCAATATTTAGAAATCTGGGTACAACTCCACGCTAGATGAAGAAAATCAGCATCTGGGGCTCTTCATCAAGCACACAGTGAACCAGTAGGCAGTTTATACCTTACCATTTTTAAAAGTGTACTATAAACTTGATGGTATATTGCAGTGAGCAACTTGATAGCTACTATTCTGCGCTTCCCTGGACAAATTGACGCAAGTATTTCTGGGGCCCGCTACAATTCTATCTGATGAACAATGCTATACAGACTTGAGAAACTGCGGGTCCCATAGATTACCATGAGAGATACGCGTGGGGAACGTGGTGTGGCTGATGACATTTTGTTTACACTATATTCATTATTAATGCATGTCTATTCAGGTCATGCTCTGTTGTATATGCCCTCTCTACTATGCCTTCCGCTGGACTCTAGGCTGAATGTCTGTGATTTGCAGGCATGTCTCGCACAAGTGGTTCATATTATAATTAGTAATTACAATTATTATACTCTGCCAAATATCTGCTGTTTCTTTTGCTATGTAAATGTTATGTTTGTAATTGTAAAACCTCAATAAATAATAATAAAAAAAGTAACCCAAGTAAGGCATCTGCACGAATGTATTCACCAGCTGAAGGTAAGCAATTTATTATTTTAACAAAAATGTAACAATTTGCTCCAATCATTTTTGTAAAAAAGAAACAGGTCAAAATTCAAATGTATTTTTAGTCTGTCTATAAAATCATACTATACCGATGTAGAAAATTGAAAATCTAATATCACAAGACTTGAATGAACTTTAGCACCATGCTTTATTACAATTAAATGCGTTTTCACTTCTTATAAGACAATTGGCTCCATTCATATAGTGATACTGTGTTAAGAACTTAGAAGCTTTTAGTAAATATATGTTTAAAGCTTCTAGATTAGTTGAAGTCCTTGGATACAAAAGCATTCGTCAAACTTTCTTTTTGAAGTTGCTTGTTTTGAAAATAAATTAAAACCAAATTTGTGATGTCTTTGAACTTTTAGGTATTTCACGTGGTCCCAGTCCTGTGACCTTAGGAAACCAAGATACTCTTCCTGTTGCTGTAGCACTGTCAGAATCTGTAAATGCCTACTTTAAAGGAGCAGACCCCTCAAAGTTAGTGGCACATTTATTTATATGTTTGCTAGTTTTATATAGTCTGTTTAGTTGTTTTAACAGGAGTGATGTGTGCCTGCCATTTATGTGAGAAATTCTGTCGGATATGTGAGCCACATGATCGGAAAAATACAGGCTGTTGTACTTAAACTTCCCCTGAGCTACATGATGACATACGAGCCACCTATTCACTTAAGCCTTGGCTCCCTGACCCAAATTCATATGTGTATAACATACATTTTCGTATGGAAATGCCTCATGATTCCAAAGTATTTCCTCGACGCATTTTTTTTTTTTTTTATCCCTTCATCAGGAGGAGAATTATAATTTTCTATGAACGATGAAATAAACAACACTTACATTAATTATGATCACCCTATCTTTTTTTACAAATATATTCTAAAGGCTCATGAATTTTAAGGCTAACCTGTTTGGGGAGCCACGATCAGTTCAAAAAGAAGCCAGTGGCCATGTATGACTGCACACTATATTCAAGGATGCTTTCACAGTATACAAATGTGTTTTGCTTTCTGCTTTTCTAATTATCAGTGCCATTCAAGATATTTCTTCTGGCTGTCAAAACGTGTTTCAATTGAAGATAATTGAGATCTTCCTTTACTTAATGCTTACAGCAATCTGTTTCTGTATTTCCACATGTGCTAAAATATCCTCAAAGCAGGAAAAATTCATAGATTTTTCCTGTTTTCGAATTCTTTCTAGTGTTTTTTATAACCAATATATATTATCAGTTACCCAACCAACTTTCACTACACAATTAACTTTATTGCAATTGCTAAATACACAGAAGCATTGATAAGAGCCATTACTATCTAATTAGATACAAATATTTGAATATTATAATCACAATTATGACCTAAGTTAAAGTTACCATTAGTAATGTATCCACTTGCATGTTTCAAAATAATTCAAACATGGTAATCTTTTACCAATTAATTCTATGCTGTGATTACTCTTGTGTACCTCAATCGAGTTTTAACCACCATTTTGACAAATATTGTTACATCACAAAAAACATTCAAAGTGGTAGTGTTCAATCATCCCATCACTTAGTTTGTAATTAGTTAAACCACCAATATGCTGTTTGAATGAACTCTCATTTGAAATGTCCGCCCTATGTGTTTTTTTACTACTTAAAATACATGTTCCCATAGTTGTGCCACAGAGTTGCAAGCTATCATAAAACATTTTGCATCACTTGACTCTTTATCTTTATTACATGTGTTAAATGTGTGCTTATTTATTTTGATTTTTAACTTTTATGATGTTTGCCCACAGTGCCATTTCCCACATGAGCATTTTACCAGATAAATCACATCTTTTTCTTTGCATATTGTTTTATGGAAATTTTAGTGCTTGTGATTGGATGCTTTATTTTTTAACCAATGTATTGTTTCATGTAGCACAACCAAAAACATGGGAATGCACAATGGTGTGGTCATTTCCTTGTGGTGTCTGTGCTATCAGAGTTTCAGCTTGTAGCAGTACATTTTTAGGTCTCGCCTGAGCCAGCGCGCATGCGCTACTCTGCGACACTTTTAGTAAGGGCTTTTCCACGCTAAACACACGCTCGTGCGTGTGCTTTATTTTTTAGCACCCGCAATTGGCCTTTGCATGCGTCTTTCTAAGAAAGACAGCACGCAATTGGTCTAAGGCGGGTGCATGTCCCGCCTTCTCTGTGCCCTGGCTTAGCCTTCTCGGGAGCGAGCAGCGGCCCCGCACTGTGCCAGCTGCATTCCTGACATTCTTTGCCGTGCGCGCGCGCACTACTCGCGGGTTTTTAAAAATAAATTCCTTTTAGCGCGCGCGCACACAACTCCCGGGCTTCTCCCTTCCGCTTCATGTTATAAGCCCTCCCCCCACCATCCTAACCCAAGCGTTTTCCTTCATCAAACCTGGATACTTGTTATCCAAGTGAAGACTGCAGGCTCTGATCGATTTCCGACTTTCAAGGACTCAGAGCCCATAGGAAACAACTCCCGGGCTTCTCCCTTCCGCTTCATGTTAGAAGCCCTCCCCCCACCATCCTAACGCAAGCGTTTTCCTTCATCAAACCTGGATACTTGTTATCCAAGTGAAGACTGCAGGCTCTGAGCCTCTGATCGATTTCTGACTTTCAAGGACTCAGAGCCCATAGGAAACATGGCTCTGAGGTCGAGGGGGGGCTAAAGTGGTCCCCTTTTAACGAGTGGCTGTGACCCTTTCCACCCATACTCTGCGAGATTGAGTGTGGTGGGGCGTCCTGGTGTGTGTGCTCGCACGTGCCTGCGTTTACGTGTGAGTGTGCTATTGTGTGCATGTGTGTGTGTCTAAATGCGTGCGAGTGTGTTTCTCTGTATGTGTCTGTGCGCGCGTGTTTGCACCATTGTGTGCGTGTGCGTGCATATGTGTGTGTTGAGCTAAAACACGGTTTCCAATCTCAATGTGCGAGATTCGACTGGCTGCAGTGAACCCAGAGGCTTTCACATTTAGAGCAGAAAGGCTGACTCACTGGGCGCATATTTTAACAAAGTATTCGAAGGCCAGTCCAGTTTGCAAAAAGGCAACGTGTTATGTAATTTTACCACCCTCTTTTTATAAATCCCCAATATCTGCCAGCGCAAACATACAACCCGGACCTCACATCATGTATGCATCTTGTGTAATTGTACACATGACAATTCACAGTAATAAATATCAACAGATTTGGAAAAACACCAAATTTTTGTTCTTGAAAAAGCCAACTAATCGGGGCACAAGCTGCCAGGTCCCAGAGTCGCGCTCACACGCTCCTTAATCACACATACACGTTTGTTTGTTCAATGTTTCAGAAGTGCCCAGGTGCTCGGGGCCTACTCATCAGGCGAGCAAATGTCGACCATTTTGACAAGTGTGAATGTGCTTCAAAGAGCGCTAGCCGGCGGCTGTAGCGCTTCAAGAGTAAATGTGTTTCATAAAGCGCTAGCCGGCGGCTGTAGCGCTTATTGTACAGAGTTTGAAAACTATGGGTCAATTGGTGATAGGCAAAGTTTTCTCCTACAAGTGAGCAGCTTGTGTTATGTGTTCTAGTGCGTTTTTTAGTACTGAAATCACTCTCGTGTACATATGTCTGTGTAAAAAGAGAGCCCCTGCGGTCATTTTTCAAAACCAACATATGTGCCCTCATGGCTGGCCTGGGTGGATGCAGGAGGGGCTGGGGCAGCGATGCTTCCTTCCACCTTTCCCACACTGGCCCGGTAACCCCAACAACTACCACGACCGCACTCACGGCGAGTGTGTAGGCCCCCCATTCTGCCCCGACACCAGGCACTGCGATAGAAGGGCAGGGAGACCTGTCCTGCCCAGTGCTTTCCGCCCCAGCCCCTCCGACACTCAGTGCACTGGGGTCATACATCAACAAGGTCTGAGTCTTAGCTGCAGCTCAACATCCTGTGATTCTGGGCAAATCACTTAATTTCCCCGCACCTGTGTTCCTCCCCAAAAATGAAAGTGACTATGTGTTATGAAACTGGAGCTTATGTAAACCGGACACGCCCCTTGCTTGACACGGGAGAACGTGCTCCCCATCCCAGTGGTCTCTCCCTGTCTGCAGTCACAACGTTTTTGATTTTTATCCAAGTGAAGACTGCAGGCTCTGATCGATTTCCGACTTTCAAGGACTCAGAGCCCATAGGAAACATGGCTCTGAGGTCGAGGGGGGCTAAAGTGATGTCCCCTTTTAACGAGTGGCTGTGACCCTTTCCACCCATACTCTGCGAGATTGAGTGTGGTGGGGCGTCCTGGTGTGTGTGCTCGCACGTGCCTGCGTTTACGTGTGAGTGTGCTATTGTGTGCATGTGTGTGTGTCTAAATGCGTGCGAGTGTGTTTCTCTGTATGTGTCTGTGCGCGCGTTTGCACCATTGTGCGCGTGTGCGTGCGTATGTGTGTGTTGAGCTAAAAAACGGTTTCCATTCTCAATGTGCGAGAAACGACTGGCTGCAGTGAACCCCGAGGCTTTCACATTTAGAGCAGAAAGGCCGACTCACTGGGCGATTATTTTAACTAAGTATTCGAAGGCCAGTCCAGTTTGCAAAAAGACTGCGTATTATGGATCTAAGGCTGAATGCGGATATGTTTTCTAAAATGTTCCGTAGAGTGCGAGGGAACATAATTTCCATGACGTTGTTTTCAGGTTGGAAAACTGAAGCATCCAAACAGCTCATGTCTTGTCAGCACATCACCATTTATCTTTGGTAAACAGAAGCGATTCCTTTTCTCTTAAGCCTCCAACTTGGAGTCACCTGGTGCGCCTTCAACTATGATATTTATTTTCTTAACATTTCCCTCTGTATTTATCCATATTTATTTTTTGGCCATTTTATGCGTATTTATCCATATTTATTTTGGGTTTTGTTTATAAATGAAGTTGTAAAACTGTACATTTCCATATTTATTTAACCGATAAACGCGCATCATACTTTGATGTTTGTGGTGGTTTAGCTATTTAAGCTGCCAAATAGGATGCGAATCCGGGCAAATCTCGGGGTCAAATTGCGCATTGCTTAATTACCACCCATGCTGAGGTCTGTCACTTCGGTGTGCACGGTTGGCACACAGTTCAGAGGTCTGCACCTCGGAATGGGCATAACACACAAATGTCGTGTGTTGCCATTTCTTGCTTTCCCCGTGTGCTGCCACTTCTCATTTTCACATTGTGAGGCCAGGACTGGCTATCCCTGTGTGGTACCTACTTGTAGAGGCTTTCCCTGTGCCCTGTCATCGATAGCTTTTGCCGTGTGGTTCCGGCCCTGTGTGTGGTGATGTTTATTGCCGTCCCGTGAGGTGCCAGTTCCAGCCTTGACGTGGTGCCAGTGGTAGCTATATCTCCGCGTGGTGCACATGGCTGCTGTCCCCGTGTGCTGCCAGTGGTTCCGTCCCCGTGTGCTGCCAGTGGTTCTGTCCCCGTGTGGTGCCAATGGTTCTCTCCCTGTGTGGTTCCAGTTCTCGCCTTCTTGTGTTATGCCAGTGGTTCTGTCCCCGTGTGCTGCCAGTGGTTCCGTCCCCGTGTGGTGCCAGTGGTTGCTGTCCCCCCGTGGTACCAGAGATAACTTTCTCGTGTGATGCCAGTGGTAGCTGCCCGCGTGCACTCTACTCAATGCAACATAAATACACCCCACATAATACCACTCAGTGCCACATAATTATATGCCACATAATTACACTGCACTCAATGCAACATGCACTCCACATAATACCAATCAGTGACACATAATTACACGCCACATAATTGCACTTTACTAAATGCAACATAAATACATTCCACATAATACTATGTGCCACATAAATACACGCCACATAATTACACTCTACTCAATGCAACATAAATACACTCCACATAATACCACTCAGTGCCACATAATTTAGCAGTAACTTACCCCCTCCCCCAGCGCCTTGAGACCCTCCCGGGTGAGTAGCGCGCTCTATAAATGCCGTGATTGATTGATTGATAATTATGTGCTACATAATTATACTGCACTCAATGCAGCATACACTCCCAAAAATACCACTCAGTGCCACATAATTACACGCCATATATTACACTCTACTGAATGCAACATACACTCCACATAATTACACGCCACATAATTACACTCTACTCAATGCAACATAAATACACTCCACATAATACCACTCAGTGCCACATAATAACACGCCACATAATTACACTCTACTCAATGCAATATAAATTCACTCCACATAATACCACTCAGTACCACATAATTACACACCATGTAATTACACTCTACTCAATGCAACATAAATACACTCCACATAATACCACTCAGTACCACATAATCACACGTCACAATTACACTCTATTCAATGCAACATAAATACACTCCACATAATACCACTCAGTGCCACATAATTACACACCACATAATTACACTCTACTCAATGCAACATAAATACACTCCACATAATGCCACTCAGTACCACATAATTACACGTCACATAATTACTCTATTCAATGCAACATAAATACACTCCACATAATAACACTGTGCCGCATAATTAAACGCCACATAATTACACTCTACTCAATGCAACATAAATACACTCCACATAATACCACTCAGTGTGACATAGTTACACGCCACATAATTACACTCTACTCAATGCAACATAAATACACTCCATATAATACCACTCAGTGCCACATAATTACACGCCACATATTTACACTCTACTCAATGCAACATAAATACACTCAACATAATACCACTCAATACCACACAATTACACGTCACATAATTACACTCTATTCAATGCAACATAAATACAGTCCACATAATACCACTGTGCCACATAATTACAGGCCACATCATTACACTCTACTCAATGCAACATAAACACACTCCACAAAATACCACTCAGTACAACATAGTTACATGCCACATAATTACACTCTACTCAATGCAGCATAAATACACTCCACATACCACTCAGTACCACATAATTACACGCAACATAATTACACTCTACTCAATGCAACATAAATACACTCCACATAATACCACTCAGTGCCACATAATTACACACCACATAATTGCACTCTACTCAATGCAACATAAATACACTCCCCATAAATGCACTGTAAGCCACATACCACCAATCAACATAAATGCACTCCACACCATGACACAATATCACTAAGCATAATTTCACTCAACACCACAGTTCCAGGCCACACAATTCAACTCCACACATTTCCAATACACACCACATAATTACACACCAAACAACATATTTCAACTCCACTACTCCACAATTCACAACGTACCTCCAATCCACACCATATAGTGGCACCACCAGAGCAACAAACATCACCCACCTCCACCATTTTGCATCAGCGCACCCCCTAAGCATCACCTAAGCATCACGTCAGTCTGCCTTTGGAATCTGGCATCTGTTGATTCTCCCCTAGTGTCCGTCCGCTGCTCGTGTTCTAATTAAGTTACTGTTTTACAACCTCCACTCCCCCATTATTTATGTCCCGCTCCCCCATAACAAAAAAAATTATAACAAACAAGCATGACAAGAGGCAGGAAGAAGTTGCCAGCAGTGCAAGTACAAAAAAACTAGAAGACATTTTTTATGTTAAAATCTTTTTTTAATCAGGTTGTTCAGTTGTATATAATGTCGTCTTGGTTTGTATAAAGGTAACAAAAATGCTTAACACTTTTTGTTATAACTTTTCAACATGATGCACAGCAGCCACAATGCTCTACAACATAGCCAAAAGTTCTGGCTAAACACATAAGGTCCCAAAGGCGAGACCTATTGGCTATGCCAATGCTTGTTATAAATTCTGCCTGTTTGTGTGAAACAGCATTGGATTTTCTTTTCCAGATTCTTTAAGTTTCTTTTTAGCTCTAATTAAATTAGTGTTAAAAAACAATATTGGTAATATTTTAATTTATTAGCTATATGCTAAAATCACTTTAAATCTTGCTTTAGTGTGGTCAGTTTTTTTTACCATTTTCCTAAGATTTATCTCTAGATATCCTCTATATTTTCAAATATGCTTTAGCTGAACTATCGCTTGAGTATCCTCAATCTCAGACTTTTTTTAACATCTCACCACATTTTTATAGTATGCATTTTCATCTGAGTATTCCCTGCAGTTGTACAAACTGACTGTAAGGTGATTGTTCAATTATGTCTTCGATGAATGCTTGCATTCATTTATAGATTGTTGCGATCTAATTTTTTTCCGACAGTCAAATTTGTTTTAAAACCATAGGATAGATCATTGTATCCAACAAGTTAACAACTGGAGAATCAACTTGTAATGTAAGTTAGATGGAATAATGACATGTTTTTTAAGTAGTCATAGAATTTAATTTTTGAACTTTTTATCTCCAAGTATATTTGAATATGTTTGTGCCATGTTACTGTCCATTGCTACTCTCATAGTCCTTGAAGGATGAGCTACAGTTGGCAAAGGAAAATGCCCTGGGGATTCAGAGTCAGGTTCTGGCGATGCAATGGGAGTATGGGAAAGGTAGGAAATTGGACAAAATATTAGATAGCTTGAATATGACTATTATAAATGTAAGATACATAGGGAATCAGCCAGTGCAATATACTTTTGATAATGCGGAGGTGGCCACTCTGATTGACTATGCTATAATTTCTTCCAAAACGTACGGCATGGTATAAGATCTTGAAATTGGGGAATTTTTAGGTAGTGATCATGAACCGCTTTTACCCTCTTTGCACAGTTTTGGAAATTTAAGATATCACTGACCGAATGGCTTACCAATTCATAGCAGGAATGAGTGTAGGATAAGTATGGTCTGCTAAATTGCAACCCCAAACCGTAAATAATATCGATAAGCTCCTGCAATCCCATGCTAATCAAACACCCCAAACTATTCTGAAAGATTACGATAAACTGATGTGTTCGATATGGGAGGCGGCTTTGGAGGGCTTAAACTGTGGCAGGGTTTGTAAGGGCAAACAAAGATGTCCCAGGGAGAGGGCAAAGATTGAGCTCAATAAGAACATAAGGGAGGCTTATAAAGTGGGTGGTGCTAATAAGGAGTTTTTAATCAGACAACATAAGAAGAATTTTAGAAAAGAAACGTGGAAAATTATTTAAAGGCGAAAGAGACAGCTTGGATGAAGGTTATAGTATCTCTTCGAACAGTAAGACTAAAGGGTTTTTGGAATATAGTTAGTATTCTTGGGCTGTCGAAAGAAATAGAAGCAACGCTGGTGGCTGAAGAAGAGTGCGTCAGGTACATATCAGATCTATTTAAGTTAAAAGAGGATAAGAGGGTTGTTATGGAGAAATAAAAAAATCTAAAGTCCAATTTGGGATGGTGGAAAGGCTTTCCTTTCTTCCCACAGTAAGTGGAATTGAGTAATTGATTAAAAAAAAGAATTTCCTGGCCCAAGGTATAGATGGTCTATCCACTGATATATTACAGCTTAACCCTAGTTTGTGGGCCTAAGTTTTGACCCTGTGTTTGGAGCTATAATAAGTGGTCAAGATTTACCAGATTCCTGGAAAGGAAGTATCTGAAAGAGACTATTAGCTATAGATTCCTTACCTTAGAATTACCCCCAGGCGTCAGACTGGATCCGGAGAATTTTTTCTCAGCAGTACCCCTACGCGTTGGTCGACTCCGCGTTAGTCGTTGGTGTCGTGATCGCCGGAATGACGTCAAGGTATCTACTTAGACGCCGCCCCTGCGTGCTGATGTCAGTTCTTTCTTTTTCCGCGCCAGCCAGTGCAGATCCGGAGAGAGCGGTACCCTTAGTCACACTTTTTCGACTTTTGTCGACATCTTTTTCGAGTCGTTTGACTCCTGGTGCACGTAGGGATGTACAATGTGGTGGTTCATGCACACCAAAGTAATTCAATGGTTTAACTGTTTCATGACATGAACATCTCCAGATCTGGCAGGAGCTTGGAAACTGACATTTATAGGAAAGACACAGATCGTAATAATTTATTAAACTTCAACAGTTTCCAGCAATTCTCCCTGAAACAACACTTACCGTACTCTCAGTTGTTGCGCGTTAAAAGAATAGTCTCTGATCCGGGGAAATTATCCACTAACATTCAGGACATGCTACAAAGGTTTTGGCAAACGCTCTACAATGCGCAGTTTCCATACCTCGAGAACAACATTTGGCATCGACCACCAAACCCAACAATGCGAACCGATGAGTTCTAGTGTCAAAAGTCTCCACAGGGAGTCCTGGTTTAAAAAAACTAAGCTTGAAATACTGGCCAATGGTTCAGACGGAACCGGATTTCAATGGCATTTTCTCTGCTCTCCCCCCACCCCCCCCCCCCGAACCCGGTTTGCTTACGAACGCAGCAAGAACATTTAGGACATTCTAGCTACACCCGCTATTCAATCCAGCCAACAGACACACAAAGGTACAATTCCATGTTTCAATTGCAACAGCTGCAATAATATCATTAAGGGGAACTGTGTAACACATCCACGCAAAGGCAATAAAATCAAGTTGCACACCACTGCAAACTGTGATGGCAAAAACGAATGTACTTATTGAAATGTCCTTGTGGTCTGGCCTATATTGGCAAAACCGAACGAAAAATCAAGACGAGACTCAACGAACACAAGAGTAACACAAACTCACAACCTGAAATCAAGTGTAGCTTCACACTTTCTATCATTCAATCACATCATCAGCCAATTACGGTTTTTGGTACTTGAAACAGTGTCACCACATGAAGGCATAAACAGCAATACATTTTTTCTTCAGAAAGAAACCCACTGGATTAAGTTATTAGAGACACTCATTCCGAATGGGCTGATTGATCGGTTTGAATACAGCTGTTTCTTATAACTGGACACAACCACGTCATGCTTTGTTGACATTGAACTGACTAGAATTGATTATGCATTATTGTCCATTTATTGTCTATCTAATTGTATTGGACATTGTGTGCTTATCACAGATAACCACTGTTGAGTATGATGCAGCATCTCACACAAATATATTTTTCGTTGAATCTATACATTTTCTTAAACTGTCCCTACTAATTTTGAACAGCACGCAGCACCACATTGTCTTTACTGATTGGCCTTTTTCTCACCACCATCACAATCTTTTTACCATTCCAAGATGGCACCCACATTAACATTACCATTGAGCTTGTCTCTCCATCCGATGCATTTGAATTTTCCTTTAATCACCGTTTTTATTTCTCTCACTACACTTCAATAAGCACATTTACCCCTCTGGTTGTCATGATGAGATGATTTATTTGAATAATTTCACTCTATCAGAATACCTCCGCTGTGTCTTTATGACCGCGTACGGTTTTGTCCACCCTGTTTTTTTCTGTATCACTGGGTTACCTGTTAAGAGCTTACACACCCATTGGTCTATTTAGTTTCCATAAGCAAGCCCGAACGGCGCACTTAATTCCGCATGGCGTCTGGGTCGTTTGCCCGGTCCGCGTTGATTTTGAAAAGGCGTTTTCCATTGATTTACGCTGGTAAGACACTTTTGATTCAGAAAGACGCATGCCATAGTTTTTTTCATAATCGAAGCACTCGAGGGTTTATTTGTAACATCACTACAATGCACATAGATGATTTCGAATCACAATCACCGTGGCTTGATAATTATCGTGACGTGTACGAACATCATTATTTTGAGATACGTAGTATAGACAGTACTGCATGTGATAACCGCACAAACCACATGGTGTTTAATTGTAGTTCCCGGCACTACATATTATTCTACCAACACACTCGGGTTTTTAACTTGCGGCGACTCATGACTGGCATGAAACACACTTTGACAGCTGGCACACTAAATGTTGGAATACTACATACTGCAAGACATGAGTTTACCATTCATTGCCAAACTGTGACCCGTGCTCCTTCCGCTTCTCCTCTTTTACAGATGCTTAATACTCCCCTGATGAAGGTCTGCATCTAGCCCGAAATGCATTGGGACTACTAACTCATCAACCATCTGGGAGTAACCAATTCTTAATTACTATGAACAAAAATTGTTCGGAACAAGCAATGTGTAAAGGAAAGAGAAGATATCATTTTTGTGAATAAGGTTTCTTGAGGAAACCATAAAATCCTTCTTCTGGAAACAGATGAACATGTATCAACTTTGATTATTTTTGGATTATTCCCCTGCTATGGATCTTTTTCGCTGTGCCTACAGGGGACACCACTGCTGGGGTGGTGCTTCTTCCAGGCACCTAGGGATGTCCCATCGTCGGACCGGCTTCAAGCCTTGTGACTCCTGTCACAAGTTGATGTCGGTCACGGACCTGCACCTCGTGTGCCTCTGGTGCCTGGAGCGTGACCATGACCCGAAGTCGTGCTCCGACTGTCGGTCCATGAACCCGAAGTCTTTGCAGGAGCGGTCCAGGAAGCTTCTGGAGTCCCGGCAGTCAGCTCTGCGCCGCTCGAGGTCCCGGTCGAGAGGGAGGTCGCGGGACCGGTCGCAGAGTCACCACCATCATTCCTCCTCGAAGTCTTCGTCATCGGGTAAGTTGAAGCACAAGAAGAAGGTGAAGAAGCACCGTCGCTCTTCGCCTTCTCCCTGTCTGTCAGCCGACACGACGCGGGACGCGGAAGGTAGTCGTCCTTCGGCCCCGCCCGCAGAGCCTACAGGGACGGCACTGAGCTTCCCACCTTTCCCGGGAGCTGGAGCGTCTCCTGCCCAGCTTCGTGCATTTTACGAAGCCCTCCACTCCATCTTTGGACAGCCCGACTCCGCCGGCGTGCCTCCAGGCCCCTCGGACTTGGCTGGGGGCTCTAGTCCTTCGATGCAGGCGGCTCTGGCCTCAGCGCCTTAGGGCCCCCAGGGATCCAGGCCTGGATCAGTGCCGGTCGACCTCACGACACCTCCCCCGGCACGGATTCCTCTGACCACGCCTCCGACACCGGTTATGTCCCCGGCCGGCATTGACCCCGGCCTCCCCCCCGACTTGGACATGGAGCCAGACCGGCGCCGACCGGTACTTTTGTACCACTGTTCTACCATGGTGTTCCTTATAGCCCTGAGTGGCAGCCAGAGGAGGGTGAGGAGGACTGGGAGGGGTCTGTTGACCCTCTGGCAGACCAACTTGAAGAGCCGGACTGGAGAGAGGAGTTGGGTGAGGCCAGTGGTCTGGATACCTCCCCAGACTTTGGTATGCTTTCTCCCCCTACCATGGCCACGGAGAAGGGAGCCTCCTACGCTGTGGTGTTGCGTAGGGCGACTGAGGCCTTGGGCCTTGAGCTTCCTACTGTGGCAGTTAGGACTAACCTCCTGACTGAGGTGCTTCAGCCGGCAGTGGCCTCTTCGGAGCCCCTACTGCCGTTCAATGAGGCCCTCACAGACATCCTTCTGGGCACTTGGTCCAAGCCCAGCACAGGGACTCCTGTGGATAGGATGATTGCCCGACGCCACCGCCCGGCCAAGGGCGACCCAATTTTCCTCTCCCAACACCCTACCCCGAGAGCTTGGTGGTCCAAGCCTCAACGTCCAAAGGCGCGTTCCCTACTGCTCCCCCAGATAGGGAATCCAAGAAGCTGGACCATCTTGGGAAGAAGATGTTTTCTTCCGCCAGCTTAGGACTGCGGTCGGTGAACACCCCTTGTCTCTTGGGCCGTTACACCCACTCTGTGTGGGACACGGTTGCACAAGTGCTGCCACAGTGCCCAGAGGAGGCCCGGGCCGTACTTTCCCATGTGGTCGCAAAGGGTAGAGAAGCAGCAAAGTTCGCCATTCGATGTGGGCTGGATACCACTGCCTTGCTGGGTTGAACGATTTCTATGCCAGTAGCCTTGAGGCACTATGCCTGGCTGAGGTCCACTGGCTTCTCCGGGAATGTCCAATCGACCCTTTTGGACATGCCCTTTGATGGACGTCGCCTGTTTGGCGACAAGGCGGACAATGCGCTCAAGCGCTAAAAGGACTCTAGAGCTACGGCCAGATTCTTGGGCCTCGCTGCCATCTCTCGCCCTGTTCAGTCTTCCTTTCTCCCCTTTCGTGGCCACGGAAGGGGTGCCCTACCACATTCCACCCAGGGCCACAGGCCGGCGCAAGCTACCCAGCCTCTGCGCGGCCGGGGACGTGGGACCCAGCGCCGTGGGTCTGGGGGCCAGTGGGCGGGCCAGTCCACCAGTGCCCCCTCTGCAGCAGCCTCCAAACCTTCCTAGTCCGACCTTTCAGGGCCACCAGTTGCCAGTGGGTGGCAGGATCCGCCAACATCTCCCCCACTGGCACATCATCACGTCGGACAGGTGGGTTTTGCAGATAGTCCGAAGGGGCTACTCCCTCCTCTTCGAGACTACCCCTCCCTCCATGCCACCCAAACTCCATCGCATGTCGGATGATCACTTGGCCCTTCTCCATCAGGAAGTTACGGCTCTCTTGGACAAGGGAGCTATCGAGCCAGTCCCTGTCCCAGAAGTAGGTTGTGGTGGTTACTCCCGCTACTTCCTGGTACCCAAGAAGGACAAAGGCCTGCGCCCTATCTTGGATCTCAGGGTCGTCAACCGCTGCCTCCGGAAGGAGAAGTTCAAAATGTTGACATTAGCTCAGGTCCTGTCTGCCCTCGACCATGGAGACTGGAAGGGAGCGTTGGACTTCCAGGACGCCTACTTCCATATCCCCGTCCTGCTAGCCCACAGGCTTTACCTACGGTTCACGGTAAGCCACAAGCATTTTCAGTTTACCGTGCTCCCCTTTGGCCTTGCCAGCGCCCCTCGTGTGTTTACGAAAGTGATGGCGGTGGTCACAGCTCATCAGGGGTTCCAGTCTACCCCTATCTCGACGACTGGCTGTTGAAGGCGGGCTCGCCCCAGGCTGTCGTTTCCCACCTCCGGACTATGGCGGACCTCCTGCACTCGCTGGGGTTCACTATCAACGTGCCGTAGTCACACCTGATTCCGTCGCAGAAGCTCCTTTTTATCGGAGCAGTTCTGGATACAGCGCAGTTCCGGACTTATCCCCCCGAGTAGCGAGTCCAGGATAGTCGGGCTATGATACCCATGTTTCAGCCTCTATCCCGGGTTTCAGTTAGATTGACCTTTAGGCTGCTGGGCCTCATGGCCTCCTGCATCCTGCTGGTGGATCGTGCCAGGTGGCATATGCGGGCTCTGCAGTGGGACCTCAAGTTCCAGTGGGCGCAGCATCAGGGGAATCTTTCCGATTGCGTCCAGATCT
This sequence comes from Calotriton arnoldi, assembly GCA_963921515.1. Lineage (NCBI taxonomy): Eukaryota > Metazoa > Chordata > Amphibia > Caudata > Salamandridae > Calotriton > Calotriton arnoldi. Next base: position 2,693,339 of record CAWUFW010000979.1, read on the forward strand.
CAGAGGGTACTGCACACCAATTGCAGCGGTGGCTAACAAACCAGGATTGGGTCAACCGCAGATCCCTCTCCCTTCCCCAACCAGAGGTCACAGTGGTGACAGATGCGTCACTCTTGGGAAGGGGCAGCCACATGGGAGAGGCGGAGATCAGAGGCCTCTGGTCTCCGGCGGAGTCCAGGCTCCACATCAAACTTCTGGAGCTCCGGGCGATTCGTCTGGCACTGACGGCATTCCTTTCTTCTGTCAAAGGTGCAGGTGTTCACGGACAACACCACTGCCATGTGGTACTGCAACAAACAGGGCGGGATGGGGTTGGGGACCCTGTGTCAAGAGGCTCTTCGCCTTTGGACGTGGCTGGAACATCAGGGTATGTCCTTGGTGGTTCAACACCTGGCAGGTTCTCTGAACGCCAGGGCGGATAAACTCAGCCGCCGGTGCATGATGGATCACGAATGGCGTCTTCACTCGGAGGTGGTGCAAGGTCTCTTTCAGCAATGGGGAGAGCCTCGGTTAGATCTGTTCGCCACCGAAGAGAACGCGCAATGTCAGCAGTTCTGCACGTTGGGATTTCCAAGGCGGCACTCGCTCGGCAACACTTTTCGTCGCGAGTGGAATTGCGGTCTTCTATACGCCTTTCCGCCTTTACCACTTCTGCCCAGAGTGCTGAAGAATAACAAGCGCGACCGGGCCCCAAGTCATTCTTGTGGCTCCGGACTAGGCACGAAGAGTCTGGTATCCCGAGCTCTTGAACATGGCCATCGATCCTCCGATCAGACTGCCTCTTCGGGAGGATCTTCTGTCGCAGCAGCAGGGGACGGTCCTCCACCCGAACCTGTCCAGCCTCCACCTCCTTGCGTGTAGATTGAGCGGCGCCAGTTGACAGCTTTTGACCTTCCTCCCTAAGTCTGTAACGTCATCTTGGCAGCCAGGCGTCCCTCCACTAAAACGGTATACGCCTGTAGATGGAACAAATTTGTGGCATGGTGCACAGCAAAGGCTGTGGATTCCCTTTGTGCCCCTCTTTCAGATGTTCTCCTCTTCATTCTATCTTTGGCCCAGCAGGGCTCTGCTCTGGGCACCCTTAAAGGCTATCTTTCGGCCATTTCGGCCTTACTTTACTTTCCTGATCAGCCTTCTCTTTTCAAGTCCCCTATTGTAAATAGGTTTCTAAAGGGCATTACTCACCTCTTTCCTCCTATTCCTTTCGTAATGCCCCAGTGGGACTTGAATCTGGTCTTAGCTTACCTTGTGTGGGCTCCTTTCGAGCCACGACATAATTGTCCTCTCAGACTCTTGACCTTAAAGACTGCTTTTCTGGTTGTCATCACCTCTGCTCGCAGGGTGAGTGAGCTGCAGGCTCTATCTTCTAAACCTCCTTTCTTTGCTGTCCATCCGGACAAGGTTGTCCTTCGAACTAGACATACTTTTCTTCCCAAAGTGGTTACCTCTTTCCACAAAGGACAGACCATCACTTTGCCCACCTTCTTCCCACCCCTGCATCCTTCCAAGGAGGAGGAGAGGCTCCACCGTCTAGATCCAAAACGTGCGTCATTGTTTTTTTTGGATCGCACAAAACAATTCTGGGTGGACGATTAACTCTTTGTTGGCTATGTGGGCGCCAAGAAAGGTCGGGCCATGCAAAAACGGACCATCTCTCGATGGGTCGTCCTTTGCATTAAGATCTGTTACTCCTTGGCGAAAAAGGTCCCTCCAGTAGGACTGCACGCCCATTCCACAAGGGCGACGGCAGCCACTACTGCTTTGGGACCTGGAGTACCCCTCGGTGATATCCGTAGGCAGCCACGTGGGCATCACCTCACAGGTTCACTAAACATTACTGCCTGGATAGTCAAGTCCGGAGAGACTTCTTCTTTGGCCGTTCAGATCTCCAGGATTTTCTGGTGTGAACTTAGTTCGCAGACCCACCTCCGGGGTTGGTATTGCTGGGGTATCTAGTCTAAGGTAAGGAATCTATAACTAATAATCTGTTTAAGATGAACAAGTTACTTGCCTTCGGTAACGATATATCTGTAAGAGACATATATTAGTTAAAAATTCCTTACCACCCCACCCATCCTCCCCGTTCTGCGAACTGACTTCTAGAGTAAGGGACTCCCTTTCAGGGCCCTAGCTTTGTGCACCAGTGGTCAGTGTCTTACATGGCTCTGCGCTTCTGGCATAGAATGTAGTGTAAAGAACTGACGTCGACGCGCAAGGGCGGCGTCTAAGTAGATACTGCAATGCCATTCCGGCGATCACGACACCAACCACAAACGCGGAGGCAACCAACGCCACCTACCGACACTCAGGGGTACTGCTGAGAAAAAATTCTCCGGATCCAGTCTGACGCCTGGGGGTAATTCTAAGGTAAGGAATCTATACCTAATATATGTCTCTTACAGATATATCGTTTCCGAAGGTAAGTAACTTGTTTATTAGGGTCTCTTTGTATAAAAAAAAAAAAGGGGCGCATGAGTCACCCATAAGTTATTGCACGATAGCCCTTTTGGACATCTCTAGTAAAGTTTATGCTAAGCATCTATTAGGTTTACTGGAAGAGTTGGAAGTAAATGAGTCTTCCCAAAGGTCCAGTTGGGTTTCCGCAAAGGTGCACTCAGCAGTTGATGGCTGCCTAATACTCAAATTATTGACAGAGGAATAGGTTTTTAAAAGGAAACAACCTCTATATGTGTCATATATAGATCTGTCAATGGCATTTGACACACTAAATTGTGCCCTCCTCTAGGAAAAAATGTGTAACTGGAATATTCCGTCTGGTCTGTTAAAATTTATAATCCAACTAAATGAGAGCTCCTAGACAAGGGTAGAATTAGCGAGAAATGGAGCGTTGTCTAGGAAAATAGATACTCCTAACAGCCTAAGACAGAGGTGTATATTGGCCCCTCTCCTTTTCTCAGTATACATTGCTGATGCCCCGTTGGCACGAAACCTGGTTCGTTCTTTTCCACCCAAGTTAGGAATGGAGGTTATTTCATCATTGTGTTACACTGATGATACCGTTTTATTGGATCTCACTCTGGTAGGCCCTCAGAGGCAACTTGAAGCATTCCCAGAATATTGTAAGATAAATGATCTGAGAATTAATGTTGCCAAAACTAAAGTAATAGTATGTTCAAGGCATATGAGCTGTAGATCATATGCTTTAGCATTGATCCCCATCTGGTATTGGGCCCGGATGTTTGCACTTTGGTTTTTGTTCGAAGAAAAATTGTAGTCACGAGGTAGGTGACTCCTCCTTTCGGTGATAGTGCGCATGGGCATCGACTCCATCCTTAGATTGTTTTTTTCCGCCATCGGGTTCGGATGTGTATTGCTGCACTCCGGTTCGGTACCATTTTCGGACCCCTTTGACGCGCAATTCATTACCCTCGACGGTATTGTTATCGATCGCGGTTCCTCATTCGACGCGCATCGTTACACTTCGAAAAACTTTCTATCGGAAAACTCGTGGCAGGCAGTCGGGCCTACCCGTGCCGACTGCGCTAGCAGTCGATGGAACGGACTCCATTCAAGCTATGTCCCGGGTGTCGTGCTAAATTTCCACGCACCGACTTGCACGAAGTGTGCAATCTCTGCCTGTCCCCGGAACACGACGAGAAGGACTGCGACGCGTGTCGATCATTCTGATCGAAAAAGACACTTCGTGATCGTCTGGCTCGACGCCACGAGATGCAACATCAGAGCGACACTGTTCCGGACATCTTCGGCGAAGATTCCGATACCCAACACCAATCTCAAGGGGCAGAGGAAGAGGAGCAGATCTCCGAGGCCGACTCCGACATGGAAGAAGAAGAAGACATCACTCTGGGTCAGCGTACCGTGAGTACAGATCCCCCTGTGCCCATTCAACATAAGACAAAGTTTTCGGTCCCTCCTTCGCCCTCTGGTTCAGGTCGGCACTGACAAAAAGTTTCCGATGCCCCGCCCTCTGGCCCGTCTCCGAAACAGAAGCCTTCTGGCTCGGGCTCGAGCCAGCCCCACTCTGATGTCGAAGCGACACATTCGGCACCAAGACATAAGACCAAGCATCCATTGGTCAACATACCTTCCACACCGAAAGACTCGGACCCGAAACCTTCCACACCGAGAGGTTCAGAGCCAAAACCTGCCAAGCCTGTAGGCTCGGAGCCGAAGCCTTCCAAGGCCAAAGACTCGGAACCGAAACCGTCCAAGGCCAAAGACTCGGAGCCGAAACCCTCCAAGGACAAGCACTCGGAGCAGAAACCCTCCAAGCCCAAACACTCGGAGCCGAAACCTTCGACGCCCAAAGGCTCGGAGCCGAAACCTTCGGCGCCGAAATCACCACGTAAAGAAAAAGACACTCTCCCCAAAGAGCCTCGGTCCGATGAGCCACCTTTGGACCCGAAACAGAAAAGGCTAGTGATAAACCCTAAAACAGGACATATTCAGGCAACTCTTCCAATAAAACAGAAAATTGACCTACCAGAGGACTATCATATCCCCCATAAGAAGAAGAATGTGGGTACTAACCCTTCTCCTCCTTATATTCCACCTCCTTCTCCTCCTCCTAATCCTAACTTGGTTATCACACCATTAAATTCGACACTACCACCACTTACACCTGACCCACAGGATGATGGGGATCAGGATGCACCACAAGACACTGACCCTTGGGAGGATTACCACACTGATCCAAATACAGATAATGACCCTGATTTGTATCCCTCTAGACCCTCCCCACCTGATGACAACATTGGCTATGTCGAGCTCCTTATCATGGAGTAGAGCTTCATAAAGAGCCTTTAGAAGAGGATTTCCTCTTTGAGACACTTAGTTCCTCGCAAAGAGCTACTCATACCTTGCCAATGCTAAAAGGCATGTTAAAACACACAGACAAGGTATTTAAAGATCCTGTAAGGGCAAGAATAATCACACGTAGAGTGGATAAAAAATACAAATCCACTCCTACCGATCCTATTTATATTGAAGGTCAGCTGCCCTTAGACTCTCTTGTAGTCTCCAACGCACGTAAGAGAGCTAACTCACAAGCCACAGGAGACACCCCTCTTTCTGACAAGGAGTCCAAGCTTATTGATGCCTCAGGCAAAAGAGTGGCTTCACAGGCAGCAAACAACATCATTGCCAACACCCAGGCGCTGCTAGCTCGTTATGACAGGGCTCATTACGATGAGCTAGAAAAAATCATGCAACATTTGCCTGACGAATATAAATCTAAGGCTAATGACCTTATTCAGGAAGGTAAACTCATTACCAACACCTCCATTAGATGTGCACTAGATGCAGCAGACACAGCAGCTCGTGCAATCAACACCAGTGTACTATTACGCAGACACGCTTGGCTGCGAATTTCTGGATTTAAGCCGGAGGTGCAAACCTCCATACTTAACCAACCCTTTGACAAAGAGCATCTTTTCGGCCCAGCTGTTGATACCTTGCTGGAAAAGATGAAAAAAGACACTGAGGTCGCAAAGTCAATGGGGGCTTTACAGCTACCTGCCAGTAGAGGTTCTTTTTGCCGCTCATTTTACAGGGGTGGTTCAAAAACGGCGTCCACTGAAAATCCCTCCCCCTCTTACAAGGGCAACAACCAATCCCCCTCGATCAGAGGTTATTCTAGAGGAGGTTTTAGAGGAAACAATGGTAGGGGAAGAAGTAGAGGTAATTCCACATGCACTTCCCGCCGCAAACAAACAGTGACTTCCTTCCGCTATCCCCCGATCATTCCACTACTGTCGGGGGACGTCTCTCCCAATTCCTACCTGTCTGGAATTCAATCACGGAAAAAAACAACAAGGGAGGTCCCCTTAAAATCCTATCGGGGACAGGGGGATCATCTATAAACCAAGTGGGTCCCTAACAACAGTGAAGCATCAATCACAAGTAAGAACAATCTTAACTAATGCTAGTGGTTAAAGAGCTAAAAAATTTAGAAAGACATTTGCAATTGTACCATATCATGAAGTCAAAATATATCATAAAAAACACAAAAGGTTTACATAGGATATTTATTCAATACAATTTATAAAAACATCACCATAAAAACATTTCATTAAAAATACATGATATTAGACAAATAATAATCATAAAAACATTTCATTACAGATACATAATATTGGGAAAACAGTTGTCGACGCAGCGTTTCGGTGAGTACGTAAAATAAACACCTTCTTCAGGACAGTTATCTAACCACAATGAAGACGATGTTAACACGGCCTCCCTGCAACCAGTATCCTGATCCGGAAGCTGAATACTGGTTGCAGGGAGGCCGTGTTACTTTTATCAGGTGGTATATCAGAGGCCAGCACTAACGGTTGTGCACCTACCCACCGGTGGGACTACGTAATCAAAAATTGGCATATCAGCCTAAATCGTAGAATCTTAATCATCCTACAACGGTTGGCGTTATTCAGCTCCTTTGTATTTGTACCCTGACCCTAGTTAATCAACGGTGGCACCAGTATACATACCTACAAAAAGAACATCTTGCATTATAAGGCTCTCGATCGAAGAGGAGAACATTATTTTCCTCCCTTTCCAAGATTTCAAATTCGGAATGATTTTAGTCATCAGTTGTGTTAGTTTAATTAAACACTAACATCGTCTTCATTGTGGTTAGAAAACTGTCCTGAAGAAGGTGTTTATTTTACGTACTCACCTGAAACGCTGCGTCGACAACTGTTTTCCCAATATTATGTATCTGTAATGAAATGTTTTTATGATTATTATTTGTCTAATATCATGTATTTTTAATGAAATGTTTTTATGGTGATGTTTTTATAAATTGTATTGAATAAATATCCTATGTAAACCTTTTGTGTTTTTATGATATATTTTGACTTCATGATATGGTACAATTGCAAATGTCTTTCTAAATTTTTAGCTCTTTAACCACTAGCATTAGTTAAGATTGTTCTTACTTGTGATTGATGCTTCACTGTTGTTAGGGACCCACTTGGTTTATGGAATTCAATCACCTCAGACAAGTGGGTGTTACAAATTATCCAATATGGTTACTGCCTGGAACTTACAAGCACTCCCCCAAATATTCTTCCAAGAGCACATGCAATGTCACCAGAACATCTCACCCTCTTAAAGCAAGAGGTTCTATCTCTCTTGGAAAAACATGCTATAGAGCCAGTACCATTAACATATCAAGGGACCGTGGTATACTCCCTGTATTTCTTAATTTCCAAAAAGGATGGCTCTCTCAGGCCTATACTAGACCTCAGACAGCTAAATCTGTACATACAGTCGGACATCTTTCACATGGTCACACTCCAAAAGGTCCTCCCACTACTTCAGCAAGGCGACTTTCTGTCCAGTCTGGACTTAAAGGACGCCTATTTCCATATTCCCATTCACCCTGCTCACAGAAAATATCTCAGGTTTGTGGTAGACGGACAACATTATCAGTTCAAAGTTCTCCCATTTGGAGTAACTACAGCACCCAGGGTTTTCACCAAGTGTCTGGCAGTAGTCTCGGCTCATCTAAGAAGACAGCACATTCAAGTCTTCCCCTACCTAGACGACTGGCTAATAAAAGCCAGCTTGCAACAAAGCTGCCTACACCACACTCGAAAGACAGTCCAACTGCTTCACGACTTGGGGTCACTGTAAACCTCACCAAGTCTCACCTCCAACCATCCAACACACAAGTGTATCTAGGAGCCACAATAGACACTCGCAAAGCTCTAGCGTATCCCAACCCAGTCAGGATCCGCAACATGCAAACTCTAATATCACAGTTTCAGCCTCAACACTCATTACCAGCCCGAGTGTTCATGCATTGATCGGAATGATGGCTTCTTGCATTTTAATCGTTCCCTATGCAAGACTTCAAATGCGTCCTCTACAGGAATGCTTAGCACGTCAGTGGAACCAGGCTCAAGGTCAGTTATCAGATCTGGTGTTGGTAGATGGTCGTACTCATCGCTCTCTGCAGTGGTGGAACATACAAAACCTTTCTAAGGGGCGGCCATTCGTCGACCCGGTTCCACAGATAGTGCTAACGGCAGACGCATCGCTCTCTGGTTGGGGAGCTCATCTGGAAAAACATACCATTCAGGGCATGTGGACTCTACAACAAAAACAACTCCACATAAACCATCTAGAACTGCTAGCAATTTTTCTAGCATTGAAAGCCTTTCAACTTCATCTAATAGGCAAAGCTGTCCTGGTTCGCACAGACAACATGACAGCGATGTACTACATACAAAAGCAAGGGGGGACGCACTCTCTCCAGCTCTCACAGTTAGCCCATAGCATCTGGAGATGGGCCATACCTCAAAAATATATCTCCTTGCAGAACATCTTCCAGGAGTAAACAACCAAATTGCAGACCTGCTCAGTCATCAACGACAGCAGATCCACGAATGGGAACTCCACCCTCAAGTTCTCCTCCCATTCTTCCATGTGGGGCTTCCCAGAGATAGATCTGTTCGCCACCCACCTAAATGCAAAATGCCCAAACTTCGCGTCCAGGCATCCACACCCATTGTCCAAAGGCAATGCACTGGATGAATTGGTCAGGGATATTTGCTTACGCTTTTCCACCTCTCCCACTCATTCTGTTAGTGGTTCAGAAACTCAAACAGCACTCCCTGACGCTTATCCTAGTTGCTCCCACATGGGCCCGACAACCCTGGTTCACAACGCTGTTGGAGCTATCAGTAGTTCCCCACCAAAAACTACACCTTTCCCCCAGGTTTCTTACTCAGAACCATGGAGAGATAAGACATCCAGATCCCAATCAGCTCAACCTTGCGATCTGGCACCTGAAATCCTAAAGTTTGGCTACCTTAATCTTCGGCCAGACTGTATGAATGTTATCAAAGAGGCTCGACGCCCTACCACAAGAGCATGCTACGCAGCAAAGTGGAAGAGGTTTGTCGTTTACTGTAACAACAATCAGATCAATCCACTAGATGCTTCAATCCAAGACATCATTTGCTATCTATTGCACCTACAACATTCCAATTTAGCGTACACATCCATACGCTTACATCTCGCTGCAATAGCTGCATATCTGCAAAATAGACAGCACTTGTCTCTTTTTAGAGTGCCTGCTATTAAAGCTTTTATGGAAGGACTTAAGACTCATTCCCCCCCAGACTTTCACCTTCTCCAGTGTGGAATCTCAACATAGTCCTTACAAGACTCATGGGTCCACCCTTTGAGCCATTGCACAAATGTGAAATACAATTTCTCACCTGGAAGGTAGCCTTCCTTATAGCCATCACTTCTCTAAAAAGAGTCGGTGAGCTTCAGGTACTAACCATAGAGGAACCATTTTTACAAATACACCAAAACAAAGTGGTTCTTAGGACTAACCCCAAATTTTTACCTAAAGTCATCTCTGCCTTTCATATCAACCAATCTGTTGAGTTGCCTGTGTTCTTCCCTGAACCAGAATCAGTGGCAGAACGTGCCCTTCACACATTAGATGTCAAAAGAGCATTACTATAATACATGGAAAGAACAAAATCTTTTAGGAAAACCAAACAACGTTTTGTTGCTTTTGCTCCACCACATAAAGGCAATCCCATATCAAAATCAGGCATTGCAAGGTGGATAGTTAAGTGCATTCAAATATGCTACATTAAAGCTAAATGCACATTAACAATTCCCCCTAGAGCACACTCTACACGCAAACTAGGGGCTTCTTTGGCATTCTTAGGAAACATACCCATAGATGACATCTGCAAAGCTGCAACATGGTCTAGGCCACACACATTCACAAAACACTATTGTGTTGATGTGTTAGCAAGACAACAAGCTAGTGTGGGCCAGGCAGTTTTACGAACACTATTTCAAACCACTACAACAGCTACAGGTTAGCCACTGCTTCAGAAATAACTGCTTTATAGTCTATGCTAAAGCATATGATCCACAGCTCATATGCCTTGAACGGAAAATGCTACTTACCCAGTATGCATCTGTTCTTGGCATATAGAGCTGTAGAGTCATATGCGCCCACCCGCCTCCCCGGGTACCTTTACCTGTTGCAGTGATATCTTACTTAGATACAATTTACATCGACATCTATCTTTACTACTTTACTAACTCCATCATCACCCTTTATGGCAAAACAATCTAAGGATGGAGTCGATGCCCATGTGCACTATCACCGAAAGGAGGAGTCACCTACCTCGTGACTACAAGACTTCTTCGAACTAAAACAAAGTGCAAACATCCGGGCTCAACACCAGATGGCGATCTATGCTAAAGCATATGACTCTACAGCTCTATATGCCAAGAACAGATGCATACTGGTTAAGTAGCATTTTCCTTTCTAGAAGAATTGCTCAGAAAATGAGGCATAAATGGTGGCCAAGCGAGAGGTGGTGAAATTAGTCTAGATATTTAGTCCTCCTTTTTAGATATAATTTGAATTTTAAAACTCACATTGAACATCAAGAAGATCGATCGAAGGCTATTACAGGTACTTTGCAAAGAATGGACCTTGCACTGGGGCATAAGTCTGTAGAAGTACTTAGAGAGACCTACAGGGCAAAAATAGTAACTTTATTTTTGTATGGATGTGAGGTTCTCTGTGAGAAGAATATTGACCAGTTGCAGATTATAGAAATGATCATCTGGAAAAGATGGCTTGGCCTACCCAGAGGTACAGCGAATAGTGCATTGAGGTTGGAGTTGGGCCTCACTAATATATTATATAAATATAAGCAGAAAATTCTCAATTATTTGGCAAGTCTCACGGAGTTGATTGACGGCTCTCTGAGGCAATCTATCAAATCCTGTTACAGGCGAATGGGTTGTTAACCTTCACAAAATCAAGGATTGTTTTGATATACTACTAGTGTCAGCTTTCAGAGTATGTCAGTGCTGCAATGGAAATCAACAGTAAACTGCGTGATAAAACAAAAATCGAGAAACTCTGATTTAGAAGATGTGGGAAAAAGAAACACCCTGATTCATTTAATGGATACATGTTATGGAGGGGGACATACAACTGCATTTGCGTGATATAAAATGCCCTAACACTAGATGGTGGTTATTGAAGGTTCGGCTTGGGCAGGTACCTGCCTTTATACGTTGGAAGCTGGTCAACCAGGATGGGGCTCACCCTTGCATCTGTCCTTTTTGCAAATTTTCTCTGTTGTCTCCATCTCATGTAACTGTAATTTGCACAAGCTTTGATACAGAAGAAGAGGTCTGTTACTCCCTGTTTTTAGAATTTTACATGTGCGTCGGTTTTATGACTTAATGAATGTGATTTTAAAAGATAATAGTATGAGACTGTGTCACATTGTAGGTAAATTTCTATCTGTGGTATCTGAATGGTTGTTCACTTTGAATTGAATGTTTTAGCAAACTTTGTTTATATTTCTCTGATTACTGGTTATTATGGTGAATTTCTCGGCTGATTATGTTCCAGTTTGCTTTCTATAAGTCTATATGGCATGAGTTAGGATACCTGTTTTTATCACCAATTTTAATAAGAGTTAAATAAGCTTTGAGATTCGGTGCTTGTTTGGATGACTATAGGTGTTACGCAAATATTAGGCAAAGATAAAGGGGTAGACTTTAGTAATGTGATTTTATGGATGGGCATTTTGATTATAAATAATCATACCAAGGGGGTTGAAAGGCTAATTTAAATGTTTTATTAGATTAACTCTCTTAGGTTTTAAGCAATGAAATGTATGTTAATGTTTTATAGATTTTTATTGTTAGAATACAAATGTGTATTGTTTATATTGCCTTATTGACAGAATAACAAACTAATAAATGAATGCCATATACTAAATACTCTCATAGTCTATAAATAACATTCTTTATATAATCAGAAATAAAAGGTCTAATAGTCTCAATAAAAATGTGGTGTTCGATTCTATAAATTAAATTTCACTCATGAAGTTTTCTATGGTTTACTTCAGAATATTCAGGACGAATGCAGGCGCCTAGAATACACGGGGGCTGGAAACAATGCAAGACTGATCTATAGAAACTCATGGAAACAATTACAATAGACAGATAACTGTCTTGTCTCTAACTCGTTCACTTCTTGGGGTTAAGGACACATATGGGTCAATGGTGGTAAAGCCCTATTTAATATTATTCATTGCCTTTTCCTGGCAGTGTGTCAGCTGGTTGCAGTAATTCTCCGAAGATGTACCAGTTTGTCCCTCATGTTTGTTGTTTTCAATACTTTTGTTTATACAGTAAGTCTCCCTTTTGCCTTGCCTCGTTTTGTTGTTGTGTTTAGCATCCTTATTTTTGTGTTGTTCTGTTGGCTGTGTTTGAGGCAGTGTCCTGGATCTCGCAGTGGATTCTAGTTTCTGAAAACTCATTACAGAAACAAATACCCATCATCAAAACTGGTAAGCTTGTAAACGTATTAGAGGGTACATTTCAATTTCCTACCCGGCTTGTCATATATGTTCACTTATCACCTTCTGTTTTCCATCCGATTCAGTTCAACCATCACCACAACATTTTTCCGTCCCTTGACTGAGATGATTATGTACCAGTTAGCGAGCTGTAGCCCAGTGGTTCTTTCTCAGCCTCCTTACCTATTTTCCCCCAGCTTCCTGGCACCGCTTGCTGCCAGTTTAGGTATTATGGGATGACAGGGGCTTTCAGCAGGGCAACATATTTCTGCATTCAAATAGCAAGAAAGCATATAGAACCTTTGAGGTTTACTATGTGAAGTGACTACAGTTGGTACAAAGTGCTTCCCTTTGGTCTGAAATCCGCTCCCACCACTTTTTTCATAAGCCTGGCAGTGGCAGCTGCTTATTTGTTGAAAAATAAACAGTTCATTCATACATACTTGCATTATTGGTTGATAACATTGTTTTGAAGGGTTGAAAAGCCTTTTGCCACTTCTAAGTTATCTGGGGCTCCAAGTCAACTTCCCAACACATTCACACCTGTAGATAAAACTCATCACTAAGTTTATTTGTTGCACCCCAGCCAGCCCGCCTCACAGGTCCAACTGACTAAAATCCCTCCTACATTCTAGAACCCCTCAACAGTACAATGACAGCTTGTGATATGTTGCATGCATGTTCACTAGAACACTACACTTCTCCCTTCTCACGAATGGGTTGAAATTTGATAATATACACTTTATCACATTTTAACATTAAAAACCTAAACAAAATGAAATAAATAAAATAACCTACCACTTTCATGCCAAAAAGAATGAACATAAGTAAAATAACATAGTATCAATGCATATTACAATGTTTTACAACCAATATAACAAGAAAGATCTTTCTGAGATGCAAAAAATAAGTTAAAACATCACTTATCAATTACATAATCCTGAAGATACAATGGAGTCTTCTGCTCCCTAAGACTTTTCCTCCTGTCAACTCCAGCACGAGGCTTTGAATTCGAACCATGTGCCTTGTCACTATCCACATCAGTTACATGCCTAGGTATAATGTCCCTTGGCACAGTTTGTGTTCCTTTTACCTTCACCACTCTGTTCAAGTTCCATATTCTTCCATCAGATGTTTTAATTGCATTTTTGAATACTTTCATCATCTTCTTTTCCTGTGTAAACTTCGACCACGGTGCACAACCAGCCGGTGCCTTTATTTTTACCATGTCACCAACCTGAATCACATTATTTCTTACCCTTTTCAGTTCATCAAAGTACTCCTTCCTTTTCAGTTGCAATTTTAATTTCTTCTCACACCACTCACTTGGACCAATATATTTCACCCCATTGCCCCATGCCATGCAGCTAGGGCACAGCTTTTTACTTGGAGATTGCCCTTGAAGCAACTCAAAAGGTGACTTTCCCGTGCAGGAGTGAGGACTCATTCGATAAGCTGTTCTGCAGTCTTGCAAAACATTCTTCAAGTTATTTGCTTTGGCTAACTGAATGCTCTCTTTCAATGTTTTATTTAGTCTCTCCACAGCACCATTTGTTTCCGGGTGATACACTGAACACTTTTTGTGTAAAACTCCACACTTATCAAGGCACGTTACAAATTCATTCGAACAGAATTGAGGCCCATTATCAGTCAGTATTGATCTCGGAAAATTCTCTCTCTCTTAAAGACTTAACTTAAGAATGAAATATCCTGTACACAACTTGCTCCCACCCATCTAGAGTACAAATCTAGTAGAACAATAGATATGGAAATTGATGTTCCCCTGGAAGCAGACCAACTATGTCCATTGCAATCTCAGTCCCTTGGATGTTATGATTGTTTTCTACAAACCATGGGAATCTGTTTAGTTGCAAGACCTTTATCACTAGTATAGCACTCCACACAATCTCTCACAGGCCTTTCCACCTCCAAATCTAACCCAGGCTACCAGAAATCAGAGTGCAACCTTTCTTTGGTCTTGACTATTCCCATATATCCTTCAGGTGCTAATTAAATAAGTCTGCTTCTTAAACCCACCGGGATAATAAAGCTTTATCCACTGAAAGTTTATCTTTTAGTTTAGACCAAGGCTTACTAAGAGCTTTTGGCTTATTAACTTTGATGGCATTTATAACCTCCAATAATTTACCTTCTCTTTCTACTTCAATCAACCACTCACTTTGTGACTTCACAAACTGTAATTTCTTCCTCACTCAGATCATCATAATCTTCCTCACCATCCCTACCTGTTTTAACAAAACGCGAAAGACAGTCAGCTGAGTAATTCTTTGAACCAGGTATGTACTCTACTGCAAAGCTGAGATCTTTCAAGGATATGATCATCCTTCTGATCCTTGCGGAGATTGCATCTAGACTTTTTCTTAAAAATTCCTCCCTTAATGGTTGTGGTCAGATCTAACTTTAAAGTTCATACCCCACACAAAATTCTTGAATTCACAGTAAATGCCCAGAGCTAAACGCTCGATGGCTGAATAGTTTTTCTCAGCATCCTTAAAACTCTTGACGCACAGGCAATACATTCATCCACTCCATTTCTCTTCTGAACCAAAATAGCCCTTAAACCCTTTTGACTCGCATCTGTACTTTAAATAGTTTTGCCATCTAGAACAAATGCTTTCAATCAAGATGCATTCATTAACTCATTCTTTACTATTTCAAATTCTTTTTTACAGTCCTCACTCCAAATAAATTCAACTTTCTTTCCCAACAAAGTTCCTAAATTCACCGTCTTTCTTGCATAATTCGGAAAAAACTTATTGTAAAAATTCTGTCATACCTAAAAATGACACCAGCTCATCACTATTTTTTAGCTCATCCAGTTTCATAATGGTCCATACTAAGGGGCTGATTTCGTTGTCGTTCGGAAAGGCTCCGAATGGCATTCGGTTCGTCCGAATCAGATTCGGAACCCGTCTTACAGACTGATTCGGAAAGCCTTGCGACCAACCGATTACGATATTCGGAAACATTTCGGACTTTCCGACTTGGTTCCGAATGGCATTCGGAGTTACCGAGTCATTCGGAGCTGACTCGTACGGGTCTACGGAGTGTGTTTCCGACCAACGTATTACGATGCCGGATTCAGACAGCTTTTCTGAATTGGTTGTTCCGACACAGATCGGCTGTCGGAATCCAGCTTTGGGGGCTAGTAGCAGGCCCCCATCACCCGGGGCCTTCCGAATGGGGCCCGTGGGGGTACCCATGGGACCCCTCTTTTCAACCATTCACCGTGTGGCAGGCACCATGGGGTGCCTGCCACAGGGTGCACGATTTTTCCCACCCACCCCTTTTTTCAATGGGATCCTGTGTAGTCGGTCGGAACACAGGCTCCCATTGAAATCAATGGGAGTCCGACCGAATGGTGTTCGGAACCATCATAATTGGTCGGTCGGACTCCCCGAATCCGATTTGGTCAGAAACCATTCCAAAACCGAGTCAGTCGGAATGTTTTCCGGCCGACATCGTGATGAGGCCCTGAATCTTTTTTTGCAACATTCCTGATCCTGTGATCAAATGTCCAAGATAGTTCTCTTCCAGCATACCAAATTACACTGTTTCTCCATAAGAGTTATCCCCAAACTCATTACCCTTTCCAAAATCATCTTTACTCTCAAGTCATGTTCTTGCTTATCTCTCCCATGTAGTAGCAGATCATTTCAATAGTATCTAACTCCTTTCATGTCTTTCAACACCTCAGACATCACCCTCTGAAATACCGACTCTGCAGATACAAGTCCAAACGGTATTCTCTTGAACCTAAATGCACCCATCGGTTTTATGAATACTGTTTGATCTTGTGAGACTGAATCTAATTTAATTTGGTGGTATGCTGACGTCATATCTAATGTGGTGAAGATAGTTGCTCCGGTTAGTGTTGCTATCATCTACTGAATATTTGGAAGAGGGAATTTAATCTACTACAACCTCTTGATCAGTGCTATCAAATCTACACAAAGACAAATGTCTAACCAAAGGGGCTAACCACTCCGTGGCTTCTATTAGTTCTATTACACCTAAGTCACGTAATTTTTCCAACTCACTTCTCACACTATCTTGCACACTTAAAGGTATCTGTCTTAATTTAGCCACCACCGGCACAGCGTTAATCCTCAACCTTATATGATGTTTGTATTCTCTAAGACAACCAAGTCTTTCTTGAAGTAACTGAGTAAATTCTTTAACAAATTTCACTGGATGTGATTGGATATTTTGGACAATCACTTGTGGTATCTCATTTGGATCCAACTTGACCCCAAAATGTTTTTGATGAAATCATTCCATTAAATTATCATCCTTATTTGCAGTATAAATCTTTCTTCACCAGAGTGCCCTTTGAATTCTATGCTAACTGTAAACCAACCCGCCATTTGAATTGGTGAACCACCGTAGCCACCAGGACTAATATCCAATTTTGTTAGCTGTTCTTGATGACCAAAGTTCTCATCAAATACCGTTATTGAGATAATTGTGAGATGATCAGCATTTACACAATTGTTGTTTAAAATGGCAGTATCATTTGCTTGAAATACAATATTTTGCACCTCGTGATCTACATTCTCCTCGTTATTTTTCTCTCCTTGCTCCTAGAACATTTTCCAACGTGCCCCGTTTTTCCACATATATTGCATGTGACTCTTATTGCTGGACACTCACTGTCAAGAGCTTTGTGACCCTCTTTCCCACATCTAAAACATTCACCCCTAAACGTATTCTTATAATTCCTTTTCTCATTGCTACTCACTTTGACTACATTTACAGATTCATCTTTTTTTCTTACCACTCTCTCCTGTTTTTCATTACTCAACTCCTTTATTCATTTCAACATGTGTTCAACACGCTTCGATATGAGCACAACTTCCTCTAAAGGTGGTTCATCTTTAAGCATTGTTCCTCTCTAATTTTATCACTATTGCTCTTAAGAGCTAGTTGGTCTCAAATTCTTTCATCAGAGGCACCCCCAAAGTTGCATGTAGCTGCTAGTTTTCTTAAGCCAAAATGATAATGCTCCATTGTTGTATTAACTCAAGGACAATAATGTCTATCTAATTTTTCTATACATATTTCATATTCATTCAGGTTCCTTTCTTTTACCGCAGTCAGATTAGGAAGATTCTCTAAAACTTTCCTGACCCTCACCACCTAAGCAATGTAACAATAGAGAGTACTTTCGCTCTGAACTTAGATTTGTCCCGCATAATCTCGCATAGTTCACAAAGATTTTCTTCCATTTGTCCCTTGTATAAGATGTACCTGTCACCACAAATTTAAATGTCTCGATACAGGCTTCCTCCTTTTTGATGCTAGTGTGCCTGTCACTGTAATACAAGCTGTAATTCACCATATCAGCGTGCCTATCGCTGGAAACCCAACTATCCTGTGCCTATCACTGGAATCTGGAGTATAGGCAAGTGTACATAAATATGGTGCACCCATCACTGATCAGACACTTTTTTTTTTGATAAACAATTTTATTGTTTTTAACAGAGTGTAAGCACCCATGACACGACATAGTACAGCATGATATGGATACATTGTAATTATAGGGACATAGACGTTGCTGTTAGACCCCCCCATCCAGCGGTGACCCCAAACCACGAGTGTAAAAGAACAAGCTAATCCACGGCACCCAACCATTTGCCCCAAACCCTCCGATATTTCCTAGGACACCCCCTTGCCTCGTACATAGGTTTCTCTTGTGCCGCACACCAAACCACCCCCTTTTGCCATTTCACGGAACTGGGTGGCGTGGGCTGTTTCCAGGAGGCGGCAATGTCCCGTTTGGCCACAACCATGGCTGTATTGTAAAGTAACTTCTCGTTCCTGGTCCCGTCTAGTCCATCTGTGATCCCGAGAAGGGAGTGACGTGGATCATGGGGAACCTCCCACCCAAGACCTCGGTCAGTTCGCTTTCGATCTCTCCCCAGAATTGAGCCAATCGGGGGCATGCCCACACCATGTGAAAGAAATCGGCCGGGTCTAGACCGCACCTCGCGCACGAGGCAGTTGGGGAAAAACCAGCTCGGTATAGGCGCTGCGGGGTGAGGTAGGCCATGTGTAAGTAATATAACTGAATTAAGCGGAGTTTAGCAGATGATGTAACCGTCCTGGGTGACATGAGGGCGTCGCGCCAGTCCTCCTCGTCCAGGGGGCCCACTCGCTCCTCCCATTGGCCCCTGAGTCCTTCTAGTGAGGTCGGGGTGTTGTTGACAAGCGTCCTGTAAATGCGGGAAATACCCCCCTTCCCCAAGTCGCCTAGCATGGTCTGTGCCTCAGGGGGGCTGTACTCGGGAATCCTGGTGTCGTCAGGAATGTGTACTTGGAGGGCATGTCGCACCTGTAGGTATTTATAGTGTTGTGATGGATGCAGAGAGTATCTGGATTGGAGATCTGCGAAGGAGCGCATGTGGCCGCTCGCCCACACATCCCCGAGCTGGGAGATCCCAATGAGATCCCATGTTCGGAACCCCTGTAGCCCACTGACCTCCCGGAGCCTTGTCCCATGCCATAGAGGCGTTTGTTGAATGAGTTTGTTTGTCCATTGGGTATGTCGCAGAGCCGCCCGCCAGGCCAGGAGTACTGAGCGTGTGATGGGCAGAGTGGACGGGATAGATTCCCCGTACATTAGGGATTGGATTTTGGGCAGGCTGAGCCCACTCAGTTCCAGCCTGTATGCTGGGTCAGACCAGCCCCCATTGAACCAGTCGTGGATACTCAGTAAACGAGTCGCCAGGTAGTATAGATATAAGTGTGTCATCCCCATACCCCCGTCGAATGAGGGAATCTGGCAGGTTTTAAAGGCCAATCGAGCCCTCCCTCCCCCCCAGAGGAATTTAGTAGCCATAGTGTCCAGCTCCCGAAACCACGCCCGCGAAAAACAGAATGGGGTGTTTTGGAGGATGTAGAGGAATCTGGGGAGAATCATCATTTTAAATAAGGCTACCCTCCCCAAGGGGTTCAGGGGCAGTGTCTGCCATTTGTGAAGGTCCGCCTTAACCTTCACGAGTGGGGTAATATTAAGGGACCAACCCAAGTCCGGGAGGAGAGCGACCCAGATTCCAAGATATTTAAAGGACTGACGCCACAGCGGTATCGTGGACTGCCAGTCGAAACACTCCCTGGAAAGATGGAGCGGGACCAGAACCGATTTACTGGAGTTCAGTCGAAGGCCCGAGGTTTGTCCGAAAGAGCGCAGGATTTGGAGGCAACGAGGACCTGACTGTGCGGGATCGGTTAAGAAAATCAGGACATCATCTGCGTACAGAGCGATTTTATCCACTTCAGTGTTGGGCCATTCCCATCCCCGAACCAGATTCTCGGACCGGATAAAGGCCGCCAGAGGCTCCATCACCAAGGCGAAGAGGAGGGGCGAGAGGGGGCATCCCTGTCTCGTTCCCCTTTGAATGGGGAAGGCACCAGAAAGAACCCCGTTGACCAGGACGCGCGCCTGGGGCCGAGTATACAGGACCCCAACCAGCTGCCTGAAGCGAAGGCCAAAGCCCATCATCGCCAGCACCTCGTCTAAGTATGTCCAGTCGACGGAGTCGAATGCCTTCTCAAAATCAATGAGAAGGAGCGCCAAGTAAGGGGAAAGCACTTGGCGGTGAGCCAGGGCCAGATGCAGCCGCCGGAGACAATGTCTGTTGCCTCGCTGGGGCATAAAACCACATTGATCCGGGTGGACCAACGTGGTGAGATAAGGCTTCAGCCTATGGGCGAGGATTGTAGCCTACAGTTTAATGTCCGTATTGATAAGGGAGATAGGACGATAGTCGTCACAGTGGGGAGATGGCGGTTGTGACTTTGGGAGGACTACAATGGTGGCCACATCCGTCTCGGGTGGAAAGGAACCTTTCTCCAAGGCCTCGGCATACAGGTCGGCAAGGCGGGGTACGAGGGCCTCGCGGTATGCTGCTATTCTTGGGGAAGACCGTCTGGGCCAGGAGTCTTACCCGACGAGGTATGCGTGATGGCCTCAATAATCTCATCATGGGAGACTACGCGGTCAAGATCGGCTCTAGCCGTGGAGTCCAGCTGAGGGAGTTGCGCACCTGCCGCTTCCATTAGTTTCCGGATCGGCCTCACCGGGGTTTGTTTAGCATAGAGTCGGCAGTAGAAGGCGGCGAATTCGCCAGCTATAGCCACCGGGGACCGTTGCGTCGACCCCTCCTGATCCAGTATCTCCGGGATAATGCGGTTCGCTCTGGGATACGTGGCGAGCCTATGTAGAATCGCTCCGTTTCTGTCACCCCAACCGTAAACTCTGGCCACAGAAGATCTCCACATGAGCTTGGCGGCCTCCAACGAAAGTTGCTTGATGTCATTGCGGATGTTCGCGAGGCACCTCTCCTGTGCAGCGTCGCCCCCCGCGGGGGAAGAGCGCTCAAGGCGCAGGGCCTGCGCCTCCAGGGAAGTGATCCGCGACAGTTGGGCCCGCCGTTGGACGTGGCCTTTGGCAAATCCGCTGATGGTGGCCTTACCAGTCTCCCACAGGGTACCCGGGGAAGGGACCGACCCTGCGTTGGTGTCAAAATATTGCGCCAGCTCCAGACCCACCGCCTTTTTGAATTCCTTATCTTGAAGAAACCAGGCGTTCAACCGCCACATTGGTCGTGAGTAGTGGGGAGGGGCCCCTGCGCTAAGGAGCATTGGAGAGTGGTCTGAGATGCCTCTCGGGAGTATGCGAACATCTTGGATTGTGGAGCAGTCCGTTGACGGAATAAAAATCGCATCTATGCGCGCCTGCGTGTGATGCGCAGCGGAGGTGTGTGTATACTGTTTAGCGTGTGGGTGCCAAATTCGCCACGCGACGCAGAGGCCCAGGGCTTCCGCCCAATTTGTGAGCTGCTTCGCCTGCGCCAGCCTGGATGGAGAAGGAGGGCCCGTCGTGTCCAAAAGTGGGGCCGAGACCGCATTAAAGTCCCCCCCTATAACGGTGAATCCCAGGGGGAGGGTGGGCATCAGAGCAGTGGAATGTTTGAGGGTCGTGGTGAGCATTGAGGGAGGTGAGTACAGGGACACAAAGTTGTGTGGAGTGCCCCCGATTGCCCCGCAGATAATTACGAACGTGCCCTGCGGGTCGTGAAAAACCTGAGTAAGGACAAAGGGAAGGGAGCGCTTCAGTATTATGGCCACACCCCGGGAACCTCGAGTGAAGCCCGTGTGCCAAACCCTATCGTAGCCGTATCGTGCCAGGAAGGGGCAGAGGTTGCCCAACAGGTGTGTCTCTTGGATCATAAGCACATCTACATTGAGGCATAGCGCAATACGGCCGTTCGCTTGTGGCGGTCTAGGAGGCCATTAACGTTCCAGGATAAAATATGAAAGGTTGCGGTCGAAGGTAATGTGTCAGTCATGGGGGCTGGAAGTCTCTACGATGGCCCCTCGGACCCTGGTGGGCCAACAGCAAATATGGGGCCTGGATCAGGTGTGAAGGTGTGCCGACTGGTCGGAGCGCGTGTAGTGGGCCTCTGTCGGAGTGGTTCCACGTGTCATGAGGGTGCAACAAAACAACACTGAACAGTGTAAAACCTGTGGAGAAAACATTCTTATCTCCCAACAACCAAGAAAGAACCCAATACCAAACCCACCCCCTTCCCCCTCCCCCTCCCTATACTTCGAAAGCGGAAGCATCTGTCGACCCCCATTTAACTAGACCAAACTAAAACGCTCGGATTGGTTGCGTGGAGGACCCCTCCAGAAGAACGGATATTCAGTACATCGGCAATGAGCAGTAGAGTGAACAAGTGCTTGGCAAGGTCTGAGGACCCCCCCAACGGCGGACATGCATTTGGATCTGATTGCATTACTGCTAAAGAGTGGGGGTGCGAGAGAGGTCCGAGTCCACCTGGGCCAGTGGCGGGGCCGAGCCCGTGATGCTCTCAGTGGAGCGATGTCTATTGCGTGGCGGGGAGCCCGACTGGCTGGAGGAGTCTTGACGATCCGGAGCTGCCACTGATCAGACACTTTAATCACCATTTACAGCGGCACTTGTTGTGAAGAAATGAGTGTGCCTGATGTATCAGCAATAAGTTACAAGCACACACTTTTTTTTAATTGTTTACCAATTCCTTGACAAACACTGTCCATTTTATCCAATTTTCAATGGCTGTGCTGTTCAAAGAATTACTTCAAGCAGGTCCGCTTTGAACCGCTACCAGTGTTGTAAATATAAATAGTTGCAGCACACTATGCAAACTTGCACCTCTAAGATGGCCGCCACTCCGTGACCAACTAATTTTACGCGCTCTACAGAAGCACAAAGCTGATATGCGCTTCACCTAAAATGGCCGCCGGTCCTCGCCTGTTAGACTTGCTCATTAGTAGCGCGAAGCCGACTCCTTCGCTTGCGCATGCCTTACTTTTCCTTCCTGTGATCCTCCGGCCCTCCTTCCGACATCACAGCACTTCACATGTGTTTTTTTTTCTTATCTTGAGTCTCCAATTTTCCCGCCGTCACCGTTCCTCACAACGAAAAGGAATGCAGAGAGGCTGTTGAAGGAGTTAGAAGGCACTGCACATCTCGTGGCAGCTGTTGGGGTGTATGCAGGTCAGGTTCTTCAATTGTCGCCAAATGTAAGATTGGATTAAAACACACACGCATGTAGATAAAACTCAGCACCGAGTTTATCCGTTACACCCCACCCAGTCCGCCTTGAAGGTCCATCTGACTAATCTCCCTCCTACATTCTAGAACACCTCAACAGTACAATGACAGCTTGTGACATGTCGCATGCATGATCACGAGAACATCACACTACTTATATAGTGCAGGCTCTACATTACGTAGGATCTACTCTAGACACAGTTCACATGAACGTGTATCTGTAGTAGTGTATGAAGAGTCTGAAAAGGGAAATATACAATAAAAGTGGCTCTGTAATAGTGTAGAAAGAGTCAGAAAAGGGAACTGTGCAATAAAATTGCCTTTTATTTATCAATAGCAAATAGATGATAGGGCACACTGAAAGTAATTGTTGTGAATAGTTTCTCCTACTTGTTCAGTTTAATCTTTGGATTCCCAGAGTTTTAGAGCTCTCCTAGTCAAGTTTCCACTCGGGAGGTCGATTAGGGGAGCAAACCAGTATCAATACTAGTTTGTTTTTAGGTTTTAAGTGTTTCCAGTCACATCATAGCAGTGCCATTGTTTCACTATCAGGGAGCGAAGTGCAACTTGCATCTGTTTATCCCATCACCTCATAGCAATTTGACTATTTAGCTCAACTTCCTGTTACCATCTGTTGGAGCTTCCCATTCTTTGATGTTGACTTTGCCCCTATCCACCTCTCCCAGATTACCTGTAATGAGGTGCTCAATAATATTTCTAGTGACCTCCTTGATGCCCAACTCAGTGTATCGAGTACTTGCCTGAGACCACAGTTACTCTGTGATCCCATCGCTGGAGGAGACTTCTCATGAATTAACATTTTGCTATACGGTGTCAGCTGTGTGCGGACCGTTTGCTTCTCCACTCTTGTTCCCGTCTGTCGCTCCTCTCCCTTTTTCCTGAGTTCAGCTCACTATCCTCACCAACTTCCCAACAACCATGCCGGAAAACACATTCCTTTCACCTTTTTGTTCCAGTGTCCCATAAGCCCCTGTCACCTCCGCTCTTGGGAATTCAGTGTCCAGAATATATATGAATATACCGGGGTAACAATCATATGAAGAACAATGGTTCACACAGAACTCCGTCAAGGTGAAAATACTTGAATAGAACAGCAAAACGACTGTAAAAGAACAGAAACAGTAACTGGTACAGAATTTAATATAGCCACTTTGTCTTCCCTTGGTGTGGCAAGGCTGACAATGAGGCCTTTTAAAGCAGTGCGTGGAAGACTAGTTGAAACCATTGGAAGGCAGCTGCTTCTCTCGCCAGCAGATCTTCAGTCTCTCCCATGACAATGTCATTGTCCCAAACTACCATTGGGATTTTTTTTCCACTAAAGTCTTTCAGCCAAGTTAATAGTTGCAGATGCATCCCTGCAAGAATGGGGCTTTACGTGGGTGAGCTAACATTTAAAGGACTTTGGTTTCTGAAAGTACTTCAATATCATATTGGCCTGTTGGAGATCAGATGGTGAATTTTGCCCTCTAGGCTTTCCTTTTGTTACTGACAAAGGACAGGGTTCTAATTTCAATGAACATTAAAACAGCCATTTCTGTTGGATGCTCCTAACCTTAGATTACTCACCTTGTGAATATCCCCAGTCGCTAGACTGGACATGGAAAACTAAAAAACCAGTGCTTATGCATGCCGGCAGGTGGCGTCCTCCGGCTCCACACTGACTTCGTTCAGCTCCAGCAGTGACGCACAAAGCCACATATAAGCGCCAGATGTCAAATCCTTTTTCTGCTCCCTCTGACGCCGACCCAGAGCTCCGCTCCTTTTCTTCATAGCTAGAAGAGATCTTTTCCTCAGCGTTTTTTCAAGTTAAACTTAGTGTGACAGGGAACATGTCACCTCCTAAGACTACAGGATTCAAACCTTCTAGGGACTGTCTCAAACAGATATCTGAGAGAGATCCCCATGAAGTGCACCTCTGGTGTTTGGGTTTAGTGCACAACCCCAAGACCTACAAAGACTGTGCCCAAATGAATCTGAAAGCCATCAGAGAACAGGAGGTGAAGATCTACATGGTAAAAAACCACAAGACTCCTTGAAGGTCCAGTTGAGAGTGTGGACCTCTCCTGAAGTTGTTCCTGCGTCAGATCTTTGTGTGGTCGAAATCTCTTGGTAAATCCCAAAAAAAACATGAGAAGTCCAAGCGGGATTCAGCTCCTTCCTGCCACTCATGATTGCCAGGAAAGGCCCAAGGGCGTCACCGTGCCTCCAGGTTTTGATCCCAGTCCACTGAGAATCTCATTACAACCTGGATTCCGTTGTAGTTTCCTGGTCAATATGTGATGTTGCAGCAGATCGAAGTCTTTAAAGAGGCCATGCTGCGAATCTTCGGCACGTTTCCGGTTCCCTCTGGTGCACCTTTGGGCTCCAACGATCCATAGAGGCCTCCATTCGAGTTAGTGCTCGCAGATCCGCCCTCTGTGCCGTTTGTGCCCCTTGAACCTGCTTTGGGTTTGACATCGGTGTCAGTGCTGACTTTGGGTCTTGCACCAAAATTTGTTCTGGTCACTTGAATGACGATGCTGGCACCAATGCCCGTGGCACCAGAGAAGGATTCACAACCCAATGTGGTATCTGATTCTGAGCCAAATAAGTCTCGACTGAAGCTGCCACCTCATCCGATGTGGTGCAGCTTATCCTCAAACCCTCTGAATCAGACACGATACCATTTCCACAGACATTGCACCAACTTTTTTGGCTCCTACTGTGACTAGAGCCAGTTATTTGAAGACCGCAATGGGGCGATTGGGATGACTTTGCCCCTCCCTATGATGAGGGTAACTGGTATATGGATCTGGAAGATGCTAGTGGACTGGATACCTCACATGGTACTGGGTTGATTACCCCACCTGGACCAGCAACTGAGGGAAGTACTTTCTTCACCACAGTCATTAGGAGAGCTGCTGAAGTCCTTGAGTTTCACCTCCCCACTATGTAGGTGAAAACTATTGTTCTTGCTGAGGTCCTTCAGTCTGGCCAGGCACCAACTGAACCTCTTCCACCCTTTAATGTGGCCCTCACTGATACGCGCTTGGGCTAAACCATAGTCTGGCCCTCTGGTCAATCGACAAGTTGCATGTCGCCATAGACCAGCTCCAGACAACCCTAAATTTATAACTCAATATCCAACTTCTGAGAGTTCGGTGGTACAGGCCTCCAGCAGCAACGTGAATCCAAATTTAATTCCAACTACTCCTTCAGAGTCCAAACGCATAGAAACATTTAGTAAGAGGATTCCTCCTGTTTGGCGAAAAAGTGGACTCAGCCCAGAAGCTCCTTAAAGAGAGCTGTGCTATGAGGTTCTCTTTGTGCCTTTTGGCCCTGGAATATCCCCATTTTTGCCCATTTTTGGAATATACCAAGGACTTGGTATATCTGCAGCATTAAGTCTCAACGCCCACACAACAGGTCTCCCAGCTCATTTGAGGTAGGTAGTAAGTGGGATTTTCAAATCATCCAGTGGGGCTACATGCTGCCATTCCTTTTCGATCTGCAGCACCTGCTGCCTATATGAGAGGAGCTTTCGGATGACATTTGTGTAATTTGCCCCAGGAGGTGCAGGCTTTTTTAGCCAAAGGAACCATAGAGGGGTACTGTCCTCGCAAGTTGGGACTAGATGTTACTCCAGCTATTTCCTTGTTCCAAAGAAGGAAGTAGGCCTTTTTCCTATTTTGGATCTTCACCCTCTCAATGCCAGCCTATAAAAGGACAAATTTAAGATGCTCATGCTGGCCCAGGTACAATCTGCTCTGGATCCAGGAGACTGGTTGGTGGCATTGCACCTGCAGAACACCTATTTTCATATCCCTGTCCTGCATGCCCCCATCCCTGTGCTGCATGCCTACAGGTAGTAGTTGCGGTTCAAAATGGGCGACAAGCGTTTTCAGGTAGCCATGCTCGCTTTTGGCCTCACCAGTGCACCTTGGGTGTTCACGATGGTGATAGCAGTGATCGCGGCGTACCTTTGGAGGTTGGGGATTCCAGTCTCCCCCCTACCTTGACGTCTGGCTGTTGAAGGCAGGCTCACCACAGTCAGTTGTGGACCACCTCCAGATGATGGCAAACCTCATTGGGGCTCACAATCAACATGCCAAAGTCATCCTAACTCCTTTATAGAGGTTCCCTGTCATCAGAGCCTTCAGGCATTCTCTCTGGGTTTCAGTGAGGATGGCTCTGAGGCTTCTATGCATTCTGGCCTCCTGCTTGTTGACCATGCCAGGTGGCAAATGCAGGCTCTGAATTCGGATCTGAAGTCTCAGTGGACCCAGCACCAGCAGAACCATTCAGATTCTATCCAGGTTTCAGACAGACTGGAAAATAAAATTGCAGTGGTAACTGCTTGACTGCAACTGGACCAGCGGCAGACCCCTCTTCCTACCCCACCCAGAGCTGACAGTGGTGACTGATGTGTGGTTGCTGGGCTGGAGTTGTCATCTTTGAGAGGTGGACTTCATAGGATTCTGGTCTCTGGTGGACACAGGTCTCCACATAAATGTGCTGGAGCTGCGGGCGATTCACTTGTCATTTAAGCCCTTCCTGCCAACCATCAAAGGGAGGCTGCTGCAAGTTTGTATCATTTGGAACTGTAACAGGCAGGGTGGGGTGGTGTCCTGGGTCAGGAGGAACTGCAGCTCTAGAACTGGTTAGCGCATTTCCCTGGTCATGAACCGCCTCACGGGATCTTTGAACGCCAAGGCAGACTAACTCAGCCAGCGACACATAGAGGATCATGAATAGTAGCCACACCCAGAGGTGGCGCAGGATATCTTCCAGCAATGGGGAGATCACTGGCTCAATTTCTTTGCCACCAATGAGAACACGCATGGTCTATACTTTTGCACATTGGAGTTCCCAAGAATGCTCTCTTGAAAACACCTTCCTCCTAAAGTCAGTGGTTAATTTGGGCTGGTGGTTGCCGGTGGGGCCCACCGGCACTCCTTTTTGGGGACTGGCATTTATTTTTCTTCCTTAAATATTGACCACGTGCGAGACGGAAAAGCACACAAATGGGAAAGGAGGAAGAGACAGACGGAAAAATAGACACAAAGGGAGAAAGCAGGGACTGGCAAGAGTGAGATAAAGGGGCAGCATAGTCTGGTAGTGGATTTAGGAGTTCTAAGGTGAATTTAACACTACGCAGCCTTGGTATTCGGCACGCTGATTTTTAATAGCACCGCCAAATCAGAGCTTTGGTCACAGGGCTGTACTGAGAACGCAGACCAGCCCTGGCAATTAAATCGGACCGAACGCAGGGGGTCTTGGGGGTGGGGGGGAGGGGTGGGGGTGGGCATGGTGGGAAACACTTGCTGCTTTTGGTGCAGGGGGCCGAAATTGCAGTCCGGCCCTGTCTGGGCACCAGCATTCATTCTTATACAAATTAGGCAGAGCATGGGACAACTGTATGGCTTTCTACCACTACCTCTCCTGGCCCGAGTTCTGAGGAAGATCAGGAACGATCGGGCCCAGGTCATCTTAGCGACTCCAGATTGAGCCAGGAAGGAGTGGTACCTGGAGCTTCTGGGCTTTGGCATCTGTCCTGCAGTCAGGCTGCAGCCTCGGGAGAATCTTTCATCTCAAAAGCAGGGCAGGGGTAGTCTACACTACCTGCACCTCTATGCATGGAGATTGAGCAGTGGCAGTTGATCTCCTTTGATCTGAATAGTTCTCTGGTGGTGCTCCCTTGCCCCTAGAGTCGCAGGGGTCAGATTTCTAACCCATGGCACAAGAACTTAGTCAATGTGCCTTTACGAATTAGAAATCCAGTTGGACTGCAGCCCATACACAACCCACTGAGCATTACTGTGTAGGAAGTGTTTCCTGATATCTGAAAGAGACATCTAGCCGCAGATTCCTCAACTTTTGACTTCTCCCCAGGCACCAGTCTGGATCCGGCAATTTTTCAGCAGGACCTCTGTGCGCCGGGGTACAGGTCCGTAATGATGACGTCTCCGGTCTTGACATCAGTGGAGCCATATAAGTCCCCTCCGGCGTGCGGACACCAGTTTCTTCTTTTCTGTACTGTAACGCGGATCCAGAGAAGCGGTTCCTCAGGTTCTTGACCTGCTTCAACACTTTGTGTTGGTGGAACAGTGTGCCTTTTTACTAATGTCTACAGGTTTCAAACCTTGTGGGTCTTGTAGCCGACATACGTCGGTGATGGATCCGCATACAATTTGTATATGGTGTTTAGGCAAGCACCATGACGCCGAGGATTGTGGCTCCTGCCAGAAAATTAAAACCGAAGTCTTTGAAGGAGCGGTGTTTGAAGTTAATGGCAGCGCCTGCATCAAGATCCTTGGAGATTTCTCGACCTCGGTCTTCGTCGTCCCCGGAAGAGCATTTGCGTTCTAGTAGCCGAAGCTGGTCTGGAGGACATTGTTCTCCAGGGAAGTCAAAAGGTAAGGGACGGTTGAAGTCGCGGCATTCTCGGACTTTACCGCGTGGAGACTCCGTCTCCCATGGCTCCTCCCGCTCGACAGTTGAGGCCGTATGCGACTCCGCACCGCGTCTTCCCATGTTTCCGGGAGCCGGGGCGTCGATGGCCCAGATGAGGGAATATTATGATTCCTTGCACCTCATCTTTGGGACCCCATCTCCCTCTGGAGCGCCTCTAGGCCCCAAGGAGGTGAGTGGGGCGCCGTCGGAGGATTTGTCCTCTGTGACGGTTGGGCCGTCGGAGTGGATATGCCGGGGCCGGTTGACGTCGGCTGGCGTCGCTTTGGTGCAGGCTCACAGTCCTACGGGATCTTTGCGTACGACGCCTGTCTTTGACTAACCGACTCTGACATTGACGTCAGCGGTGCCGGTCGAAGGCGCCTCTCCTCCCCCAGTCAACGTCATGATGGCGCCGCTACGGTGTCGTATGGCGTCGGATGCGGAGTCGGCTATGCAACCTGAGGGGATTGTACAGTTAGTGGCACCTTTTTAGGAAGAGGCATTGGGAGGTCCATCAGTGTCGACTGGGCAGGACTCTTTCAGCCCATTTCTGACACCAATGTGTTTCAGATGGAGGAGAGCTGGTTTACAGCTCTTAGTGAGGCTAGTGGGTTGGATTCTTCACCAGCCTCGGGGTTGCTTTCTCCCCCTAGTCTTGCCAGGGAGGCAAGTTCCTCCTTCGCGGACATTCTGAGGAAAGTGCCTGCAGTTTTAGACTTGTCACTGCCCATGGTGCGGAGGTCTACAGACCTTTGTTCGAAATCCTTTGCCAGGGACAGACGGGAGAAGAGCCTGTTCTTCCGTATATTGATGTACTATTTGACATTTTGTTAGGTGCTTGGGCCAAGCCTGAGTTGGGGGTCTCAGTGGACTGTGATATTGCACATAGGCATCTGCCTGCCCCTGGGGACCCTGTTTGTCTGCATAGACATCCTTCCACTCGTGGCTTAGTGACTCACGCTGCAACGTCTTCACAGGATGTAGATTCTACTCCTAAGACTCTGGTGCGTAAGAATTCTAGGGGTCGTGATGCTTGTGGTAAGCATATATTTGCTTCAGCCAGCTCAGCATTGAGAGCCACCAACACGTCTTGTGTGCTGGGGCGTTTTTCCCAAGCTTTATGAGATTCTTTACAGAACATGCTCCCATCTCTTCCGGATAACCTCTGTGCTGAGGTCGGCCACTTGATTAGAGGTGGTTAGCAGGCTGCTAATCTTACCATAAGGCGTGGCATGGACACGACGGATTCTGTGGGTCGGGTCATGACATTTGCAGTGGCGCTAAGGCGTCGGGCTTGGTTGGCATCTTCGGGTTTTCCCGAAGCTGTCCAGTCGGCTTTGCCCGACATACCATTTGATGGTGCTTGGCTTTTTGGGGATCAGGCAAATGTGGCGTTAAGACGCTTCCATGGAAGGCGGAGATTTACAGAGTCGTACTCCTACATTTTCTGTCAGTGTGTTGCTTTGCTTGCCCCTTGGCTTGGGATATATTTGTTTTTGTTGGTCAAGGAGAAGCCTTGTTAAGACGTTGTATATGTCCAGTTTCAGTTCTACCACGTTTACTCTGGTGAGGAGCGGTGATTATAACCTCAGTACCATTTTCATTTTTATTTGTGTATTGATTTAGATGACTGAGGGAGGTTCCCTTTGTTCCCTGGCCTTTGAGGATGAGCTTTCTGCTCAAGAGGCTATCATTAAGAGAGATGACTTCCTGTATGGAAGCGGATCTGCCGCATGCTTCCTCAAAGCAGTTCAGTATGCAAGTTGCCTGGCTTTCTTCTTCAGTGTTTCTTTTAGAGACATATTGTTATGCCAGTTGTAGGCTAGTGTATAGGAACTTTGGGCTCTAATCTTGGAGTAAGCGGGTGCTCCAGCAAGTTGAAGCGTTGCTCTGGCTCAGAGTATATGCTTTGCATTCTTTTGAATGCTATTTGCTTGTGAGTTCTTCCTTTATGGTAAAGAAACAGTGTCTAGTGAAGGCATAAATATTACCTCAACTGCAGGCAATTTCTATCGCTGCTCCATATTGCAGTGTTTTAAATTGGCAGCCAAAGGTTTGTGATGCACGGGTTGGCCCAACTTGTCCCAAGACCAATTTAAATTTGATGGCTTGGTGTCCTTGACCTCAGACAATATCTCCTACGTGTCGGGCCGTTTTGGTCTCCGGCAAGGCTGACAATCATCCATAAAAGTCTTGATACCTGGTGAGACACTTTTATAATAGGAGGATTTTATGACTTTATAGTAAGCTTTTCTTCTTCCTATGATGTTCTTGATATACGTGGTTCTGTCTGATCTACATTACCTGTCTTCTGGAGAGGATGTACTTATTATTTTCTGCATTTCTCAATTCGTGAAGAATCATGACTGTTGTTTCTTGTGGCGTCAATTCTTTATGATACCATTTGACAGACAGCATTTTCTTACGGCAAGTCACCTTTGGTGTTGTGTTGGTGGCGTAGTACCCTTTTTTTCACTGGGTTGTGTATTTTTGCCGAACCTCTCATTTCAGAGTGGTTTTTTGGTATACAGTATATACATGATAAAATGTACTGCTGTGTTTCACATAGTTGTTGGACTCACGATCATATTTGTCTTGTATCACAGGTGTGGTCGAATGTACTTGTTGTTGACATGAATTTATTTTATAAGATATTTTGGTTCTGCGCTAATAGGTGCGTTACCATTTTCAATAATATAGATAGAGACTTCTAGCCGCAGATTCCTTAACTTAGAATATCCCCCAGGCGCCAGTCTGGATCCAGAGATTTTTCAGCAGTACCTCTGCGCGCCGAGAGACTGCGTTGCATGGATCCGCTCTGACGCCGTCCGCGGATATGACGTCAGTGGAGCCATATAAGTCCCTCCTGGCGCGCTGATGTCAGTTTCTTCTTTTCCGCTCTGCGACGCGGATCCAGGAGAAGCGGTTCATCTGGCCTGTTTTTTGTTTTTGGCCTCACTGACGCCTTTTGGCATCTGGGAACAGTGTGTCGATGCCTTCGTGCTTTAAATCGTGTGAGTCCTGTACACAGTAGATGTCGCGATGGATCCGCACGCGATTTGTATGTGGTGCTTGGGCGAGCACCACAACTCCGAGGAGTGTGACACCTGTCAGAAGCTGAAGCCGAAGTCCCTGCAGGAACATAAGATGAAATTGTTGTCCGCCCATATGTCCTGTTCGGAGTACAGGCGTCGTCGGTCTCCCTCTCCAGCTGGGGCTCCGTTCTGGGCAGGTCGCGGAGTCGTTCCCAAGGAGGTCGTTCACCTTCCTCAGGTAAGCACAAGAGGAAGTCACGGAGGCTGTCTGCCTCACGTAGTCGTGACGTCAGTGCCCGTCATTCCCAGTCTTTACCGGACACGGTCCCTCAGCAGTCGACCCCTGCCTACCCACTATTGTCTGGTGTTGGGGTGACTAAGACCAGATGAAAGCCTTTTACCGGGCTTTGCGGGCCATCTTTGGGCCAACCCCTCTCCCTGGCGCACCTTTGGGCCCCACAGAGGTGGTAGGAACTCAGATAGGGAACTCGCTGGCGGGTTCGCCCTCGGCACCAATTGAGTGCCCTGACTCCGGCTCCGGAGTCACGTCGGGAGTCAGCCCGGTGGGGCTTCCCATTCAAACGTCAAGGCACAGTCCACTTCCAGCATCAGGGTACAGTCCAGTGGGGCTCCCTGGAATGACTTCTGCTGCGATCGCAGCAGGGGGCTTGTCTCAGAGTTGACACTGTCCCACACCGCAGTCTCCCATCGCGGTGGATGTTGAGTCGACGCTGACCCGACGCCGATCGATGGAGCCTCCCATCGCGGTGGATGCCGAGTCGACGCCGTCCCAACGCTGATCGATGGAGCCTCCTCCGACGCTCGTCGGCGTCGATGCTGCGCCGTCTCGACGTCGTTCGACGCCGGAGAAGTCCTTTACTACTCCTTTTCAAATGGATGATGAGGCCCCTGGGGGTTCACCCCCCCAGTGTTGCTTGAGCGTTCTTGGGAACATGTTGATGTGGAGCAATTACAGGTCCTTGGACGTCCCCGGACTGAAGGGCCTTTAGTTTTTGGTGGACGTGTTAGCCTGCAACCGTCCCCTAACTATAATTTGCTAACGCCTCCTAGAATGGCGACGGAGGCTAGTGCTGTGTTTGCAACAGCCGTTCGCACAGCTGCTAACATTTTACAGTTACAGCCTCCTTCTATCTCTCTGTCCTCCGCTCTCTTGTTGGATCTGCTCCACCAGGGCAACGCGGATGTCGAGCCATTGCTACCTTTTGGTGAGTTGTTTTACGACATCCTTCTAGGGACCTGGGCGAGACCCTCCTCGGGGGACCCAGTGGAACATGGTATCGCACATCGTCACCGCCCGGCTCCAAATTACCCAGTCTGTTTGTCCTTACACCCTAGGGCTCAAGGGCTAATTGTCCAGACAGCCTCAGCTTCGTGGCCCTTGTCCTCTCCTCCGATGCTTCCACCCACTAGGGAATCTCGTTGGTTGGAGACATGTGGTCGGCAAATGTTTGCGTCCACAAGCTCGGCCCTCCGGTCCTTGAACGTGCGTGTTTGCACGGGCTACTTTTGCACTCTGGGACTCGGTTGAGCGCTTCCTTCCCTCACTTCCGGAAGGCCCTCGGGCTGACCTGATTCGTATACTCCAGGATGGTCGTGAACTGGCAAAATTTTCAATTCGATCAAGCATGGACACAACTCATTCTGTGGGTCGGGCGGTGGCCAGGTCAGTTGCTCTGCGTCGCCATGCTTGGCTGCGTGATGGCAGTTTTCCTGAAAATGTTCAGGAGCGCCTTCAGGACTTGCCCTTTGATGGGGCCCATCTTGTTGACAGTCATGCGGACTCAGCGGTTCAGCGTCTCATGTCTGGTTTTCAGTGAATGACATTCTGTCTAGTCCCTTGTTGCGGACTTCTTGTTTTATTTTGCATTGGTTGCACTATTGCCACTACTTTTCTCTGGTGTCAGTCTCTGGGTTCAAGCTGTTATTTCCCAGACGGACTGTACAGCTACGCAGCTGTTTCTGTCATTATGTTCAATTCCTCTGTATAAGAGCTAGTCTCAAGAGGCGTTCTCTTGCATTTCATAGGGATGTACCATACCCTATGTGGGGTATTCGTTGGTTATTGTATAGCCATTCTAACTTGCTAGGGAGATGTCTTCCTGGGTCGTGTGAGTACGATGCTCCAAGAAATGTTCTTCCTGGGTGGTGCAGGTCCTTACTGAGGATCAGGCGAGGTCCTCTTAGGATTGTTATCTATCTCCTATCTGGGGAGTTTTACCATAGTTCATGCTGTAGACTTATAGCAATATGTTTTTCGCTTCTTCACGCTCCACCTGCCGTTGTAGGATTTCTCCTCTGGACAAGTCCACAAGAGTAGTGTAGCTCTCTTCGGGGGCTTACATGTTCGTACTTTACGTAGTTCCCTCCTGCCTTTCAGGATGCAGACCTCTACAGAATATTGTTGGGTTTGCGCCACGCTTGGCTGGTCCCAGCGTGTTCACGTATACCCCTTTTCTTGCTTTGCTGTCTTTTCAAGCTTTTCGCTGTGTTTCCGTCATTTTGCCTATGTTGACAGTCTTCGTCGTCAACCAGTGTCTGTCTCTTGTGAGCGTGTAGTTCTGTTCCACTTCAGAGGCAGTTTCTTTTCCGTATCCAGTTCTGGCACAGTATCTTACCACACACTGGGCACGTTCACAGGTACTGGGTACCTGCTGGTCCAACTTGCGCCACAGCGTTGGCTGTGTTTGATTCTGGTGGTATTGTCTGCTCTTTACTCTTTGGTGCTAGGAAGTGCTTCTGTCCTTTGTCTTCCCTCAGGTCTCCGATCTGTCTGGTTTCCTCCTTGTCGGCAGTGGGTTCTGCGCCAGACGCGTTGTTGG
The DNA here is from genome assembly GCA_963921515.1 of Calotriton arnoldi. Taxonomy (NCBI): domain Eukaryota; kingdom Metazoa; phylum Chordata; class Amphibia; order Caudata; family Salamandridae; genus Calotriton; species Calotriton arnoldi. The sequence goes on from CAWUFW010000979.1 coordinate 2,728,647, forward strand.
TGCACATTGTCTTGGGCCTCACTTTTCATTCGCACTCCCCAAGCAGGGGCTCAGGTCGATCTGCTCTTTGCTCCTTCACTGCTCTTTGTCCTTCATACATCTGTATACGGTTATATGTAGGTGTATGTATGTATATGTGTGTGTGTGTGTATATATATATATATATATATATATATATATATATGGGTATATGCTTCTATATACATATGTATCAGATTTACTATGTTTGACATATGTTATGTCCTATTATGGTTCACTTCGGTGCCGTTGGTACCTATTGTGCGGGCTGCTGTACTCGTCTGGGGCATGCTCTTCGAGTATCCATTGCCTTTCACTTTTTCAACAAAAAAAAAGAAAGAACTAATATATATGGATATAAATATATAATAGTGTATACACACTGCGAGAGTGCATACATTCTATGTTTTTCCTCGTTGCAGTATCTTGGGTTTCTTAGCCCCAGATTCTGTCTCTCTCTCTCTCTCTCTTTTTATGAGATTGAGTCTTGTGTGTGTGTCCAGCTTCTGCCGGTATCCTTTCACCAATGTACTTCTGTGTATGGTTGGTCAGTATGACTACCTGGTGATACATTCGGTATCTTTTTTGCTGACGCATCGGTGCTGTCGATGCTACGTTTCATAGGCTCTTGCGTGTGTGTGGCTCCACGGTTCATACAGTCTGCCTATGTGTATCCTTACTATCCACATACACGTATCTCCTTGTAGTTATGTTTTTTTGTATCTTCGCATCGATGACATCTGTCTCTATGCCTGTCTATCTTTGCATCCACTGTTGTGTATGCTCATTTTGTACGATCTGACTATCGTACTGTTTTGTCCTTTCTCTGGGACGTTCTTTTTTGCAGGTCCATGGATCCTGTGTACAGTTCTGCTTCTTATTCCTATTGCAGAAGCTTATGGATTTCTTCCATTGGGCACTGGCCATTTTTGGTTTTTATGATTTTCCCTCGTCCCTTCCTGGGAGGTGACGATCTCGAACTGTCCTCTGCCGGACTGTGGTACCATTCCCTTTTCTTGTTAATGCTCCTTTTACAGAGCTTAATGGTCTCGTGTCAGCCATGCTTACACTTGCTCTCCCCACCTGTTTTGGTCCATCTTCTTGATGGATTGGTTCTCTTTTGGAACCTGGTGGGGTTTATCGCAAACCCTCCTCCAATGAGGTATAGCTTTGGTATCTATTCTAAGTTAAGGAATCTGCGGCTAGATGTCTCTATCAGATGAACAAGTTACTTACCTTCGGTAACGATGTATCTGGTAGAGACAGTCTAGCCGCAGATTCCTTGATGCCCACCCATCCTCCCTGCTCTGCGAGGACCTTTTCCAGTTGGGTTCTTACCCACTGGTCTTTTCTGCCGGTGATCTCTGCCTTCATGCGTATTTCTCTTCACATCCTTCACCAGGTCAGGATGTCTTTTCTGTTTCACCTGTTGCTTCTTCACCCATTCTCGCAAATGGGTGGTGAGCTCATATATCCATGCACGCTCTGGCACCCTGGTTTCTTTTCCAGTGTGGAGGTTGGTCATGCCCTTCTCTACTCCCTCCTCCCCTTTATCCTTCAGTTTGGGGCCTATTTGACTCTGATACAGTCAATTGCTCATATTTAGTGCATGTGGTTGCACATTCTCTGTTGCAGAAATGTTGTCACTTGCCGTATCTTCATGTTGCTAAAGTCTTGTTATTGACTTCCATGACATTCATGTGGTGGCAGACTGCTTGCCGTTTCCCGTAACATTCATTTGCTTTTGTTATGTAAGAGAGTATCGTTCTTTGTTTATGCGTGACTGTTTCTAGGAGGCGAGTACTCTGCTCTCGCCCTTCAGTCACTTACATTATGTAGTGTTTTTCTCTACAATGCAGAGTGATGTTTCTCTTCATTTTATTAATTATTATCATTGTCGTCTTAACAGATGTTTAACCCTTTTTTGGCACACTGTTCCCACACTTTCAGTTTTAGTGTTGGCTCCACGTTGTGGCGCAGAAATGTTTCCCAGTAGAAAACTGACGTCAGCATGCCGGAAGGGACTTATATGGCTCCACTGACATCATATCCGTGGACTACGTCAGGGCAGAGCCATGCAACGCCTTCCCCCGGCGCGCATGGGTACTGCTGAAAAATCTCCAAATCCTGACTGGCGCTTGGGTGATATTCTAAGTTAAGGAATCTGTGGCTAGACTGTGTCTCTACCAGATACATCGTTACCGAAGGGAAGTAACTTGTTCTTTGGCACTGGTTTCTCAGTTTTAGTACGTTTTTAGGTATATAGAGTTTACATGGCTGTGTCATATGTGTTATACATATTTGTTCTTCAAAAGAGAAGAAAGAGGTTTTAATCAAAAATGTGGTTGAATCTCTCGCTTGCCTTGGTGTTTCAAGCTTATCCACGGCTCGAAATTGTGTTCAGTCTGTCGGACTATGGCACTGAAGGCCGTACGAGGGCAAGCTTTATGCGTCCTTGTGGTCTGGCAGTAGTTATTGGCCAGTGAAATTCTGTGAATTGCCGGGCCAATCAGAGTATCTGGTGATACATTTACGTTTGTATATATATTTATATCCATATATACATCTTTGTGGCAAGATGTTATTCAATTGGCGCATTTGATGAATATGAATGCTCATTTTGTCCAAACTAAATAATTTATATCAAGGAGGTGTTGTTGTTCATCTTACCTTTGGGCAAATGGGTTCTGAAAGTCCTTCTTTGGGATTTTATCAGGACAGTTCTTTCTCTGATTTTCTTTATTGTCGTGAACAATGCAGATTACATGGTGTTTGTCATGCATTTGGCCCTTTTTGATCATCGAGTTTTCTTTCCCCTTGGGGGCTAGGGGATAATGTCTCTTAACTGACAGGTGGTTCTTTAGGCCCCCGCCCCCTTTTTCCTTCAAGGGCTGATTCTCTCGGACCTGTAAGGTTGTTTTTTATTTTTATGTTCTGTGACAGTGATCATGGATTCTATTAAGAGCCATGCTCTTGTTGTGCTATTTCTACGTGCATTTGGTCGGTTGTTAGCTTTGACTGGCTTTTCCTCTTTGAGAACTTTTGTAGGATTTGTTTGCAGACCCTCCTCCAGTGGGGTATAGCTATGGTATTTAATTCAAAAGTTGAGTAATCTGCGGCTAGATGTCTCTGTCAGATGTAAAAGTTACTTACCTTCGGTAACATAATATGTGGTAGAGACACAGTCTAACTGCAGATTCATTAACTCCCTGCCCATCCTCCCCTCTCTGCAAATGACCTATGAGGTAAGGGTTATACTCTTTTTCGGTACTGTTTTTATATACCGGTGATTACTGTCTCAACTTATGTTGAAACTCAACAGACCACTTGGCCTGGCCACATAGGTTTTGCTTAGATGTAGCCATTCCATCCATTTCCAAATGTGTGCGGTCAGTAGAGTGGGTGGTGTTTTCTCTTTCACACTGGATTAGACACCAGTAGGCAGTAGTGATTTATTTGTTCTTTCTTTGAAAGTCTTTGTTTAGTATCATCATACCTTGTGTTGACACTTTCAACATGTCACTTAATGGTGTGATTCAACAAATAGCTTGGTGTTGTTTTTTATAGGTTTTGTTTTGCTATTACCATGCCATTCATTACCATTGATGAATGGTCTATAGTATGTAAGGTTTTCTTCCCTTACATGAGGGTTATTAACCGGGGCGCAGGGTTTCACGTAGCCCTATGCTTCGTTGAAACTTTTGGGGTTTTCTGTAAAACCCATGTCTGGTATTAACATACCATTTGATGTCTCTTCTTTATGAATTTTTGGTCTTTTTGGCCCAATGTTTCCACGATCAGTTTCTGTAGTGGCTCTGTGTTCTGTTGCGGAAGGTTTCAGAGAAGAAACTGATGTCTGCGCACCAGAGGGGACTTATATGGCTCCACTGACGTCATGACCAGAATCTACGTCATCACTGAGCCGCACAACGCCGAACCCCGGCGCGCAGAGGTACTTTCCGGATCCAGACTGGCGCCTGGGGAGAATTCAAAAGTTAGTGAATCTGTGGCTAGACTGTGTCTCTACCAGCTATTATGTTACCTAAGGTAAGTAACTTTTACTTCAGTCCCACAAGATGAGTTCACGGGCACAGTGAAACTCAAACCCTCTTTCGTTAATAAATAACACACTTAAGGATTGCACTAAGAAACAGGACATGTATTTTAAAATGTTTATTTTAAAAATCCAAACCTAGGAGCCTAAATTGTGAATAACAACGATTCACAATTTGCAATTTTCTATTTCAAATGTACTAAAATGTATTTGTTAGAAGTGGTCACAATTAGTGCACCGACTGTTATCGAATGCATTGGTATTTTGCAAACTGACCCATGTATTAATAGATTTGTTCACAAAATACAGAATAATAGTGGGTCGCAATTTAACCTACCTCATTAACGTGCATGAGGTAGATCTCAAATTACGACCCACTACGATTGCTTAGAGTCACAGGCATGGTGTGATTGCTTTTAAATAAAGCAATCTTTTCTCTCTTCAAATGCAGCCTGTTTTCCTAAAAGGACTTAGGGAGGATTCTCATCAAAACTATACCAACCAAGCCATGCGAAAGGAACTGTCATTCAGTGCTGTTATTTAGGTTGGGGATGCTACTATTTTTATCCCTAGGCCGGTCACCGCCTTGTGGTTCATGCAGATGGTAAAAAGCATTTGGAGCTTGGTCTTCTGTGGAAGGGAGAGATGAAGCGGTAGTGCCTCTGACTTGTTGATATTAATTTTGAAGCCTGAAACTGCCTGAGATCCGTCAAGCTCTGAAGATTGGCGATGGACATGGAAGTGAGGGGATTTACAAGGGTGTTATTTGCAAACAGGGAAAGTTCGTAAGTGTCTCTTCTATGCATATCCCATGGATATTGTTAGTATGTCTGATGCAATTGACAACGGTTTGATGGTATGAGCAAATAGAATTGACAACAACGGGCATACCTATATTTATATCTATGTTCGGTATGCCCTCCCATTAGTCCTGTTGTGCGTTTTAAATGTTTGGTAGCTGGCCATTTCAGACCCACAGCTCTAATCAGATGGGCCATTTAGGGCCAGCTCACTCTGTCAAAAACCTTTTCTGTGCCCAACAAGAGGAGCAAGACTTTTTGTGAGTTCTCTGGCCATTGTGTAAAATGTGCAATACTTTCTTGGTGTTGTCACTGCATTGATGGCCATCAATAAAGAGTATCTGATTCCGTTTTCCCTCATCAGGCATTAAAGACCCTTGTTCAGCATCTAGGATCCCTGTGAATAATTTTATATCTAAATTGAGGAGTGAAGTTTACCTGAAAGGGTTGGTTCTTTGCTCAGTTTGGGAATTGTTGCACTGTGCATCTAGCATTGAGTCTGTTGTTATACCCCGAAAGGCGCGTCATTAAGGGGGCTTGTGGTTTACAGAAGGCCTTGTAAAAGTCTGAAGTAAAAGCATTCGGTTGTAGAGCCTTGCCTGTTTTCAAATGTTGGATACCCCCATTACCACTTTCATGGTGACTGGGCTACCTAGGGTGTCTGCTTGAGTGGTTGAGAGTTTTTGACACCGATATGTCTCATTATAGAACTGGACTTCCTTGGTGTCTAAGGAGTCTGTATCATACAAGTTCTGGTGAAAGCTAGGAATACTTTTGTTAGGCCTCGGTCGTCAGTCAGCGTGCAGCTCTCTTCACTACGAATTGCCTGCACTGTCTAGATTACTTTTTACTCGTAATTGAGTTACTAATAGCTACCTGTTTTGTTGCCCTCATTGAAGATTTTTTGCTTTGCCCTGAAAAGGGCACCCTCTGCTTTATCTAGGCCCAGGGCAGGTACCTGGACTCTGAGCGCCTGCATTTATTGCTTTTTCTTCTCTGTCATTCATTAGTGTTCACCCTCTCGCAGGCAGAGTTTGTGTTTTAAGTGAATTCTCTTGTTGGCCCTTACTTTAATGCTGGGCTTGTGACCTCTATGAAGTATTTCTTTGAATATTTACTTTTATATCAACTTGACTAATGTTTATGTCATTGTCTAACATGAAATTACTTATGGCTGCACGTATACCCTTCACTATTGAGGCACCATGAGTTTCATTCATTCACCCCACCTCCCCATCTGAAGGGCACCAAGCCTCCCACAAAGCCAAAATCAATGCCGAGAGTGCCTCCAAGAGCAAGCGCTAAAGCATTGCAGAGATTGGAGGAGTCAAAAGCATCATTCTTGCACAGACTGGCAGAAGAGCTTGATGTCAGGCAGAAGTGGCTCTTCATACACCCAGAAAGATTTCTGATAGGCTGTCCTCAGAAAAGACCTTCAACCATGCTGTCCCTGATTTCTAAGAAATGGAGGGTGCCTTTCGAGAAGGAGCTCGCCTTCGATGCCCAAAAAGTACAAAGACAAGACTACGAGCCACCACCCCCAACCTAACACAACTTGGTAATCCCCTCTACAACAACCTCCGCCTCCACCACCATACCCATTCTCAGCCCCCTGTCTCCTCCAACCTCGACCAGAAACCTCTGACAGGCCAGTGCATTCATATTCTGACCCAGGTAGCCCTTATGGTGAGGGAGACCCTTATGAACAGCCTCCTGGAGCAGGAGAGTGGGACGACCCCTGGGATAACTACAGTGCTAACTGTACTGATGATCCAGATTTGAAACCTTACCCAGCTAAGCAATCTCCACCAGATGACACCACCATGTATCATGCCGTCATTCAGAGGGCTGTTAAACAATAATGGGGCGACCCTGTGTCCCTCAGAACCTGGGTATGGATAAGTAAACAAAAACAATGGTTCTGTCGGGTTTACCAATTATTTCTTAAAAAGGCGCCTAGTGTTAATGTATTATTCTATAATCATAAACATAAGTATCTCAGTTATCCAGACAAAAATAGAATACATAACAAATAATAACACACGTGACACAAATTGCTGTCTATTCACTCGTTTTATATAAATTAAATCATTCATATATATTTACACATTCGTAAACAAGGCGGTCAACACGAGGTGAAGTTTTGTAAATGATAAGTGATCAAGTGACATTTGTGCTCAGTGCTGAGTGTTCAGTGCGCAATATATACAGAGTGTTTAAAATATATACATGGGGAAGAATAGGCCAGAATTTTGTGGAACAACAATGACTCTACTGTGTATTGAATATTCTTCATGCAAGGTCCAGATTGACCAAGGCTCTGTGTGATTAAGAATATTCAATACACAGTAGAGTCATTTGCGTAGTCTTTATACCCTTCCACAAGTTTGTTCACATACATGTTGTCCTCATAAAGAAGGACAACATGACTGCCATATATTATACACTGAAACAGCGGAGAACCCACATTCCCCCAGTTGTTTGCACTAGCACAGCAGATCTGGCACTCAACAGTGACTTTGAGAACCTGTTAAGTAGGACGCATTAGCAAGTCTTCAAGTGAAAACTCCACCCACAGGTCCTCCACAGAACACCAGTAATCAACTGCTTTGCCACCTCAGAAACTGCAAAATGCCAAGCTTCGCCTAAAAAATACCTACACCCACAGTACATGGGCAATGCACTGTTGATTAACATGATTAGGGTATTTGCTTATGCTTTTCCTCCTCTACCACTGTTCCCTTGTGTGGTGACGAAAATGAGGCATGTGTCCATGACCTTCATCCTATTTCACCTAACTTGGGCCAGACAGCGCTGGTACTCTGATTTCCTGGAAATGTACATGATTCCCCACAAGAAGGTACCAATGAAGCTGAACCTTCTCACACAACAACACTGTCAAATCGGACACCCAGATCCCAAGCTGTTCAATCTAGCGATCTAGCATCTGAGGTCCTAGAGTTTGACTACCTGAATCTCTCTAAGGACTGTATGACCATATTGCACGAGCTGCGTAGGCCCACTAGAAGCAGCAAGGGGTCATATGAATGACAATCTGAAGCACTTGGTCCTTATTTTGGACCACAAAAATATTGCTGATAAAGGCTGTTGGGTGGGATGTTGCACATTTACCCCAGGTCAACCATCTTCTGTAACACTGCTTTACTGTTATTGAAAATTGAATTTGTTAATGGCTGTCCCAGTTGAATGGGGTACTGTAAAACTGTTTTGGAACTCTTCTACTGTCTGTAGGTCATGATGTCTTGCCAGTTGTACATGATCCTTGCAGTCCTTCACTCCCACCTTCACCCAGTGTGATGGCAAATGGCTCTCCTGCTGTGATATATATATCTGAAAGAGACACGTTAGTGACAGATTCCTTACCTTAGAATATCCCCAGGCGTCAGGCTGGATCCGGAAAGTTTTTGCGTAGCAGTACCCTTGCGCGTCGGTAGGCGGCGTCGTGCGGCTCCGCGTCCGTCGTCGGCGTCGTGATCGCCGGGATGACGTCGCGGGCAGTACCTAGACGCCGCCCCTGCGCGCTGACGTCAGTTCTTCTTTTTCCGCGCCAGCAAGCGCAGATCCGGGAAGAGCAGTGCCCTGGTCATTTTTGACCATACTTTTTGGTGAATTTTTTCACTGTTTTTTCATCTATCAAGGTGTTGTAGGGATGCCCGGTTTCAAACGTTGCGGCGCCTGTGCGCGGATGATGTCCGTCACCGACCCGCATTGGGAGTGTCTCTTCTGCCTCGGCCGAGGCCACGACACGGAGTCTTGTACCGACTGCCAGGCCCTCAACCCGAAAGCTTTGCGAGAGCGGTCTCGAAAGCTCCTCGAGGCCCGGCATTCGGCTCCGCGGAAGCCCCGGTCGCGTGAGAGGTCCAGGGGTCGATCGCGGAGTCCACACCGGTCGTCGGCGTCGAAGTCTTCTTCGTCCGGTAAGTCGAAACACAAAAAGTCCAAAAGCATCATCGCTCTAGGACTTCGCCTCGCCGGTCTCGCGGCTCGGCTGAGGCCCCTCCCGGCACCGTCCCCGCGGCCCCGGACATGCCTGTGGAGTCGCCCCCGCCATACCCGCCCTTCCCGGGTTCGGGGGCGGATCAGGCCAAAGTGCAGGAATTCCTGTCGGCCATGGCCCGCCTCTTCGGGCCTCCAGGCCCCTCCGGTGCGCCTTCGGGCCCCGCGGGCCCTGATGGGGTTGCTCCGGCGTCGCCGGCGGCTCCGGCCCCGGCGTCGCCCGTGCCTCCAGCCTCGATCCCGGCTCCGGCTTCGGCCCGGCCTCGATCCCGGCTCCACAACCCCCATCGACGCCGGTCGACCTAACGACACCTCCGCCGGCGCCGATGTCTCCGGTGCCGTTCTCGACGCCGCCCTGGGCTCCGGGCGGCGTCGTCCCCAGTTCCTTCCGGCTCCGGACATGGATCCGGACCGACGTCGCTCGACGCCGGTTCCGGCGCCGATGGGACCTTGGATCCCAACTGTCCCTCCTCCTCCTTATTTTGAACCAGAGGAGGACCAGGTGGACTGGGAGGGGTCTGATGACCCTCTGACACGGCGGTGTCAGTACGATGAGGACTGGACAGAGAGTCTAGGGGAGGCCAGTGGTCTGGATACTTCCCCTGACACTGGCATGCTGTCTCCTCCCGTGGCTACGGAGGAGGGAGCCAATTTTGGTACGGTGTTGCGTAGGGCAGCTGGGGCCTTACGTCTCCAACTCCCTACTTTGACGGTCAAGCCTAACATCTTGACAGAGGTGCTTCAGCCGGCAGCCTCCTCTGCGGAGACTGTGCTGCCGTTTAACGACGCCCTCACTGACGTTCTTTTGGGCGCCTGGTCCAAGCCCAACACAGGGGCTCCTGTGGATCGGAACGTGTCATGACGCCATCGCCCAGCTCCGGGCGACCCCCTGTTTCTCTCTGTCCACCCCACTCCTGAGAGCTTGGTTGTCCAAGCCTCCGCTTCCCAAACCGCCTTCCCTACCGCTCCTCCGGATAGGGAATCCAAACGCCTGGATCAGTTTGGGAAGAAGGGTTTTTCTTCCTCCAGTGCTGGCTTGCGGTCCGTTAACACCGCTTGTCTTTTGGGCCGATATACCCACTCCCTGTGGGATTCGGTGGCGGATGTTTTGCCCCAGTGTCCTGAGGAGGTCCAGACACTGCTTTCCCGCGCCATTGCGGAAGGAAGGGATGCGGCTAAATACACAATACGTTGTGGCCTTGACACCGCCGACTCGCTGGGCAGGTCTATTGCAACGACGGTGGCGCTCAGACGCCACGCCTGGCTGAGAACCACTGGTTTTTCAGGGGATGTCCAGAATACTCTTATGGACATGCCCTTTGATGGAGTCGGTCTTTTTGGGTCCAAAGCAGACCATGCGTTGGAGCGCTTTAGGACTCACGGGCTACTGCCAAGTCCCTGGGCCTTTCTGCTACACGCCCTCCGCTGACTTCTGCTTTTCGCCCCTATCGTGGCCTCGGTAGGGGCGCCCCTTCACGTCAGCAGCCCAGCCACCGGCCCGCGCAGCAGGCGTCTTCGCGTGGCCGAGGACGTGGATTCCGCCGTGGCGGATCGGGCAACCAGCGTGCGGGTCAGGCCACCACCTCCAACCCGTCCGCGGCCTCCAAGCCCTCCTAGTCCCTCCTTTCAGGTGCACAGCACGCCAGTAGGGGGCAGGGTCCGCCATCACCTTCCCCACTGGCGTACCATCACCTCGGACAGGTGGGTCTTGGACATTGTCCGAAGGGGCTACTCCCTCCCCTTCGAGACCACCCCCAGCCATGCCACCTCAATTCCACCGCATGTCAGGGGATCACTTGGTGCTTCTACAGAAGGAAGTCACGGCCCTCTTGACCAAGAGGGCCATCGAGCGTGTTCCAACCCCAGAAGTAGGGCGTGGTTGCTACTCCCACTACTTTCTGGTGCCCAAAAAGGACAAGGAGGACATGCGTCCTATCTTGGACCTCCGGAACGTCAATCGCTTCCTCCGGAAGGAGAAGTTCAAGATGCTCACCCTAGCTCAGGTCTTGACTGCCCTCGACCCTGGAGACTGGTTGGTAGCGTTGGACTTGCAGGACGCATATTTCCACATCCCCGTCCTGCCGGGCCACCGGCGTTACCTTCGGTTCACGGTAGGCCCGAGCATTTTCAGTTCACCGTGCTCCCCTTTGGCCTTACCAGTGCCCCTCGGGTGTTCACGAAAGTGATGGCGGTGGTCGCAGCTCATCTGCGCCGGGCAGGGTTTCAGTCTTCCCCTACCTCGACGACTGGCTGCTGAAGGCGGGCTCGTCCCAGGCAGTCGTCTCCCACCTCCAGACTACGGCCGAACTCCTGCACTCGCTGGGGTTCTCCATCAATGTGCCGAAGTCGCATCTGATTCCTTCTCCACAGCTCCTTTTCATCGGAGCGGTTCTGGACACGACGCAGTTTCGGGCCTATCCTCCCGAACGGCGAGTCCGGGATATTCAGGCTATGATTCCGATCTTTCAGCCTTTATCCTGGGTTTCGGTACGGATGACCCTGAGGCTGCTGGGCCTCATGGCCTCCTGCATCCTGCTGGTCAATCATGCCAGGTGGCATATGCGGGCTCTGCAGTGGGACCTGAAGTTCCAGTGGGCGCAGCACCAGGGCAACCTGTCCGATCACGTCCAGATCTCGGAGGGGACTGCAAGACAGTTGCAGTGGTGGCTCTCGAACCGGCAATGGGTCATGGGCAGATCCCTCTCCCTTCCCCAGCCAGAGCACACAGTTGTGACGGACGCGTCCCTTCTGGGATGGGGCGGTCACATGGGAGAGGCGGAGATCAGAGGCCTCTGGTCTCCGGCGGAGTCCCGGCTCCATATCAACCTTCTGGAGCTCCGGGAGATCCGACTTGCACTCAAGGCATTCCTTCCCTCTGTCAAAGGGAAGGTAGTGCAGGTGTTCACAGACAACACCACCGCCATGTGGTACTGCAACAAACAGGGCGGGTGGGGTCTTGGACCCTTTGTCAGGAGGCTCTGCGCCTCTGGACATGGCTGGAACATCAGGGCATGTTCCTGATGGTTCAACACCTGGCAGGTTCCCTGAACGCCAGGGCGGACGAACTCAGCCGCAGGTGCATGATGGATCACGAATGGCGTCTTCACTCGGAAGTGGCGCAAGGACTCTTTCTACAATGGGGAGAGCCTTGGTTAGATCTATTCGCCACCGAAGAGAACGCGCAAAAATGTCATCAGTTCTGCGCGTTGGAATTTCCAAGGCGGCACTCGCTCGGAGACGCTTTTCGTCACGAGTGGAGTTGCGGTCTGTTGTACGCCTTTCCGCCTATACCACTTCTATCCAGAGTGTTGAAGAAGATTCGGCACGACCGGGCCCAAGTCATTCTTGTGGCTCCGGACTGGGCTCGAAGAGTTTGGTATCCCGAGCTACTCAATATGAGCGTAGATCCCCGATCCGTCTGCCTCTTCGGGAGGATCTTCTGTCGCAGCAGCAGGGGACGGTCCTCCACCCGAACCTTTCCAGTCTACACCTGCTTGCGTGGAGATTGAGCGGCGGCAGTTGATTCCTTTCGACTTGCCTCCCGAAGTTTGTGATGTGATTCTGGCGGCCAGGCGTCCCTCCACTAAGGTGGTATACGCCTGCAGGTGGAACAAATTTGTGGCATGGTGCACAGCAAAGGCTGTGAATCCCCTCTCTGCCCCTCTTTCTGAGGTCCTTCTGTTCCTTCTTTCTCTGGCCCAACAGGGTTCTGCCCTGGGTACCATCAAGGGTTATCTTTGTGCTATCTCGGCCTTCCTCAGGCTTCCTGATCAGCCCTCCCTTTTCAAGTCCCCTGTTGTTAACAGGTTCTTAAAAGGCATTACTCACCTCTTCCCTCCTGTTCCGTTTGTGATGCCTCAGTGGGACTTGAACTTGGTTCTTACCTTTTTAATGTGCGCTCCCTTTGAGCCTCTACATAACTGTCCTCTTCGTCTTCTGACTCTGAAGACAGCCTTTCTGGTGGCCAACACCTCCGCTCGGCGGGTGAGTGAGCTCCAGGCTCTATCTTGCAAACCTCCCTTTCTGTCTGTTCATCCGGACAAGGTTGTTCTTCGGACGCGCCCGTCCTTCTTGCCAAAGGTGGTTACTGCTTTCCATATTGGGCAGACCATCACTTTGCCCACCTTCTTTCCGCCTCCGCATCCTTCCAGAGAGGAAGAGAGGCTCCACCGTCTGGACCCAAAACATGCGCTCTCCTTCTATATTGACCGCACAAAACACTTCCGGGTGGATGACCAGCTCTTTGTTGGCTACGTGGGCGCCAAAAAGGTCGGGCGGTGCACAAGAGGACCATCTCCCGCTGGGTTACCTTGTGCATCAAGACCTGCTATTCTTTGGCTAAGAAGGAGCCTCCTGTTGGGCTGCGGGCCCATTCCACCAGGGCAACGGCTGCTACCACGGCTTTGGGCCGCGGTGTTCCGCTGCCGGTTATTTGTCAGGCAGCTACGTGGGCCTCGCTGCACACGTTTACAAAGCATTACTGCCTTGACAGTCAGGTCCGGAGGGACGGCTTCTTTGGCCGTTCTGTCCTCCAGGACTTCCTTGTCTGATCTTTGTTCGCAGACCCACCACCGGGGTTGGTATTGCTGGGGTATCTATTCTAAGGTAAGGAATCTGTCACTAACGTGTCTCTTTCAGATGCACAAGTTACTAACTTGTGTAACGATATATCTGTAAGAGACAGTAGTTAGTGACAGATTCCTTACCGCCCCACCCATCCTCCCCGTTCTGCGAACTGATTTCTAGGGTTAAGGACATCCCTTTCAGGGCCCTAGTATTTTTCAGACACCTATGTCAGCTTCTTGCATGGCTCTGCGTTCCTGGCGCGGAAAGTCGTGTACAGAACTGACGTCAGCGCGCAGGGCGGCGTCTAAGTACTGCCCGCGACGTCATCCCGGCGATCACGACGCCGACGACGGACGCGGAGCCGCACGACGCCGCCTACCGACGCGCAAGGGTACTGCTACGCAAAAACTTTCCGGATCCAGCCTGACGCCTGGGGATATTCTAAGGTAAGGAATCTGTCACTAACTACTGTCTCTTACAGATATATCGTTACACAAGTTAGTAACTTGTGCATTTATGGTTGAGGTAGCTGTGTCAGAGTCGAAGTCCTAGTCCCACTTGATCTCTTGCTGTGAAGAAGGAATTCACCCTCTAGCTATTTGCAACAGTTTTCCCACTGATTGCAGTCATCTCTGCTCCGCCTAGATTTTTGTGAGCCCTGGAACTGGAAGGAAATGGCCAAGCAGTGAAAATCTTATATTGGAATATCTTCTTAATTGAGGTGTAAGCCTTGTTAGGGGATGTAAAAGCTTTAACCATTCTTCCCCCCCCCCCATAAGGGTATGCTAAAAAATCCAGCCACGGGCCAATGAACCAGCTTCTGTTTGCGCAGACTCTCCTTGCTATATTTTCCATATTTTGGCTTTTATGCGGACCATCTTTAGCTCCATGTTTGGGCACTGGTCTAGGACACTTCTCCCAGAAGTCTCTTCCATACCTCTCTGTCACTGTAGCCTTTACTGGACATACTCAGTCTCTCTGGGATTTGGAATCCATTAGGAATGGTACAGGGGTGCGCGTTATTTAAGGCCAAACATGGTTTCCAGTCATATTCCTAGCCAATGAAGTCAGTGGCATATTTGCCCTCCTGTGGTCTCTACCACATCGGTCTGATGAATAATGGATGGGTCCTCAGTTGAATCCCCACCCTTCTGAATCCCTAGGGTAAGAAGCCTTTTGACAAGCATTCGAATTCAGTAAGTTGCTTACTGTTCCAATGTGGGTAAGACCAGATAAAAAAACGTCCTCCTGGGGAGATCAGGTCTGCCTGTGCAAAAAAGACCTTGCACAATTTTTCTAATTAATCTGACATATCCCTTATCCCATTGTTAGGTGTCTACACTGAGTGATGGAACACCATATCATGATGGGAAAATGGGTTTTGCCCATATATGTCCCCACACAAACTGGGTTGGCTAAATTGCCCTTTATGCGTTCATATGACTGAGTCCTGGATATTCATACAGACTGGACTCCTCCTATGCTCTGAGGAATATCTTTGCTGGCAGATAAAATGGCTTCCTTTACCTGCTAACAGAGTTCCATAACCATCATTAAACTTTATTTCAGAGATGGTGGAGGGCCCTTATCTGATATGTCCTAAGTAGGCAAATTGATCTATGTGGCATTTGGGCACACATCCATTTGGTGGGATGCTGCAAGTTACTAAGTTGCTGAGACTTAAAAGGATCCACCTTATCCTTGATGTAAGAGAACTGTCACAGAAACTGTGCAAGCAAAGGCCAATCATGGTGTAAGGATGAAAACACTGCTAAAAGGCATACCAGGGTAAGTAGGCAGAGTCTGCGGCCTACAATGAGTAGGACATTATTTGCAACCTGGTGGGTTTTTATTTCTGTGTTCCACCAAGATTTGAAGCCGTGCTGATTGTTCAACTTTGGTTTTAATGATACAGTTTCAACCAAGTTTTACCAAAAAGATATGTCTTCATTGCTTGTAGAAAGACCTACATAAAATATCACTATCTATAGGGGTGAAGGTTTTAGGTGTCAGGCCAGAGTGCAACAGCAGGCCGTTTCACACTATTGCTTGAACCAAAACTGGTTGTTCCATGATGGACTGTAAGTCTGAGACAGCAACATCTCACTTCACAGAGACCCTCTGGCATCAAAGTTGTTTTTACATTCTCCCACCATTTTAAATAATTGTGTAACAGGGTACTGGTTGTGGGTGTCTGCTGTGGCACAATACATCAAATTGAAGTCTTTGGTGAATTTGTCTTAGGTGAACATTAAGAACCATTTGATCTTAGTTAGATTAATACATTTGACCTTGCGTTTCCACAAGGACCATGCACTTAACAAAAATGCTGGCCCACTTAGTTTACAGTGGGTCCTCTCCTGGCTTTGTTTGCCTTCTGAAGCCTGGTTGTCTGAGCAACAGAAGTGTGTGTCTGAAGATTCCACCCAACAGCCCTGAAGCCCTTAAAAACGAAACAGCAGTTCCTCTAGTGCACTGCTTTCTGATGGATACTTCTTCCCAGATTTCTCACCTTTTGAATATCCTTCATGGACCTGATTGGATCTGGAAAATGTTTCCCCATCCATAGCTGTCAACTGCAATCAAAAATTGCCGTATGGCCTCAGCTATGATTCTACCCACCAGGTATGTGATGGCTGTGGAGTTTATAAGGTGCCTGTGGTGCACAGGAGTCAGTTACTGTTTTTCCATGACTCATCGATGTAGGTACAGGGGTCTTTTCAATGCTTCTCTAACATTCATCAGATTTAACTACAAGTACATCAGAAGTCTCATCCCAAGATTTCATGCAGAAATTTGCTCAATTCATACTCCACTCATACACACTCAATACACTACACAACTCAGACCCCATCTATCTGAACACTTGCATCTCCTTCCACAAGCCACCCAGAAAACTCAACTCTGCAGTACTCCTACTCGCACACATCTCACGCATACACAGAACCAGATCATGAGGACTGGCGTTTCTCTTACATTGCTCCTAAAGCATGAAATGACTATTCTCCCTCCTACCCCCACTATTCCACATCTGAGCTGCCTTCTCTCTTTTTGAATTCCACAAAAGGCTGAGGGCCTGGTTTTCAGTCAACTAACCTGCCATAGGTAGAGCTAGGCACACACACCTGCTCAGCCCCAGGATACCCTCACAGGTGATAGTGTGCTTTGCGAATACACATAACATGTTTTAAATCCTGTCAAAGGTGTCCTAGGTGAATCCAAATTACATCTGATTACGGTATCTAAGAGCAAAACACAACCCCATAGCCTCTGACTCCTATTCATCAATGCAGAGAGCAGACAGCCAAGCTAATTTGGCCAGTCCCAAAGAGATAAAACAAAGCACCAGCGAATTATCTCCTAACGGATCTAACCACAAAAAGCACAATCACAATACGGAGGAGAAATCCTCTTCTTTCTTGAGGAAACTGCTACTGGGACTTTTTAAAATCCCAATATTGGGCTTTTCTGCCATGTTTCAATATCAGGGTAGGAGAGTCTAAGGGCCAGAGGGATATCCTCGATATAATAACTATCCAATCACATTAACCAGCTAACATTAATGCCCAGACTGAATGGCTCAGATCATAAATTGGGGCTAAGAAGGGAGTAATAGTTACAGTTATTAGTTTACATGTTTTAAATGTCTCTTGCTTCCATGCTAATATGGCTCCACTGCATCACAACTAACAACTTGTAACTTCACAGAGCTTACAGTTTTAGACTCAGGAACTGAATGAGTAAAGCTACGTTAATTCTAGGATGTGACTTGCGGGACACATAAACATCTGTTCATTAGGTGCATAGCCCATTAAGTCTTCTTACTGGCAATTTTAAATTGTAGTTTTCATTACAGTGGTGAATAGTGTTTTATGTTAATATAGCCTGTATTTTTTGTTCTCTGCCATCAATAAATACCCATTGTGTTATTTGATGCATTTAAATTTGTTGATGGAAACTCAAGTAAGGTTATGGGGAGATATCTCATGATTAAGACTTAATTTGTTTGATTACTGGTGACTAAATATTTATTTAAATTTTTTTCTCATCCTTTTTTAGATGTATTGTGAAGATTACTGGTGACATGACGGTGTCCTTTCCCAGTGGTATCATTAAAATATTTACCAATAACCCTTCACCAGCTGTCCTGTGCTTTAAGTTGAAAAATACAAACAAGCTAGAACAGATACTCCCAAATACACAACTTTTGTACAGGTTTGTTTTACTATTACAGTTACAATAAATGTGATAAACAGTCTTGATTTTTCTCCAGCATAGTAATGTTTTTGATGGTTCAACATATGAGTGTGGTACATTTGCGTTAGAGATTTGGAGGCTGATTTTCTTATTTTTTTTGGTGGACAACCCGTCCTCCACCAGGGCGATATATTATATTGCTCCATCACCCTGACGGAGGTGCAGCCCACCAAATTTTGAAATGTCTGCCGACCTGGTGGACATTTCAAGCATTGGCAGGTACCGCCTTACATTGTAACTATGCCAGACAGCTGTGTCAAGCATGATGGAGCTGTACAACAAAGTTACAATTTTTCAATAAAAAAAAAAAAAATCCCAAAGTGTGATTTAAACACAAAAAAAGAAACAATGTCCCTTTGCCATGAGAGTTTCCTCCAATAGCAAGAGGGGCATTGAGCACTTTTCAGTGCCCCTTTTCCTGGTGGTGACGGGTATCTACAAACGTTTTTATGTCCGTCCGTCTAAATTAGGCTGGCGGACATAAGGCCAAACCGCCGACTGACCTTACTCCGTCGGGCTGTTGGACAAGTTTGACCACGGCGGAGACAGAGTAATCTTCGTCGTCATCAAACTATTGTCTAACCGCAGTTAAATCCGTCTGGCGACCACATTTGTGGTGGAGAAGGAGCTCCACCACCATTGCAACGGAGTTCCCTCTCCGTCAAGATCTAAATCTGACCCTAGGTTGGCAGTTATTTTTATTGATCGTTAAAGAATGATATTAAAAGGTGGTCACAGCTTTCACATGCTCCCTACATACTTAAGTGTAACATTACATTATCTTGCATTACTAGAAAACCATTTTAAGAGCTGAACACGTGACTATCCTGAACAAATGAGTATGAAGGACCACTCCCACTTAACCACTGTCTTCATTTTTCCAATATGCTTCTATTTACTTGTGGAGTTCCCAACTGTTGGTTCGTTAGTAAGTAAAAAAAAAATAATAATAAAAAAAAAGCTCAGCAACAATCCTAAATCTAAATCGATGTATTTTGTAGGTTCAAACTGTACTATGATTCCTTTTTGTTATATAGGACCTGACTTGGATGTCGGTCGGAAAGCCTCCAACCACTGGTCTGAGGCTTTCCGATGTGACATCTAAGGTTTGAACTCTGGCCGCCGTAATACAAAGACCGCGGTCAGAGTTTAAACCAGTGGGTCAATCCGACTGGGTTCCGACAGGCTCAAGGAGCCTGTCCGCAAGTCGGAAGGGCCTCATAATCCCTAACGGAACGGCGTTTCCGCTGTCGGGATTATGATGTCGGTTTCCGACAGCCTTCCATGTCAGCCTTTTCGACATGGAAAGGCTATCGATAAGCGACTTTGGGGGGCCCTAGCAGGGCCCCCCAAAGTCCCTCTTTAAGTCCCTGCACCGTGAGCTGCCTGCCACACAGTGCAGGGATTTTCACAAACTCCCATTTCTCCATGGGAGTTTGTGCTGCGGGCGGCTTCCGCCCGCCGCACAAGCTCCCATGGAGAAATGGGAGTTTGCGACCGCATCCTAATTCGGTGTGCAGAATCGCCGACCTATGGTTAGGCGGTTCCCTCACAAAATAAGAGTCGGGTGGACGCAAGCTCGCCCGACATCGTAATGAGGGCCGTAATGTTTTAATCTTTTAAAAAGACGTGTTAGATTTATTAATTATTAGCTAATTGTTTTCTTTCACCATAATATATTATGTAATTACACTCATTTTCAGTTTGTGACAGTTTTGTTCTGCATGATATTTGCTACAAAACTCTTAAGAATATAATCAATCACTCTATTATAAAGGTGTGACAGAGCCTTAACAACAAATATTTAACATTCTATCATGTTTAAGATGTTCTATTCTTTAGTTCATAAAAGAGCAAATAAGTAACTTCACTTGAACTAGCTTTTTTTGAGCTACTCGTTGTTCTCCCATTCAGATAATAACTGCTTCATTCTTTTCTGGTAAAACTAAATCAAACACAATAAAAGCTGTTCTTCCATCTGTGTTTCATTACAACAAAACTGATACTTTAAAAGATTTGTTCATGCCATTGAAGGCTTAAGATTTTAGTTTGTAGATCCTTTTTGTGCCTCTTTCTACTAGAGCAGTAGTACCCCATCTCCCCACCTAATGTGTTTCCAATTTATCAATTCATAGAACTTTTAGTTGATTCAAATGTACCTCATGAAATTCAGTAATATGCTGTACTGCTGCCTATTTTAGATCATTTCTTCCAAGCCTCAATCATGTTTATCAGTTCGAAATTTCAAGTCCACACAGTGCTTCTAACATGATTTTTACATGGGGACTGTATAAATGAAATAACTGATGCTAAAAGACAGTTTGACGATCTTAATTTGAATCGATTTATGAAAAATGCCTTCTATGTCAAACATTTTTGTCAATAGCCATGATAGTCAAAGCCATAATCTCTTCTTTTTATGGATACCTCAAAATGGCTGCATGTTAGTTTCTGATGAATACTTCTAACAGCAGATTCCTCACTTTTAGAATATTCCCCAGGTCAGACTGGATCTGGAAACTCAAAAGTAGTACTTCTGCGCGCTGGTGGGTGCCATTGTGTGGCCCTGTGCCAATGTTGTTCTGCTCCAGAAGTGATGAGCGGAGACGCATATGTGTCACTTATGCGAGCTGATGTCTGTTCCTTTCTTTTTGTGACTTCAGATACAGAGCTTCTCCTTGTTCTTTTGACATCTTTTTGTTAAAAATATTCCAGTGTGCAAGGGATAAAGGCCCCCTCCTCCCCAGACTACAGGATTCAGACTGTGTAGGGACTTTGCTAACAGATGTCTGTGTCGGACCCTCACAAAGTCGGTCTTTGGTGCCTGGTGTCGGAGCATGATTCCAGGAACTATGATGTCTGCTCTCAGGTGAGTCTGAAGGCCATTCGGGATCATGAGGCAAAGAGTTATGTCTCCAAACACAAGAAGACTCTACCCTATAACCGGTTGAGGTAGAAAGGAAGGTCCAGTTTCTGTTCCTTAAGTCATTCCTGTGGTAGATCATCATCACAGTCGAAGTCTTAGGGCAAGTCCATGATAAAGCATAGAAGTCGAGGCTGGAATCAACCCCTTCCTGCCTCTCTCAGACCCAAGAGTGGGAGCAAAGGCATCAATGTGCCTCCTGGTTTCGCTCCCGATTTGCATCAGAGCTGATTACAAGTTTAGTCCAGGTAGATACCGAGTTTTCGGGTCTGTCTGCAATGTTGTAGCAAGTGGAGGCCTTCAGAGAGGCCATGTTACACATTTTTGACACTTTACCCGTTCCCTTTTGCACGCCTTCAGGTCCCTAGGATCCATGGTGGGTTCACCCTTGGTGTCATATGTGACCCTCAAACTCATATCGCATTCAGCACAGGCTCCAGTTTCAGCTCCATCCTCTGCGCCAGCTCCCCTACATCGATGCCGATACCTTCAACACCAGAGGAGGGCTTGCAGCCTGTTGTGCTCTCTGACTCTGAGCTGCAAGCATAACAACCTCAACTGAGGCTGCCCTGACTTCCATGAGGACAATTCAAATGATACGGAACACAAAAAGAAACACCAGGGCAATGCTGCATGATGAGTACTACGTTCTTTTATATAAATTCCATCATTTATATATACTCATAAGTTAATAAAAATGCTGTCAACAAGAAGTGACATTTAAAGTGCTGCGCCTGAAGGAGAGAGGATATCCAACAGGATTGTTGAAGCGGGCCCGAAAACGTGCCTGGTACTGTCCACGTGACGAGCTACTGCAAGTCAAACAGAAACAGACAGGGACTGAAAACGTTGTCTGTGTAACGACCTTTAACACCAAAAGCAACAATATAAAGAAGATTGTGAAAAATACTGGAACCTGGTTGCAAGTGAACTGAATACAACCGAAGACCCTATCTTTGCCTTCAAAAGGGGCCGGAATATCAAAGACAATGTGGTAAAAGCATATCTAGAACCCCCCAAACCACTAGATCTTAGGGGTCAGCTGGGTCTACCACCAGTAATGGGTCACCATAAATGTGGCCAATGTAAAGCTTGCTGCCTGACAATTGAAGGATCCACTTTTACGCATTACAACAGAACACTGAAGTTGCAACAATTTACCAACTGCAACAGCACAAACATTGTATACGTGATCCGTTGCCCTTGCACCCTACTTTATGTGGGACAGACAACTCAGAAGGTCAAGGCCAGAATATTGCAGCACATGAGCAGAGAGAGATGTAAGGTGCAGGGAGCTCCCTTAGTTGATCACTTCATGACACACAATCATCCCCCTGAGAGCATAAGATGGTGGGTAATAGAGAAAATCTGTCCCCATTGAAGAGGAGGCTCTTTAACAATAGCCCTCAACCGCAAGGAGTGTAGGTGGATCCATTCTCTGAACACTGTAATGGCGGGATTGAATGAGTTTGAAGAGACCTCAAGACAGATGGGCCAATTATAACATGGGTGCACCTCCGTAGAACACACACGTAGCGACCATCTACCTCTAACGTTGCACGTTCACATGCTAGATTGACAACTGTAAATATTAACTCGACTGTCCAGGCTTTGGCACTGCGAATGAGATGTGTATGGCCTTCATATAGATATAGATGCACCATGTCAGAACTTGTGTACATATAATGTGCTATGGAACATCTTTGCTGAACAGGTTTTTGGCACTGAATTATTCCCGACAACGTCCGCTGATATTGTTGCACTGACACGCATGATCTGTTTCATCAACTGTATAAAAGTATAGATTTGTCTCAGCAGGTGCACCCTGAATTTCTGAGGATATTGCACATGCAACAAGTTAAAGGATGTTCACATGCATCTTCTATGTATCCCGTGTATGAATTCTGTGTAGGTATATTTGCTTCTACCACATGCACAACATCTATGCTTGCTGTATATCGGATAGTATAAATGCCTAAATGTATATCGGTATCATGTAACGTACTATACTAACCTAGAAGTATTGTAACCAATTGCACACGCAAAATGCCGGAGATTATTTAATATCTCTTGCTTTCAATCTCTCCAAAATGTTTGTTTAACAAATGTTCATTGCCGGCAGCGCTTCACGATTTACACATCGATTTATCTATGCTTGCTGTATACCGGATAGTATAAATGCCTAAATTTATATCGATACCATGTAATGTAATATACTAACCTATAAGTATTGTAACCAATTGCACACGCAAAATGCCGGAGATTGTTTAATATTATCTTTGTCCAACAAATGTTTATTACCTGCAGCGCTTCACGATACACACCGATTTATCTACCTGATCTCTTTTCTACAATTAGCGCGTACTCATACACTTACTGATGCTAGGGCCTAAGAAGTCGGGTGCCTAGCAACCAAGCACACTGGCATCCAGCGGCTGTACGCCGCTACGCGACGTGAACGAGTACGCCGTCATACGCTCGGGCAGGCTTATCTGGGTTCTGCCAGTAGCACATTGGTAACTGACTGATGACAGTGCCTTGACAGGACTCACGCCTGCAAGTGCACCCGGCGGTGGAAGAACCGAACTCGCCACGATTAAAATCGGCTATAGGTAAGCCCCTGACAAAGAAACTCCTACCGAATGCTTTAGCTGCATCTGCCACCACGAGCGGCTTGATTTTAACTCTTCCCCCCGTCTCGTATTTCTTTACAGAACTAACCCGTTGCCGGTTTTCGGAATAATACTGAAAGCGGCTCCTATGCAATACCCCGCTTCCGCTTTGAAATAATTTCGAATCTCCCAGCTTCCAGCACGCCATTGTGCGATTTGGAAAGCGGTTTCACCCACTCTACCCCGCCGTCGCTTGGACATATTTGGTGAGTCCTTGCCCCATGAACATGTCGTGCCATTAAGGGGTGCTTGACCTTTGATTGCCATTCCAGGCCTATTTAATTAATTACCATTCGCGTGTTTTTCGTTGTTCTTAGATAGTACTTGATGGGGCTGTAACACATGTACAGACCAGCACCCGACTTGCCAACATTGACTAGCTAACCAGAATTACTCTGGTTCTCCATAGGTGAGTCCTCTCTATCTACCCACACCAGAATATTAACCATTCTAGGTGTACTTTCGGAACACTCCTAATGCACTCTATATAATTCGCAGGCTGTCAACTCCTTCCCCCACTGTCCTGATGAAGACCCGCATTGACCACTCAATAACGCATATATTGGGTTGAAACGTCGACAGCACCTCTTGGCCCAGATCAAGACTCTGCATGCAAAAGATTAATTTGGATATAGCAGCAGAGCCATTGTTTTTGTTAGACACTCTGGCCTCCCATGTACATATTGCTATCACTGTGTATATAATATTCACCGTATTGTTTCACTGAGCACAATATGTCACCTATTTACGCAGCACTTTAAATGTCACTTCTTGTTGACAGCATTTTTATTAACTTATGAGTATATATAAATGATGGAATTTATATAAAAGAATGTAGTACTCATCATGCAGCATTGCCCTGGTGTTTCTTTGTGTGTTCCGTATCATTTGAATTGTCCTAATATTGAAAGCGGAGAATAATTAACTTTTCAGGAAATGAAATCTGAGAATAAATAACTAAACAGGATAAGAAATATTTGTTCGCATCCGATAGAACCATTGTTTTACTTATATATCATACCCAGGTTCTGAGGGACACAGGGTCACCCTATTGTTTATTGAATCTGACTTCCAGGAGGGCACAGGTATGTGATTCTGATACCTAGCCTTTACCACATGATAGGGCACAAACTTTGCATAATCTTTTTGGCACTGCTCAGATATTGCCAACTTTGATGAATGAAGTGATTTTCTTTCCCAATATGATGTAGAACTGCAAGATGCCAGTGGCCTGGATACTTCTCCAGCCACTGGCCTTGTTTCTCTTCCTTGCCCTGCCACTGAGGAAAGGCAAAGTGCCTCAATTACTGTGGTTATGCGTAGGGTGGCAGAAATATTAGATGTACAGCTCCCAGCTATTGAAGATAGAACTAATGTTTTAACAGAGGTACTGGAGACTGGCCAAGAACCTACAGAGCATTTAATACCTTTAAATTAGGGCCCTTACGGATACCCTCATGTGCACTTGGGCAGAACTGGATCAGTGACAGAATATTGACCACACAAATATCGTGACAGAGGAATATTGTGTCAAAAATATTGTTGACACAAATATCGTTTTTCTATACTTATAATGGTACGTACAAAAATATTGAGCAAAAATATCGTGTACAGTAATATAATTAAAAATATAAAAATATAGTTTTTCAATAAATACATAGTTTAACCTTTAACATTTTAATAAATAAGTATAATATAATGTAGATCACATAAGTTTAAAGTAACATTTAGGGGTCGATTACAATGTCGGTCGGAAAGCCTCCGACTGCGGTTTGCGGTCCGACCGATTACATGTCGGCGATTGGAATGTAAAGCGGCCGGTCATTCCGACTCGGTTCCAACTGGCTCTTGGGGTCTTCCAGCCTTGGAACTGCACCATAATCCCCTGTGGACGGCGTTTCTGCCGTCAGGATTACGATGTCGATTTTCCACAGCCTTTCCGTGCCAGCCTTTCCGACATGGAAAGGCTGTCGGAAAGTGACTTTGGGGGCCCCAAGCAGGGCCTGCTTGCCCCCGCGGTCTACGGTCGGTGGTCGAGGGGGTGCCTATGTACCCCCCTGTAAAACCTTGCACCCATGGGGTGCCTGCCACAGAGTGCAGGGTTTTACACATGCCCCCATTTCTCTATAGGAGCCTGTATTATGGCCGGTTTACGGCCTAACACAAGCTCCCATAGAGAACAGTGGGAATCTGACCGAACAGTGTTCAGTCGCATCGTAATCAGGTGGTCAGAACTGCCGACCTTAAGTTGGTCAGTCCCGAGTCCGAGACGGTGTCGGTCGGAGGCAACTCCAACCAACATCGTAATAAGCCCCTGAATTTTAAAAATAAATATATACTTATGTAAACATAAACGCATAAAACGTGTCTGTTTATATATACGTATCTATAAAGAAACAACTAATATTAAATATATTGACTTTATATTAATTGTTTTGTGTTTTTTATTTACTTATTTAAAAGAAATACACATATATATAAATAAAATATTTAAACAAATAAAAACATTAAAGCACATTTACTAAAAATATTAGTAACAAAATATAAAATTATATATGTATATGTGTATATATATATATATACACACACAGATAATATACATTTTTTAAAACTAAACAATATTACATAAATGTAAACCATTATAACAATATACTAAACTTTGTAAAAAATTGACATACTATTACCATTGCGGTTGGTGCAACAGTAGGGAAAGCGTTGGATGCCGAAGGGGTAAAATTTACTATTCCCGCTCCATGCTGTGCAACAGTAGGGAAAGCGTTGGATGCCAAAGGGGTATTATTCCCTCTCTAGTCTGTGCAACAGTAGGGAAAGCGTTGGACGCCGAAGGGGTAAAATTTACTATTCCCACTCCAGTCTGTGTAGCAGTAAAAAAATATTTAATTCACTTCAAACACATAGCATATTTTAATAAATCTATTAACTGTACAAACATATAAAAATTTAATATAAAATATGTATAAACGTTAATAATTAATTTAAAATAGAACATTTTTATTGAATGATCATTTATTTAAAATACAACATTATACTCCCAAAAACATAGCAACACACAATTAAATTTAATTAAAATAAACATAACACAATTAACAGTACATAAACTAATTATTAATAAATCATTTGTTAACTAATTATAAATCTGATAGAGACATCTAGCCGCAGATTCCTTAACTTAGATTATCCCCCAGGTGCCAGTCTGGATCCGGAGATTTTTCAGCAGTACCTCTGCGTGCCAGGGGACTGCGTCGCATGGCTCCGCTCTGACGTCGTCCACGGATATGTCGTCAGTGGAGCCATATAAGTCCCTCCAGCGCGCTGACGTCAGTTTTCTTCTTTTCCGCGCTACGACGCGGGTCCAGGAGAAGCGGTTCCTCTGGCCTGTTTTTTGTTTTGGCCTCACTGACTCCTTTTCGCGTCCGGGAACAGTGTGTCGATGCCTTCGGACTTTAAAATCGTGTGAGTCCTGTACGCGGCAGATGTCGGCGACAGATCTGCACACGATTTGTATGTGGTGCTTGGGCGAGCACCACGACTCCGAGGAGTGCGACACCTGTCGGAAGCTGAAGCCGAAGTCCCTGCGGGAACGTAACATGAAATTATTGTACGCCTGGAACTCCTGTTCGGAGTCCAGGTGTCGTCGATCTCCCTCTCCAGCTGGGGCTCCGGTTCGGGGCAAGTCGCGGAGTCGTTCCCGAGGACGTCGTTCACCTTACTCAGGTAAGCATAAGAGGAAGTCACGGAGGCCGTCTGCCTCACGTAGTCGTGACGTCGGTGCCTGTCGTTCTCGGTCTTTACCGGATACGGTCCCTCAGCAGTCAACCCCCGCCTACCCACCATTTCCTGGTGTTGGGGCGACTAGGACCCAGATGGAAGCCTATTACTGGGCTTTGCGGGCCATCTTTGGGCCGCCCCTCTCCCTGGTGCGCCTTCGGGCCCCACAGAGGTGGTAGGGACTCAGATTGGGAGCTCGCCGACGGGTTCGCCCTCGGCGCCAATCGAGTGCCCTGACTCCGGCTCCGGAGTCACGGCGATGTCGGGAGTTGGCCCGATGGGGCTTCCCATTCAAATGTCAAGCCACAGTTCACCTCCAGCGTCGGGGGACAGTCCGGTGGGGCTCCCTGGAATGACGTCTGCTGCGATCACAGCAGGGGACCTGTCTCCAAGTCGACGCCGTCCCACACCGCAGTCTCCCATTGCGGTGGATGTCGAGTCGACGCCGTCCCGACGCCGTTCAATGGAGCCTCCCATCGCGGTGGATGCAGAGTCGACGCCGTCCCAACGCCGATGGATGGAGCCTCCTCCGACGCTCGTCGGCGTCGATGTGGCACCGTCTCGACGTCGTTCGACGCCGGAGATGTCCTTTACTACTCCTTTCCAAATGGATGATGAAGCCCCTGGGGGTTCACCCCACCCCCAGCGTTGCTTGATCGTTCTTCAGAACATGTTGATGTAGAGAAATTACAGGTCCTTGGACGTCCTCGGACTGTAGGGCCTTTGGTTTTTGGTTGACGTGTTAGCCTGCAACCATTCCCTAACTATGATTTGCTATCGCCTCCTAGAATAGCGACGGAGGCTAGTGCTGCGTTTGCAATAGCCGCTCGCACAGCTCCTAACCCTTTACAGTTACAGCCTCCTTCTATCTCTCTGCCCTCCGATCTCTTGTTGGATCTGCTCCACCAGGGCAACGCGGATGTCGAGCCCTTGCTACCTTTTGGTGAGTCGTTGTACGACATCCTTTTAGGGACTTGGGCAAGACCCTCCTCGAGGAACCCGGTGGAACGTGCTATCGCACATCATCACCGCCCGGCTCCAGATGACCCAGTCTGTTTGTCCTTACTCCCTAGGGCTCAAGGTCTAGTTGTCCAGACATCCTCAGCTTCGCGGCCCTTGTCCTCTCCTCCGATGCTTCCACCCACTAGGGAATCTCGTTGGTTGGAGACATGTGGTCGGCATATGTTTGCGTCCACGAGCTCGGCCCTCCGGTCCTTGAACACGTCCTGCGTGTTTGCACGGGCTACTTTCGACCTCTGGGACTCGGTTGAGCGCTTCCTTCCCTCCCTTACGGAAGGTCCTCGGGCTGACCTGACTCAGATACTCCAGGATGGTCGTGAGCTGGCAAAATTTTCAATTCGATCAGCCATGGACACCACTGATTCTGTGGGTCGGGCGATGGCCAGGTCAGTTGCTCTGCGTCGCCATGCTTGGCTGCGTGATGGCAGTTTTCCTGAAAATGTTCAGGAGCGTCTTCGGCAGTGGCGGCTCCCCCATTGGGGCGTGGGGGCGTTGCCCCACTGCTTTCTCGCAGTGCGAGAAGGCAGAAACATAAATGGTAATAACTACCATTTTATGTTTCTGCCTTCTCGCACTGCGAGAGAGCAGAAGTGCCTGGTTGGGGGTGGGCGGTCTCCCTTTTTCTCTATGTAGGCTGCTGCATGCAGCAGCCTACATAGAGAAAATGGCCCGGGTGGGGCGCGCTCCGCTGCGCCTCACCAATCACAACGCTGCAATTGGCGGAGGGGAGGGAGGGAGGCTGCCTATCCTGGCTGGTGATGACGATGCAGGAATGGAAACGCAGGACGGCGGGAGTCGGACCCATGCAGAAGCGGTAGCAGCGGCGCAGGACGGTAAGTTAAGTTTTATTTTATGTATTTATTTTTTAATTAAACCCCTCCCGCCTCCCCCGTCCCACCCCCGGGATGACCCCATTTCCACCCCTATCCCCCACCCGCCAGTCATGCCGGCCGCGACTGTGAGCCGGGCACATTGTCTTATTCTGTAATAAACTGGCGTGACTGCTTGCTGCGGATTGAGTCGGCCGGAACATTTTAGCAACTACTCCAGCCTAATAAGGGATATTGTGCACTGTTCAATGAACCGGCTCAATTCTTTGTTGTCCACAATGGTTTTACTTTTTGTTGTCCTCGTTTTTGTAAATGTGCTGTAAATACCGGAATGGCGGTAATCTAGGCCAAATTCGATCTTTCTTTCCTCTGTACGCACCACTGGCAGTTTTTTCCGGGGGTGTGTTGGGGGGGCAACTATAGAGGACTCTGGGTATTGTCGCCTTGGCGTACTTTTGGGCATAAAAAATGTAACCTTTGAGTAAACCAGGCGCCTCGTTTACTTCTATATAAACTCTGAGCAGCGGCGCTGTTAAGGTCACTTTTCTCACGGAGGAGAACGTTTGTAAAACTACACAACGAACTGTCCTTTAAAATACTATAAAGCTAAGGATGAAAGGCAGAAGTCCGTATTCGGGGAAATTTCTGGAAAAAGCTGTTAATCTGTCAGAAAGCGGCGAATACCCAAAGAAAATGGAGTACGGCCGTGCACAGCAACAGTGTTATTGACACTCACTTTGCAGAATAAATGCTGAGCAGGCATGAAGTTGCCTCAGCCACTGGTTTCAACGACCAACCGACGGGCATCACTAGGCCATGGTTAGCGCTCTGGAGAGGGCAGTTGGAGGTCAGTTTATTTGTTATCTAAATATTATTCCTCTGCCCCGGGCTACAGAGGAACGCACTTCCATAGCTAACTTTGTTCCGAAGTTTAAATGCAGCAAAAATAAAAGCAGGATACCTAGGAATTTTATCTCTGAACCAGCGGATAGGGGTGCGTGCTGGACACTTAGCTTTATTATTGCCCTTTGAAATGGTCCACCATTAGTAGCAGGAGTATAAAAGTGTTCATTCATTTTCACTAGTTTGCACAGTACACGAGGCACTCTGTGGTGGAAAAGCAAGCTAGAGGTTTAATATGTGTTTCTGTCACGAGGGTTGGACGGGGACGGGGTGCAAGAGGTGAGCGCATATAAGGGAGGAAGGCGAAGAGATGGAGTAAGGGGGTAGATGGAGCGGGAATGGGTAGAAGGGAAGAGGCAGTTGAAGGTGAGGGGGGTGGTCGAAGGGTGACCAGTGTGTTACAGTAGTGAAGAGGCGGGGACAACGATGTGTGAGCAAGAGTCTAGGACGCCTGTCATGATGCAAGTGATATACCTCAGTGTAGAATGGCGGTAACAGCGTCTATTTTGTGTTTACCACACGCCTCAGTGCCGAGGGAAGCCCACACGACGCCGTAAAACTGGTGAACACCGTGGGGCGTATGTTGTGCATTTATTTTTGTCTGATATGACGTGCATGAGCACAGAATCCATGCATGAACTTGTGCGGCGCGCGTCGTCTGGAAAGAATACGTGAGGCGGAATGCACAGCAAGATTAGCTGAGAGGGCTCTTTCTAGTTTAGCGCCGAACTGCATATCCGTGTCATTTAATTTGGCATTTTGGCAATATGCAAAATAACCATTGGCAGGCATAATTAATACTGCTACATGATTGCATGAAATCTTCTGCGAGTATAAACGCGATGAATAGCAGCGTTTGGCGTTTTACTGATAGCGCGGCGTTCCTGTGCAAGTCTGTGTTACATACGTTCTGACATTCCAAGCACCTGCTCCAAATTTTATTTCCGGCAGATGAGGTTTTCATTTTCTGGCACCGGTTTTTGATGAAGTATGGTGCGTGCTGTAAAAACTGCTAGTGACTGTTTTTTTTCTGCTGGTGAGACGGATATGTAGCTGGCAGCATTGGAAAAAGGAAAATCCATTTCTGAGCTGTGAAGGGTATTTTCAGTTTAATGTGCTTTAATCCTGATGAGACTAGAAAATGCCATTCACAGTGGAGGGAGTGGGCCGGAATGTTGCGAGCAATCAGAAAGTGTTTTACATGTTTACGTTCTATATTCTGTTTTCACCTTGTCATTCATATTGATCCAAACCTGTTAAAAAGGAATGTATTGCATATTGAAAAGGAGAAATATCCTTGGCACATCTGTTTTAAAAAAAAAATTCTGTCAGATATATAGCTGCTGTAAAAAGGCAACGTATGCAAATTCACAACGCCAGGGAAATAAAAATAATGTCTAGCGAGGCAACATCACTGCAGGACATAATTTTTTTACGCCCTACCACTTTCAAATCTCACCAGCCGCCACTGGTCTTCGGGACTTGTCCTTTGATGGGGCCCATCTTTTTGACAGTCATGTGGACTCAGCGGTTCAGCGTCTCATGTCTGGTTTTCAGTGAATGACATTCTGTCTAGTCCCTTGTTGCGGACTTCTTGTTTTATTTTGCATTGGTTGCACTATTGCCACTATTTTTCTCTGGTGTCAGTCTCTGGGTTCAAGCTGTTATTTCCCAGACGGACTGTACAGATCCGCAGCTGTTTCTGTCAATATTTTCGATTCCTCTGTATAAGAGCTAGTCTCAAAAGGCGTTCCCTTTCATTTTATAGGGATGTAACATACCCTATGTGGGGTATTCGTTGGTTATTGTATAGCCATTCTAACTTGCTAGGGAGATGTCTTCCTGGGTGGTGTGAGTACGATGCTCCAGGAAATGTTCTTCCTGGGTGGTGCAGGTCTTTACTGAGGATCCGGCGAGGTCCTCTTAGGATTGTTATCTATCTCCTATCTGGGGAGTTTCACTATAGTTCACGCTGTAGACTTATAGCAATATGTTTTTTGCTTCTTCACGCTCCACCTGCTGTTGTAGGATTTCTCCTCTGAACAAGTCCACAAGAGTAGTGTAGCTCTCTTCGGAGGCTTACATGTTCGTACTTTACGATTGGTCCGTAGTACCCTCCTGCCTCTGAGGATGCAGACCTCTCCAGAGTATTGTTGGGTTTGCGCCACGCTTTGATCGTCCCAGCGTGTTCACGTATACCCCTTTTCTTGCCTTGACTGTCTTTTCAAGCGTTTCGCTGTGTTTCCGCCATTTTGCCTATGTTGGCCGTCTTTGTCGTCAGCCAGTGTCTGTCTCTTGTGAGCGTGTAGTTCTGTTCCACTTCAGAGGCAGTTTCTTTTCCGTATCCAGTTCTGGCACGGTATGTTACCACACTCTGGGCACGTTCACAGGTACTGGGTACCTGCTGGTCCAAATTGCGCCACAGCGTTGGCTGTGTTTGATTCTGGTGGTATTGTCTACTCTTTACTCTTTGGTGCTAGGAAGTGCTTCTGTCATTGGTCTTCCCTCAGGTCTCCGACCTGTCTGGTTTTCCTCCTTGTCGGCAGTGAGTTCTGCGCCAGACGCTTTGTTGGTGCACATTGTCTTGGGCCTCACTTTTCATATGCACTTCCCATATATATAGGTATATGCTTCTATATACATATGTATCAGATTTACTATGTTTTATCCTATTATGGTTGACTCCGGTGCCGTTGGTACCAATTGTGCGGGCTGCTGTACTTGTCTGGGGCATGCTCTTCAAGTATCCATTGCCTTTCACTTTTTCACAAAAAAAAAAGAAAGAACTAATATATATATATATATGGATATGTGTGTATATATATATATATATATTCATTGAAAAAACCATAGGTTTCAGGGACGTTATAGTTACAAATTAGCATTTAAAAAACCTTTGAAATTCACTAAAAAACCATAGGTTTTAGGGACAGTTATAGTTAGTTGGACATTGCACTCGTACAAAACCCGTGAAATTCCCCCGTTATAGTTAGTCCAGCTAACTATAACTCGCGCCCCCGCAATGCACTGCTGATGACGTCACATATTACATCACTCATGACATGGTCAGTGACATCACTGATGACATCACTGATGACATCTCAAATGACATCACTGATGACATCATCCAGTGACTGTGTGTTTCTGTAAAGTTTAAATATTTTTAATATATATAGGAAAAGACGTATTGAAGAATGAGTGGGTGTGTAAGTGTCTGTATGGATGATTTAGTAGGTGCGTGACTGACTCTATAAGTGAGTGATTTAACGTATCTTACTGAATGCATGGGTTAGTGACTAAACTGGGTGAATGTCTGTATCCGTCTGTCTGTTGCTGTGTAAGTGGCTGCATGTGTTTGTGAATAGCTACATGAGTGTCTATATGAGTTATTGAATGCTTGTCTGAGTATCTGTATGGGTGCCTGAGTGTTTGTGTGGGAGGGTGTGTGCAACTCTGTGCATAGATGTGTGAGTGGGTGATTCACTGGGTGGATGGTTTCAAGAGTGCATCTGTGATAGACTGTATGGGTGGGTAAGTGTGTGTAAGAGTGTGTTAGTGAGTGAATGTATGTCCCAGTGGTACATGTGTGAGTAACTACATATGTGAAAGGCAGTATATATGTGTGTTGGAGTATATAAATAGCTATAAGCGAGAGTGAGTGATTGTGATAGTGGCTGTATGGATGAGTGTGTGCTTGTATCAGTGATTGTATAAGAGCGTAAGAATGTGCTACTATTTGTATGAGTAAGTGAGCTGGTGTGTGTATAACTGTATAGGTGAGTAAATGGTAGTGTGTTTAATTATTTGCATGACTGACTAGGTGTGTGAGTACCTCTATGGATGAGTGGCGGTGTTTGAGTGTCTATATAGGAGTATGAGTGCATATGATAGTCCTGTACTGAGTGACCGTAAGTATGAGTGACTGTACGGGTGAGTGAGTGGATGTGTGCGTAGACCTAAGAATCAGTGAGTGGGTATGTAGTTATTGGTGTTGGAGTGTCTATGGTTTTGCGAATGGCAGTCTGTAATTTAGAGTGGGTGTATCAAAGGTTATATTGGGGTGTGAGGAGGTGCATCAGATTATCACGTGGATGATGTCATCAGTGATGTCATTTGAGATGTCATCAGTGATGTCACTGACCATGTCATGAGTGATGTAATATGTGACGTCATCAGCAGTGCATTGCGGAGCGCGAGTTATAGTTAGCTGGACTAACTATAACGGGGGAATTTCACGGGTTTTGTACGAGTGCAATGTCCAACTAACTATAACTGTCCCTAAAACCTATGGTTTTTTAGTGAATTTCAAAGGTTTTTTAAATGCTAATTTGTAACTATAACGTCCCTGAAACCTATGGTTTTTTCTGTGAATTTCAAAGGTTTTTTAAATGCTAATTTGTAACTATAACATGTCTGAAACCTACGGTTTTTTCAGTGAATTTCAAAGGTTTTGTAAACGACAATTTTTAAATGTATTAATTGTTATATAAATTTTTTTCATACTGATTTCCAAATTTTTTAGAAACAATTTATTTTTAAATATTTTATTTTTTAAATTACATTGTAATTACATTATACATTACAAAAAATACTTTCTCAGAATGAATTACTTTAGTTTAAATACTTTTCACATAGGCAATAGACTTTTAAGTACAGTAGTTACAGTTGTTGCAATGGGCAACACATTTTCAAACACAATGCAACATTCAGCTCAATGTGAATTTCTAGTTAAATGCAATTAGTTACTTTATGGATTACTTTTCTAACCACAGGACTGGATCCTAGATTCAGTCCTGGGACATCTCCTGTAAACAGTTGAGTAAAAGCGTTTTGGTTACAGTCGTGATTTTTAAGGAATATTATTGTACTTTAAAAGTTCACACTTAGAAACTTTTTCTCATAGAATCACCAATGTTATCCTATGGAAGGAAATTCACTTAGAAGTTAAAAACTGTTATCGTTACTTTTTCTTACTCAGTGTTGGATCCTGGATCCAGCACTGGTGCATCTCCTGTAAACAGTTGAAAGAATGCGTTTAAGTCATACAGGCGATTTTTTAGGAATATTTGTAGTTTGTGAAAATCGACACTTTGAAACTTTTCTGCTGAAAACCAGACAATGGATTCCTATGGAAGAAAATATAAGTTACTGGTAAGTACGGTTAAAATTACTTTTCAGGGTCAGTGCTGGGCTAAAAGATGCAGCACTGGGTTCTCTCCTGATAACAGGTGAGTAAATTGGAATTCGTACTTTGGTTGATTTTAGAGGAATATTATAAAGTTCCGAAACTCCACACTTAGAAGAATTTCCAAGTGAAACCAGTCAATGTTAGCCTATGAAGGAAATACAAGTTACCGGTAAGTACGGTTAAAATTACTTTTCAGGATTAGTACTGGGCTGAAAGATACAGCACTGAGGTCTCTCCTGATAACAGGTGAGTAAATCGGAATTCGTATTTCGGCTGGTTTTAGAGGAATATTTTAAAGTTCCAAAACTCCACACTTAGAAGAATTTCCAAGTGAAAACAGTCAATGTTAGCCTATAGAAGGAAATTCAAGTTACTGGTAAGTACGGTTAAAATTACTTTTCAGGACCAGTACTGGGCTGAAAGATACAGCACTGAGGTCTCTCCTTATAACAGGTGAGTAAATCGGAATTCGTATTTCGGCTGATTTTAGAGGAATATTTGTATGTTTCAAAAATCAACACTTAGAAACTTTTTCAACAAAAAGCAGGCAATGATATCCTATGGAAGGAAATTCAAGTTACTGGTAAGTACGGTTAAAATTACTTTTCAGGACCAGTACTGGGCTGAAAGATGCAGCACTGAGGTCTCTCCTTATAACAGGTGAGTAAATAGGAATTCGTATTTCGGATGATTTTAGAAGAATATTTGCACAATGGTGAAGGGAGGGGGCGAGGCCTGAGGTGACATCTGTGCAAACGCGCCCGTGGCGCGTTTTAAGTTGGGGGATTAAGTCCCCTTGAATCCTGAGGGTCCCTAGGGGCCAACTAGCCCACCAGGAACCTCCAATATGCGCCAGGGGCTGCGTTGCAGAGACGTGTAGAGAGGCCACACCCCTTTACACCTCTCTGCAACGCAGCTCTGTGGCGCTTTCTGGATGTACCTGTTGGGCTAGTTGGCCCCCAGGGACCCTCAGGATTGAAGGGGATTTAATTCCCCATCTTAAAACGCGCCACGGGGCCTGTTTGCACACATGTCACCTGAAGCCCCGCCCCTCCCTTCACCACTGTGCAAACGCGCCCGTGGCGCGTTTTAAGTTGGGGAATTAAGTCCCCTTGAATCCTGAGGGTCCCCGGAGTCCAACTAGCCCACCATATACCTCCAAAAGCGCCACAGAGCTGCGTTGCAGAGAGGTGTAAAAGGGCGTGGCCTCTGTACACCTCTCTGCAAGGCAGCCCCCTGGCGCATACTGGAGGTTCCTGGTGGGCTAGTTGGCCCCCAGGGACCCCCAGTATTCAAGGGGAATTCGTTCCCTCTGCAAACGCGCCAGGGGCGCGTTTGCAGAGTGGTGAAGGAAGGGGCGGGGCCTGCGGGCCCGATCGTTTAAAAAAATATATATATATTTTGTCCCTGAAGGGGGGCTCTGTGGCCCCCTTCCTTTTTCCAGTTTTTATGCCCTGGGGACCCCATCCCCCAGGGCCTTACCTCTTTTTTAATTACAAATTTTAAAAAAACGGGAAGGGGGCCGCGTGGCCCCCTTCCCTGGGCCTGTATTGGCCCCGGGGACCCCATCCCCGGGGCATGGCCTCGATTTTTTTTTTTTTCGTAGGGAGGGGGCTGCGTGGCCCCCTCCTCAGGCCATTTAAGGCCCCGGGGACCCCATCCCCCGGGGCCGGCCTTTCCGTTTTTTTTTAACTTTTTATTTTTTGGGGAGGGGGCCGCGTGGCCCCCGCTTCCGAGCCACTACTTGCCCCGGGGACCCCATCCCCCGGGGCTGGCCCTCTCGTTGGGGACTGTGGGGGTCCCCAATCCCCCACAGTCCCGCCGGCTCCCCGTGTCCTACGGGAGCCGGCATTGCTTTACACATGGGGAGCAGCTAACATGCTGCTCCCCATGTGGAAAGCAATCGGCTTTGGATATTGGAAGAGAGAGCAGGTTTCCCTGCTCTCTCTTCCAATATCCAAAGCAGTTTGCAATGACAGGACGGGAGCCGCGAGGCTCCCGTCCTGTCATTGCAAGCAGCAGTGTCCCGGGGGTAGGCACCCCGGGACACTGCAGGAGCCGGCCCTGGGGGGTGGTGGTCCCCAGGGCCATCAAGGGCTCCAGGAGGGGGCCGCGCGGCCCCCTCCCATTCAGTTCACAGCCCCGGGAGGTGGTGGTCCTCGGGCTCCGGGGTCCGTAACGGACCCCCATATTTAAATGTTTAGTGCCCCGGGAGGTGGCGGTCCCGGGCGTGTGGAGGGCTGGAGCCCCCACAACCAGGTTTTTTAATTAATTAAAAAAAGCCCCGGGGAGGTGGTGGTCCCGGGGCTGCGGGAGGGCTCAGAGCCCTCCCGCACCATTTAAAAAAGCCCGGGGGTGGCGGTCCCCGGGCTTGGGGGCCCTTTGAGGCCCCCACACATTAAATTATCCCCCCCACCATGCCCCCGGGACTTGGGCCACCCGGGGGCAAATACTATCGAGCGCGGGAGACCGCGCTCGATTTTTTTTTTTTTTTTTTTAGGCAGGATTCGCGCACCCAGAGCGCATCCTGCCGATTTTTAAAAA
Organism: Calotriton arnoldi; assembly: GCA_963921515.1. NCBI lineage: Eukaryota > Metazoa > Chordata > Amphibia > Caudata > Salamandridae > Calotriton > Calotriton arnoldi. Next base: position 2,766,228 of record CAWUFW010000979.1, read on the forward strand.
AAACTTTTTTTTTTCCCAGGGGGTCCTTGTGGGACCCCCTGAGCAAACCTAGGGGGTCAGGGTGTTTCTACCCTGCCCCCTTTGTGCGCTTTGCGCACTTGTTTCTGTCCCTCGGTTCTACCGAGGGACAAAATGGCTGCCAACATTTCCTGAATCGGAATGTTGACAGCCAGCTGACAGCCAATTAACATGCAGCTCGTGATCGGGAGGGTACGCGGACCCTACTCGGCCATAGATATCACTATCTTTTTACTTTTGATTTTCTCAGCAACTACTGAACGGATTTACACCATTTAACAAAAAGGGTTCTTTCTGAACCAAGAACTACCTCTTTGCCAAATTTGGTGTAATTCCGTTCAGCAGTTCGGGCTGTAGCCGTGTCTAAAGTTTCCTATGGAAAATTGCATGGGGAAAACGCGTTTTGGGACCCCCTTTTTTCGGCCCCCGCTTGACGAATCCCCCGAGACTTTCAGGGTAGGAGCGGACCGGAGCGGGCCACAAAGTTTGAAAATTTTGCGAAGATACGTCAACCGGCAAGAGAGTTATTTCAAATAGAATGTTGCGGATTTCCTATGGATAATAGGTTGTAACTATAACTATCTACTGGCGACCGCCAGATAGATATATATATATATATATATATATATATATATATATATATATATATATATATATATATATATATATATATATATATATATATATAATGGTGTATACACACTGCGAGAGTGCACACATTCTATGTTTTTCCTCGTTGCAGTATCTTGGATTTCTTAGCCCCAGATTCTGTCCCTCTCTCTTTCACTCTCTCTCTCTTTTTGTGAGATTGAGCCTTGTGTGTGTGTCCGGCTTCTGCCGGTATCCTTTCACCAATGTACTTCTGTGTATGGTTGGTCAGTATGACTACCTGGTGATACATTCGGTGTCTTTTTTTGCCGACGCATCGGTGCTGTCAATGCTACTTTTCATAGTCTCTTGCATGTGTGTGGTGTGGCTCCACGGTTCATTCAGTCTGCCTATGTGTATCCTTACTATCCACATACACGTATCTCCTTGTAGTTATGGGTTTGTATGTCTCGGCATTGATGACATCTGTCTCTATGCATGTCCATCTTGGCATCCACTGTTGTGTATGCTCATTTTGTACGATCTGACTCTATCGTACTGTTTTGTCCTTTCTCTGGGACGTTCTTTTTTGCAGGTCCATGGATCCTGTGCACAGTTATGTTTCTTATTCTTATTGCAGAAGCTTATGGATTTCTTCCATTGGGCACTGGCCATTTTGGTTTTTATGATTTTCCCTCGTCCCTTCCTGGGAGGTGATGATCTCGAACTATCCTCTGCCGGACTGTGGTGCCATTGCCTTTTCTAGTTAATGCTCCTTTTACAGAGCTTAATGGTCTGGTGTCAGCCACGCTTACACTTGCTGTCCCCACCTGTTTTGGTCCATCTTCTTGACGGATTGGTTCTCTTTTGGAACCTGGTGGGGTTTATCGCAGACCCTCCTCCAATGAGGTATAGCTTTGGTATCTATTCTAAGTTAAGGAATCTGCGGCTAGATGTCTCTATCAGATGAACAAGTTACTTACCTTGGGTAACGATGTATCTGGTAGAGACACAGTCTAGCCGCAGATTCCTTAACGCCCACCCATCCTCCCAGCTCTGCGAGGACCTTTTCCGGTTGGGTCCTTACCCACTGGTCTTTTCTGCCGGTGATCTCTGCCTTCATGCGTGTTTCTCTTCTTCACATCATTCACCAGGTCAGGATGTCTTTTCTGTTTCACCTGTTGCCTCTTCACCCATTCTCGCAAATGGGTGGTGGGCTCATATATCCATGCACGCTCTGGCACCCTGGTTTCTTTTCCAGTGTGGAGGTTGGTCATGTCTTTCTCCCCTCCCTCCTCCCCTTTATCCTTCAGTTTGGGGCCTATTTGACTCTGATACAGTCAATTGCTCATATTTAGTGTGTGTGGTTGCACATTCTCTGTTGTTGCCGAAATGTTGTCACTCGCCATAACTTCATGTTGCTAAAGTCGTGTTATTGACTTCTATGACATTCATGTGGTGGCAGACTGCTTGTTGTTTCCTGTAACATTCATTTACTTTTGTTATGTAGGAGGGTATCGTTCTTTGTTTATGCGTGACTGTTTCTAGGAGGTGAGTACTCTGCTCTCACCCTTAAGTCACTTACGTTATTTAGTGTTTTTCTCTACAATGCTGTTGGAAAACCAGGCAGTATCTGTGAGGCCTGCATAAATAACATGTCACATCTGTCATTCACTGGGAACCAAACACCCCATTGTAGCGCTTGACTCTCAGAGGGTAGCGTTGCAGAGCAGTCTAAGGCTTACTCAAGGGAGGTGGTGTGGGCTAAAAATTGCCATTAACAGGTACGCAGAAATAACACTCAATAATTGATTGTCCAGTCTGTACTTTGCTTTATAAAAGTAAGAGTACATTTATTAAACACACACACTACTCAATACTATGCACCAATTTACAAATATACATAAGCTGTTGGAATTACTTTGTGACATTGCATAACATCTCCACCCCTCCCACAGGGTGGGTGGGGTCTAGTACCACCACTCCCATGTATGCACATCATCTTGCCCCCTAATGCAGTTAGTTGAACATAACCTGGAGCGAGGGCCTTGCGCACTGGCACCATCCCAGTGGCGACCCACCCCATTATCTCAACCAGCGTTTAAACTAGGCACACCTGCCCTGGTGACACATAACCCTGACTGAGCATCTCCTACTGACCATACAGTATACACCTCTACATCCTAGGGGCTAACAGTCTGGATTGTTCTTCACCTAACGCAGCAGCAAGAATACATGTTTAGGTATCACTTTAAATGAGGTACTTATCATAGCTGATAACATTTATAATGCATTGCAATTACAACCTCTAAAAGGCATCACAGATGAAATCACAGGATTAAGCATATACCGCCAGACACCCTAGCAGGAATGGCTGGCAACATAACCCCACTTTGCTTATGATTCTACCTTCGCAGGTACTTCACATTACACATGTGCCTTTCAGTCCCTCTAAAACGAAATAACGTGGTTAAATGCATTCGTGGTGCAATCACACCTCTTCACCTCCAGGGGATGCCCTTCTCCCGACATCCCCAACTCAGCCCTTCACTCCTTGAGGCAGTCCCTGAGGCACCCCCAGCTGTAGAACAAAAGTTCCAGCCATGGGGATGCAGATGACACCTGGCTGAGCCCTTGAGGGGTTATTTCTTCCAAGTCCCCCAGAGAATTGGGGAGGGACTTTACATTTTCATGCTGGGGGAGACTCCTTGGCTCCTGCAGCTCCCCCTGCACCTTGGCACTTCCTTGGCGGTGACCCCGTCCTCCTGGGGCCACCACACGCAGAGAACAAGCGGCTCTTCTCTGCAGCTCTCCCCGAGAACTGCAGGGCATTATGGGGCCCTTTCCTTGTGCCCGTGCATAACATAGCAGCGGCTCCCCCGCTGCTCTGGGGGAACTGTGCTAACCCGCGTTGGCGGCCTCCTGCCACGGCTGATCCTCGTGGGGGGGCCCGGTCCCCGCCCGGACCCCCAGGTGAGATATCCCAGCTCGGGGAGCCCACCCCCGGCTGCTCCATCCGCCTCTCTCCGCTGCTCGATCCCGTTGGGGGCCCGGTACCACCCGGACCCCTTATGGCAGGTGAGTGATTGCCGGCAGCCCAGGGAGCCCACCCCCTGTCTGCTCTTGCCGGCTCCCCGCTCGGCCCGCACCTCCGTGTGCGGCCACGGGAGCTGGCACATCCCTTCTGGTTTGCCCGCTCCGCCGGGCAGACCCGCCGACTGCCGCTGGCCCAGCGAGGCCCGGGGGAGTGCAACAGCACTCCCCCCTCCTTCCCACTGCTGCGGGGTGTGCGGCGGCACTTCCCCCCCGCCCCCCCTCGCAGCATCACACGGGGGCCCGGAGTTGGGGATCCCGGGCCCCCTGGGAGCAATCTTCACGGGGAGCGTGACGGCGCTCCCCGACTGGACTTCCTGGCTTCGGGGCCTGGAGATAGGGTCCCGGGCCCCTCCTCCTCTTCACGGGGAGCGCGCCGGCGCTCCCCGACTTGCGCTTCTTCGGCGGTGGCCAGGGTGGGCTCCTGGCACCCCGCGTGCACCTCCTTCACGGGGAGCGCAACGGCGCTCCCCGGCTTTACTGCTGGGCGTCGGGGCCCGGAGTTGGGGTCCCGGGCCCCTACAGGCTTCCTTGCGGGGGCGCGACGGCGCTCCCCGCCCCCTCCTCCTCACACGGGGCCCGGAGTTGGGATCCCGGGCCCCTCCCCCAGTCTTCACGGGGAGCGCGACGGCGCTCCCTGGTTTCATTTTTGGCGGGGGCCTGGGTGGGCTCCTGGCACCCCGCGGGGGCGCCTTCACGGGGTGCGCGACGGCGCACCCCGACTTCACTTCTTCTGGGGGCAGCTCCCGGGACCTGACCCACCCCGGGGGCATCTTTGAGACCGGCGGCGGAGCCCCACGCGCTTCGTCGTCGTCGTCGGTCGGCCAGAGGTCAAAGGTCGCCTACCTTCTGGGGGTCATATCTCCGCCCCCAGGGGTCCGATCTTCATAATTCTGGCCTCTTCTTGCTCCTGGTGGCGCTCCCCAGTCACTGGGAGCACTTTCCTTCGCCCTCTTGGTCTCCAAGGGGTTGACCTCAGCAGGGAGCGGTCTTCACTGGCTCCCTGCGCCAGCCTTTCGCCTGGCTCTCCTCCTGGGCCTCACTTCTCCTTGCGCAGAGGCCCAGGCTTCTGCTCACTGGTCCTGGACTCCTCTGCCGGCGCTATTCAGGATCCTGGGACAGTCAGGGGGTTCCTCCTTCCATCTGCCCATGGCGCCAGGCTCCAGCACCCTCTGCCTCAGCAGACCGCACCCCAGAGAGAGCTCCTCTTCCTATGCAAACTCTTTTAAAGAATTGGGGAGGGGGCTGGCAGGAAGTCTCTGTTTGCCCTATCACACAGCGACACATCACTTCTCTGCCCCTGCTCCCTTCTTCCTGCCCAGGCCTCTGGGTTTGTTCAAAACGGCGTCGTCCAGGGGTCTCATGCCACATGGGCTCTGAGAGCCCCTTCCCCCCTCGTTGCCTTCTGTCCAGAGCAGCTTGGTGCCTGGCACCAGGTGACAGCTGCTGATAGATGAACCTGTAGCTCCACCCATCTTCTCTTCTTGGAGTGGAGGCCCTCGCCCTTGGAATGCTTGTTGTGCAGGGCTGGACCTCTGAGGCTACAGCTTCGAGAGGAAGGTCATTAATTCAGCCTGGCCGGGTCAGCCCTAGCCAGGCCCTGGTTATGAGCTGACTCGGAGAAATATGTCATTTCTGGATGACCCAAAAGCAGTACAAATATGACTTTGGACTCTGCAGAATACTTTTTCTCACCTAAGTTACAGTGGACTTTGATGCGTGTCTGGAATTTGTAGGCCCTAGGAAAGTAAAACTAGCCCATGTGCTCCCTATCCTCATAAGAGAATAATGGAATAAACACTGTAAAGCACACTGACTTTCCCTCAAATGTTTCTTCCCATTGTAGAAAGCCTATTCCATGTCACCACCCAATTCTGCATAAGTCCTGCCACACCATTCACTTTGTATCTGCTCCTGGGCTGCGCGCGGCAGGAATCTCTCCTGCGCAGCCCTCACACTTGTGCACACGCATGTACACACATGTCTGCATATAACCAGCCCGGTGCCCCTTACTCCAGCTGCAGCGCAGCGGCCTAGTCAAGCCAGGTGGACACCGGTAAAATCCACACGCAGTTTCTTTCATCATGAGTTCACTGGGGGTGAGTCCCAACTTAGGAGGCTCTCCCACAGTAAAAGCTCAAAAATATGGTGTTCAAAAAGCGAAAAATCCGGGCGGCTCAGATAGTCAGAACCACCTTCTAACAAATGCAGAGTGATATTTCTCTTCATTTTATTAATTATTATCATTGTCGTCTTAACAGATGATTAACCCTTTTTTGGCACACTGTTCCCACACATTCAGTTTTAGTGTTTGCTCCGCGTTGTGGCTAGGAAGTTTTAGTGTTGGCTCCGTGTTGTGGCGCAGAAATGTTTCCCAGGAGAAAACTGATGTCAGCGCGCCGGCAGGGATTTCTATCGCTCCACTGACATCATATCAGCAGAGCCATGTGACGCCGTCCCCCGGCGCGCAGAGGTACTGCTGAAAAATCTCCGGATCCAGACTGGCGCCTGGGGGATTTTCTAAGTTAAGGAATCTGCGGCTAGACTGTGCCTCTACCAGATACAGCGTTACCAAAGGCAAGTAACTTGTTCTTCAATAACTTCCTACCTTATAAATGTATTGATTATTAACTTCCTGCCCTGTACCCCTACAACCTGCACCTAAAAAATTACATTTACAGTTTACCTAATTATCAATTAACTAATTAATAAACAATAATTAATACATCGTTACTTAAATTCCCACCGTATACCCCTACAAACAAAACAACCCGCACCTAAATTATCACTTAAAAAATAAAATAATTATACAATTTACATAATTATCCATTAACTAATTAATAAACTATTAATTAATCAATTATTACTTAATTGACTTCCCACCCTGTACCCCTACAAACAAAAGAACTTGCTACTAAATAAATCACTTAACAATATAATAATTACACAATTTACATAATTATCAATTAAATAATAAATATTAATTACAAATTAATTATACTTCATTAACTTCCCACCCTGTACCCCTGCAAACCTCACAACCCGCTACGACACTCTAAATTACTATTAACAATTATACAAACAATATGACATATACATTTAAAATATGAACTAAATACAGATAATTAAAAAACAATATTTGTTACAACGATATTAATGTGTCACAATATTAAAAACTCGATATTTGTGTAGTTTGATATTAATAACTTAATATTATGTCCAAATAACGGCAAAACCATATCCAGGATCACAGCCCTATAGACAGTTTGATTGCCGCCATTGGCCAGCGTCAGGAGCTCCAGCCTTTCTTACACAACACCTTATACTAGAGACCTTGGTGGTTCAGGCATTTTCCAGTAAGGTAAATCACAACTCCTTCTTTAGCACCCTACCTGATCATAAGCCCCAAAAAATAGAGATAAAAATACAATTGAATTAAAAAACAACTGGTGAATAAAGAAAGTGACGTGGGGGATAAAGGTTGCCGAAAGAAAAGAGTGCATTGTGCAATAGTATGACGCACAAAGGACAGCTTTGCGGGGTTCTTGAAGGCTGCAATCAGCCTGTGGCAATTGATGCGGTGAGCGCCGTAAGCCATACGTCATCAAACGGTACTGGTGATGCAGAACGTGCATTGTGCGGGCATACCGGTGCAAAGAACTAGAAGTTAGACTGCGGCCTCTCTGGGGAGATTCAAATAAAGGAATAGTTAAGGTCTCCAGGCCCAAAATACTCCATTATAGCGAAATAAGCGGCCACATTAGAACAGAAGGAAAGCTGAGGATAAGCCATATAAAGGGAAGTGATAAAAGAATAGAAACAGGGTAATAGGATTAAGATCAAGACAAAAATGACAGTGCATAACAGTGCATCTTGAGACCATGATATAACAACGGAGATGATATGTGGCTGTACTTGAGAGAATTGCATATGACATTCAAACTCGCCCTTTGTGGTATGTTAATATAAAGGGATTCTATGTCAAGAGTGACCAATAGTGATGTAGGAGTCGGTAGGTGAAAATCTTCTATGAGAGTCATAAAATCAGTGCTATCTTGTATGTAGCATTCGGTAAGAGATACAAACGGTTCAGTAAAAAAGTCTTATCTATTTTGCTGATAGGTTTCAAAACAGAGCCACACCCCGGGACAATAGGTCTACCGGGGGGGAGGGGCTTTCCAGGTGTTTGTGTACCTTGGGAAGAGTGTAGTGGACTACAGTGAAGTGGCGTAATGTACAGGGGTGCAGAGTAGATTGCCTAGAGTGCATTGGTTTTGAGTAAAGTGTTGTAGAGTCCATTGGGTGTAGAGTGCAGTGATGTAGAGTAGCGTGGTGCCGAGTTGATTGCAGTGGTGTAGAGTACATTGTTAGGGAGTAAGGAAAGTGTTGGATTGCGGAGGGGTAAAATTTAATATTTCCACTCACGTCAGTGCAACAGTAGGGAAAGTATTGGATTGCAGAGGGGCACAATTTACTATTCTCACTCCCATCAGTGCAACAGTAGGGAAAGTGTTTGATTGCGGAAGAGAAAAATTGGATATCCCCACTACAGTCATTACTACATTAGAAACAAACAAATTATCTGCAAAACAATAAAATATTTTTCTTTTATTGAAAAATGTAAATATTAATATTAAAAAAACACAAATCTATTTCATATTTGTTTTTTAAATAAACGAACAAGTTACTTACCTTCGGTAACGATATATCTGTAAGAAACATAGGTTAGTTATAGATTCCTTACCTTAGAATTTCCCCCAGGCGTCAGACTGGATCCGGAAAGTTTTTCGTCAGCAGTACCCCTGCGCGTCGGAAGGTGGCGTCGGTCGACTCCATCCTCGTGGTCGCCGGGATGACGTCGCGGTAGCTACATAGACGCCGCCCTCGCGTGCTGACGTCAGTTCTGTACACGACTTTCCACGCCAGAAGCGCAGAGCCATGCAAGACACTGACCACTGGTGCACAAAACTATGGCCCTGAAAGGATGTCCTTAACCCTAGAAGTCATTTTGCAGAACTGGGAGGATGGGTGGGGCGGTAAGGAATCTATAACTAACCTATGTTTCTTACAGATATATCGTTACCGAAGGTAAGTAACTTGTTCATCTGAAAGAAAGTTAGTTATAGATTCCTTACCTTAGAATAGATACCCCAGCAATACCAACCCCGGAGGTGGGTCTGCGAACCAAGTTCACACCAGAAGGTCCTAGAGAACAGAACGGCCAAAGAAGCCGTCTCTCCGGACTTGATTGTCCAGGCAGTAGTGTCTTGTAAACGTGTGCAACGATGCCCACGTAGCTGCCTGACAGGTGTCATTCAGGGGGACTCCTCGTCCCAAAGCAGTAGTAGCTGCCGTCTCTCTGGTGGAATGGGCGCGCAGCCCCACTGGAGGCTCCTTCTTAGCCAAAGAATAGCAGGCTTTGATGTATAGAACGACCCACCTGGAGATGGTCCGTTTGTGCACAGCCCGACCTATCTTAGCGCCCACGTACCCAACAAAGAGCTGGTCATCCACCCGGAATTGTTTTGTGCGATCCAAGTAGAAAGAAAGTGCACGTTTTGGATCCAGAAGGTGAAGCCTCTCTTCCTCTTTCGAAGGATGCAGAGGCGGAAAGAAGGTGGGCAAAGTGATGGTTTGGCCAATGTGGAAAGAAGTAACCACCTTGGGAAGGAAGGAAGGTCTAGTTCTCAGGACGACCTTGTCCGGATGGATAGCCAGAAAGGGAGGCTTAGAAGAAAGAGCTTGTAGCTCACTCACCCTGAGAGCAGAGGTGATGGCACCAGAAAGGCAGTTTTCAGAGTTAGAAGCCTGAGAGGGCAATTATGAAGCGGCTCAAAGGGAGCGCACATAAGAAATGTAAGAACCAAGTTCAAGTCCTACTGGGGCATTACGAAGGGAAGAGGAGGAAAAAGATGAGTAATGTCCTTAAGAAACCTATTTACAACAGGGGACTTGAAAAGAGAAGGCTGTTCAGGAAGCCTAAGAAAGGCTGAAATGGCCGAGAGGTAGCCCTTAAGAGTGCCCAGAGCAGAGCCCTACTGGGCCAAAGAGAGGAGGAACAAGAGAACCTCAGAAAGAGGGTCAGAAAGGGGATCCACAGCCTTTGCTGTGCACCATGCCACAAATGTATTCCATCTGCAGGCGCATACCGTCTTTGTGGAGGGACGCCTGGCTGCCAAGATTACATCACAGATTTCGGGAGGCAGGTCAAACGACGTCAACTGCCGCCACTCAATCTCCACGCAAGGAGGTGGAGGCTGGACAGGTTCGGGTGGAGGACCGTCCCCTGCTGCTGCGACAGAAGATCCTCCTGAAGAGGCAGTCTGATCGGAGGATCGATGGCCATGTTGAGCAGCTCGGGATACCAGACTCTTCGTGCCCAATCCGGAACCACAAGAATGACTTGGGCCCGGTCGCGCTTGATCTTCTTCAGCACTCTGGGCAGAAGTGGTATAGGCAGAAAGGCGTATAGAAGACCGCAACTCCACTCGCGCCGAAAAGCGTCGACTAGCGAGTGCCGCCTTGTAAATTCCAACGCGCAGAATTGCTGACATTGCGCGTTCTCTTCGGTGGCGAATAGATCTAACCAAGGCTCTCCCCATTGCTGAAAGAGACATTGCACCACCTCCGAGTGAAGACGCCATTCGTGATCCATCATGCACCTGCGGCTGAGTTCGTCCGCCCTGGCGTGCAGTGAACCTGCCAGGTGTTGAACCACCTGGGATACGCCCTGATGTTCCAGCTATGTCCAGAGGCGGAGGGCCTCTTGACATAGGGTCCACGACCCCACCCTGCCTTGTTTGTTGCAGTACCACATGGCGGTGGTGTTGTCCGTGAACACCTGCACTACTCTTCCCCGGACAGAGGGAAGGAATGCTTTGAGTGCAAGACGGATCGCCCGAAGCTCCAGAAGGTTGATGTGGAGCCCGGACTCCGCCGGAGACCAGAGGCCTCTGATCTCCGCCTCTCCCATGTGGCCACCCCACCCCAGAAGGGATGAGTCTGTCACCACTGTGTGTTCTGGTTGGGGAAGGGAGAGGGATCTGCCGTTGACCCAATCCTGGTTCGTGAGCCACCACTGCAATTGTCGTGCAGTGCCCTCCGAGATCTGGACTCAGTCGGACAGATTCCTCTGGTGCTGCGCCCACTGGAACTTCAGGTCCCACTGCAGAGCCTGCATATGCCACCTGGCATGATCGACCAGCAGGATGCAGGAGGCCATGAGGCCCAGCAGCCTCAGGGTCATTTTGACCGAAACCCGGGATAGGGGCTGAAAGATGGGAATCATACCCCAAATATCCCGGACTCGCTGCTCGGGAGGATAAACCCGAAACTGCGTCGTGTCCAGAACTGCTCCAATGAAGAGGAGCTTCTGAGAGGGGATCAGGTGTGACTTCGGCACGTTGATGGAGAACCCCAGCGAATGCAGGAGGTTGGCCGTAGTCTGGAGGTGGGAGACGACCGCCTGGGGCAAGCCCGCCTTCAACAGCCAGTCGCCGAGATAGGGGAAGACTGGAACCCCTGATCTGCGCAGATGAGCTGCGACCACCGCCATCACTTTTGTGAACACCCGAGGGGCGCTGGTAAGGCCAAAGGGGAGCACGGTAAACTGAAAGTGCTCACCGGTCCGGCTCCACATCGAGGTGGAAACCAGGGTTGACGCCGGCTGGGGGTCCAGCCGGCGTCGGCTGCGGACCTGGTGCCGGGGGAGGTGTAATGAGGTCGACCTGCGTGAATCCGGATCCAGGTCTGGATCCAAGGGGGCCCTGTGGTGCCGAGGCCGAAGCCGCCGGCGTCGAAGGCCTAGGGCCCCAAGCCTAGTCCGCGGGGCCCGAAAGCGCGCCGGCCGAGTCGGGCTGCCCAAAGATGGCGTGCATCGCTTCGTAAAACTGACGAAGCTGGGCAGGGGTCGCTCCCAGTCCCGGGAAGGGAGGGAAGGCCAGAGTCAACCCTGAAGGCTCCGCACGCGGAGCCGCGGGAGTGGCACCACCCGCACCCTGCGTCGCGTCGGCTGACGGACGAGGGGAAGTCGAAGTGCGACAATGCTTCTTTGACTTCTTCTTGTGCTTCGACTTACCTGACCCCGAGTGCGAAGTCTTAGAAGAGGAGTGATGATGACTCCGCGATCGGTCCCTCGACCTCCCACGCGACCGGGACCTTGCACGACGCGGAGCCGACTGCCGGGCCTCGAGGAGCTTTCGGGACCGCTCCTGCAAAGACTTCGGGACCATGGTTCGACAGTCGGAGCACGACTTGGGGTCGTGGTCATGCTCCAGGCAGAAGAGGCACACGCGGTGCGGATCCGTCACCGACATCATTCGGGAACAGGAACCACATGCCTTGAAACTGGGCATCCTTCGTGCACTAGGAGTCGGTCGAAGACTCAAAAACAAAGTCGACAAAAGTCGCAAAAAACTCAGTCAAAAAGTGACTGGGGGTACCGCTCTCTCCGGATCTACACTTGCTGGTGCGGAAAAAGAAAGAACTGACGTCAGTGCGCGAGGGCGGCGTCTATGTAGCTACCGCGACGTCATCCCGGCGACCACGACGCCGACGACGGACGCAGAGTCGACCGACGCCACCTTCCGACGCGCAGGGGTGTACTGCTGACGAAAAACTTTCCGGATCCAGTCTGACGCCTGGGGGAGATTCTAAGGTAAGGAATCTATAACTAACTGTTTCTTTCAAATACATATTATATTGTTAAATGGATATCATAAATAATTACAAACATTAACATTTAAATCCAAAAATAATTTTCATATAAAAAAATGTTTCCAATTATTTATTAACAAAAACATAATTTATTAAATAATTTTTATTTTAGTTACTGCCCAACATGAACCCCTACGAAACTTACAAACAACACCTAAAACTTAACTTTAAAAAGCTAATTATTTACACTATTAACATAAATATTTAACAAACTAATTATCAATAAATAAAAATTCATTATTATTTAATTACATTTAATTTAATTTCCACAATATACCCCAGACAACATAAAACACACTCCTAAAATTTTATTAAAAATTTATTACACAATTAACATTAATTAATTTTAATAATTATCAATTAAAAAATTAATTGTAACCTAATTAAAATTTTATTTACTTCCCACCATATACCCCTACAAAACACACACACCTAAAATGTTAATTGAAAAAATGTAATTACACAATTAACATATTTATAAATTAAATAATCATTATTAAATAATATTAATTACCCACACCTAAAATAAAATATTTACACAATTAACATAATTATCAGTTAAATAATTATTATTAATTAACAATTAATTAAAATTAAATTACTTCCTACCCTGTACCTCTATAAACCCCACAGCCTGCACATAAAATGTATATTAAAAAAATATTTAACACTATTAACATAATTAATTATCAAATAATGAATGTTAACAATTAAATATTAATTAAAATTAAATTGCTTCCCACCCTGTAGGCCTATAAACCCCACAACCCCCACATAAAATTTTAATTTAAAAAATCAATTACACTATTAACATAATTATTAATTAAAAAATATTAATACAAAATTAATCATTCATTTATCATAATTAATTTGCTTCCCACCCTGTGCCCCTAAACACCCACAACCCGCTACGGTACTAAAAATAACAAAAATTACTTACATTTATTTGATAACTACTAAAAAAATGTGCAAATACATTAAAAAACAAACAATATTATACAAAAAATTACATCATATACATTTAAAATACATACAAAAATACATAACAATAATTAAAAAACGATATTATAAACAACTATATTTTTGTAATCGATATTAATGACTTCGATATTTTAAAAATCAATATTACTTACCTTAAAATCGATGTTCTTGGCAACTATATTCTTGCTGACGATATTTCCATGTCACAATATTTTTTACTCGATATTTTTGCAAGTCGATTTTTCCAGCTCGATATTTTGTCTCCACATCGTGGTGTTCACCTTCAATCACCTGTGTGTATTACTTAAAAAGAGCCCACCAAGCACGTTTGTCCACACTTATACTCACTGTCATGCTATTTGCTTTTAAATTATTTATTTTCTTGATTCATTAAAATTACCATTTGGTTCTAAGCATTGTTAATATTATTACTAGGAACTAGAGTCTTTTTTGATACTTTGGGACAAGGTGGCACAAATGTTACCAGTAGTTCCGGATGACTTTCGGGCATCCTTTACTCAATACTCATAATCCGTTCCTGCCTGAACACAACTGACTGCGTATGTAACGCAATAGGTAACAGTATGGTCCTTCAACGTCAGGCCTGGATGAGGTCTATGGGCTTCTCCAGGCATACTCAAGCATCCTTAATGGAAATGTCATTTGATGGCTCTAACCTTTTTGGTGAAAGCGAGCAGGGCCACAGCACGTTCTTTGGGTCTGGCTCTTGTCAGTCATTTCCCCCAGCAATTTTGTCTCTGCCATGGCTATGGTAGGGGTCATCAAGTTTCGCCAATGCCAGACCCTTCCATAACCCAGCTGGCCTCCCACACTTTTCTTGGCCTATGTCACGGCTCACAAAGACACCATCCTCCAACCGCTAAACCGCTTTAGTGTGTCCTTGCTGGCATACAGCCATCCAGTTAGAGGGCAGATCAGAAATTTCCACAAAAGGTGGTAGGCCATTTTTTCAGACAAGTGAGTCCTTCAAATCATACATTGGGGCTATGTCTTCCATTTTTCTGTACTCCACCGCACCTTCAACCACTATCAAAGTGGCTTCAAGGAGGACCACCTATCTGTCTTGCAGCAGAATGTGCTGGCCCTTTTGGCCCAAGGTACCATAGAGAGGGTTCCGGCCTTGGAAGTAGGAACTGGGTGTTACTGTCACTGCTTCAGTGCTCCAAAGAAGGGCAGAGACCTTTCTTATTTTAGATCTTTGGCCTTTCAATGCCTTCCTGCGGAAGGTCGAATTCAAAATTCCCAGGCTAGCCCAAGCCCTGTCTGCCCTATAACTAGAAGAATGAAAGGCGCCTTTGGACCTGCAGGATGCCTATTTCCACATGCCCGTCCTGCAGGCCCACAAGCATTACTTGTAGTTCACAGTAGACTAGGAGCATTTGCAGTTCATGGTGCTTCCTTATTGCCTCACCAGTGCCCCTTGGGTGTTTACAAAAGTAATAGCAGTGGCAGCAGCACAACTTCGAAGGTCGAGGGTACCAGTCTTTTCCTACCTTGACAACTGGCAGTTGAAGGCGGGCTCACTCCAGGGAGTCGTCAACCACCTGTAGCCAACGGCAAACTTCCTAACACCGAGTTCAAAGTCAATATGCTGAAATCACACCTGACTCTTTCGGAGATGCTCTTGTTCATTGGAGCCATTCTGGATATGATTTGTTTCCATGCCTTTCCACCTGAGTGAAGAGTCCATGACATTCAAACTGTGATCTCAATTTTTTAACCTCTGTCCTGAATCTCAGTACGGATGATTCAGAGGTCGCTGGGATTGTTAGCCTCCTGCATCCTGCTGATTAAACATGGCAAATGGCATATGGGGGCTTTGCGGTGGAACCGCAAGTCCCAATGGGTGCAGCATCTGGGAAATTTGTTGCTTTGTATCCAGATTTCAGAGGTAACTGTAAAAGATCTGCAGTGGTGGCTACGGGATCGCAATTGGGTCAGTGGTAGACTCCTCTTCTTACTACACCCAGAATTCAAAGCAGTGATGGATGCATCGCTTCTGGGTTGGGGAGGCCATCTGGGAGATGTGGAGATTGGAGGACTCTGGTTTCTAGCTGAAGCTCGACTCTACATAAGTTTGTTGGAATTGTGGGCGATTCACTCTGCAGGTGCTACTGAACATCAAACATTGTGTTATGGTCTGATGACAGGATAAGGTTTGAAGGTTTTGGCTGTAGGACATGTATACATGAGTTTGGTCCAACAGTAGGCCTCTTTACCTTCTCCACCCAGAGCTCACTGTGGTGACGGACACATTCCTGCTTGACTGTGGTGGTCATCTAGGGGAGGTAGTGATCAGGGGACTCTGTTCTCTGCTGGTTAGGGTAGCTCCACATCAGTCTGATGGTGTTGTGGGCCATTGGTTTGGCGGCTTTCCTTCCATTCATCAAGGGAGGCTGGTGCAGGCTCTCATGGACCACACTGCTGCCATGTGGCACTAGAGTAGGGTGAAGTGGTGTCCTGGGTCATGTGCCAGGAGGCTCTGCGCCTCTGAAGGTGCCAGGAAATTTTCCTGATCGGCAACCACCTGGCATGGTCACTTAATGCCAGAGCAGACAAACTGAGCAGGCAGCGTCTGCCAGATCATGAGTGGCATCTGCATCCTGAAGTGGCGTAGGGCATCTTCCAACAGTGCTGTGAACCGTGGCTAGATCTTTTTACTACCATCAAACAAGCAGAGTTGAGAGCTTTGTGTATTGAGGTTTGCGCAAAATCACTTGTTAGGACATGCATTCCGAATGGAATAGAATACGGAATTCCCGTATGCCTTCCTCGCCCGACACCCACTTTTCTCCTACCACAAGTTCTGGAAAAGATCAGGAACTACCGGTTCCAAATGATCATATTGCCTCTAGATAGGGTCACAACAGTTTGGTACCAGACCGTCTGGGCAATTACCTCAGGGTCGTTCATTCAAGGCTGCATAATCTACACTATATGCATGGAGATTGAGCAGAGGCCACTGACTGGTGCCTAAAGTGGTTAATGCCATCCTTGCCTGATGCCCTTCCATGAATCCATTTATGCCTGGGGCTGGGACAAATGTATGGCCTGGTGTGGAGTTTGCAATTCTGACCCCTTACAAACAAAGCTGTTGGACGTGATTTTGGGGTTTTACCTGTTGCTTTAGGAATTGCTTATGCTCAATAGAACTCTTGTACCTTGTACACAGCATTCATAAATACATTTGCAGGAATCCACTTTGAGTCTTCCTTGTTTCTTCACACGGTATCCTAGTAAACAAGTCCAGTCTTAATAGTTCATTAAATGTTCAAGCTCAAAGTTCCTTTTTCATTAAGAATACGACTTGAGGATACTCTCCTGTAATCCAGCTGTGCATTTGAAACAAGCCTTTTAATAGCAGCAAGTCCTTGTGCGGTAATCCATGTAGCAAAGACCTGGCTGCAACAAATTGGTATCATGATTGTCTTGCAAAGGATGCTGTGAACCATGAGGAAAGTAATACTTGTTAATCCAAGGTGCCCACAATCTGTATGAGGCACACGAGTTAGTGACCTGGGAATCATAGTTCATTGCCAGCACACTTGGGTGCTGCTTTGGTCCAAACAGCACTTGCACCCCATGATGACTGCCAGTCTTTCCCCCTCTGAAAGGTACCCAGCCAGAGCGGATTTGGAGTACCACCTGCACGTACATGTGACACCCAAAGCAGTAAGTAGAATCGCCAGCCCCACTCCCTTACTATTAGGCAGCAAAGTGGAAACCTTCTGCAAACTACTACCTTGGAATAAGAGTTAATGCTATCCTGCAATTATGCCTGAAGAGAGTTAAGTACGTGTTAACATGGTCCTCAGATAAATTGGGGGCTTGATGGCACCATAGTGTCTTAAGATAGCATTTTTAGAATCGCACTCTGCCTTGAGGTGATTGATAACTCCTCTGCTGTAAGCATTCACGATTCTTATGATGCTTGCAACTTGGCTTATTGATCTGATATTTTTAGTAGTATTTGACATTTCATTCTAAAGCTGAGGCCTCCCTAAAAGGCTGCCCATCAGGTGGCTGTAATGATAAAATTTGAATGTTCAGGCTATCTTCAACCTTTTATTTCTGTGAATGTTTATCTTAAATCTACTCAAGATGGTACTTAGTTTAAAGAATTCTTGGAAACTCTAAAGGACGATCTTATATTAAATAGAGCTCATATTTCTAAAGTATGCTGAACATAAGAATTGTGACACTGGGCAAAGTGGCGGAGATAAGAACGGAGGTGACCCTTCTCCGACAGGATATACGCAATATCGCAGATCGCGTCACGCAAACGGAGGCCCGCATATCTGAGGTGGAAGACGCGACGCATACCTCCAGGGGCGACATCAAGGAACTACAGGCTACCGTACGGGAGCTCATGTGGAAGGTCGATGATGCAGAGAACAGGGCGCGGAGAAACAACCTCCGCTTTATCGGGATACCTGAAGGGCAGGAGAACACTGATCCCATCACCTTCTTGACGACGTGGTTGCGAGATGTCCTCCCCAGAGCTAAGTTCTCCGCTTGCTTTCTCATTGAACGGGCGCATAGGATGCCGGCTGCGAGACCCCCTCTGGGAGCCCCGCCGCGTCCCTTAATTGCCCGATTCCTAAATTATCAAGATCGAGATGCAATTCTGCGGGAAGCGCGGAAAATGGGAGAACTTAAACTGGCCAACGCGAGAGTCATGATCTTCCCTGACTATTCTAGGGAGGTGCAGAAGATGCGGAGGTCCTTCGACTCCGTAAAAGTCAAACTCCGGGCCCTACGCATCCAATATATGCTTCTCTTCCCAGCCAAGCTCAAGGTGATCTTCCAAGACTCGGCTCAGTTCTTTCAAACACCTGAAGAAGCCTGGGCATGGATTGAGGAACACCCGAGACTTGGACCAGAGGCTAGTGGTACCGCATCGCGCCCAGGAACCCTACAACCAAGATGGGAGCCTAGACCACAGAGGACGAAACCGAGACTGCGCCTCACTGCAAGAAACTCGATGCACTCGGGGACAACGCAGCGAGGGACAGCATATCCACGGAGAGGGGGCCTCCCGGAGGAGGAACCAAGGGGGGCACGGGCCGCCACTGGAGACTCACCCCATGGGGATAGCACTCATGCTGACCAATCCGACCAGGACTCCCCAGAGGATACCGACGGTGACCACCCCCTCCTCGAGGCTATCCACCGGGCAGAGAGGTCTGAGGCGACGGGCCTGGAAATGGCGACAGATCATCAACGGCATCAACACAAATGTGGCGAAGAAATGTGAACCATGGGTGTGACGGAGGAATCTGCCGGCGGTACAGCGACGGCGAGGAGGCCACCCCTTCTAGACTTGTTTGTGTCAAGGAACAGACTGTGTGAACCATCTTCCTGGACTAGTGACATATCCTTTGTGGTTTTGGTTGTTGCTTGATGGTTAAGGGGGTGGGGGTGGGGAAGGGAGGGAGGGAGGGAGCGACAGACACCTCAGTGGACACTTATGCTTGTTGTTATGTTGGCAGTTACAGGGTCAAGCCTGGGGCGCGTGAGGATGTGGGGTAGGGGGATCAAGGAGGGGAAGGGATGGGAGTTTGGGGGTTTCCGATCTAAAGTTCTTTTGTTTTCTTTAGTAGCAGCAGGTCGTTTTAAATCACAGAACCAGAAGCGATTGGACAGGGACTGGCGGCTAGAGGGCATCTCCTGTACGGCCCACAGGAGCTATAAATGTCATGCATGACCCGCCATATACCGTGTTGACGTGGAACGTTAACGGATTGGGTAGTAGGATTAAGAGGGGCCTGGTGAATAGATATATCAAGCGGATTAAGCCAGATATAGTTCTTCTACAAGAAACCCATCTCCGAGGTACCCGGTGCGCTTTTATTGGGAGATGGGCGTACACCACACTGGCACATGCTAGATTTTCCCCGGGAGCACGGGGGGTGGCTGTTCTTCTCAGGAAAACTCTACCCTTCCAAGTAGCCAAGACCTGGGTGGACCCTGGGGGTACATATGCAGCAGTTAGAGGGATGTTGGGCAGGAGAGAGTTTACCCTGGCTAGTGTGTATGCCCCGCCGCGACTACAACCCCAAACGTTGCAGGCAGTAACTAAGATACTACTAGATTCAAACTCATCGGTACACATACTAGGGGGCGACTTTAATGATGTGATGGACCCCCGCCTCGATAGATCCCGTACAGAGATTAGTGCTCAGACGCCTACCCCATTGGCAGACTTTGAACGCTCCTTGGGACTGACAGACCTTTGGCGCCGGCACCACCCATCCGACCGTAGCTACTCCTACTTCTCAGGTGCGCATAAGACCTTCTCCCGAATCGACTACCTTTTTGCCCCGGCAGGCCAGATTCCATTCATTGATGACACAGACTATCTAGCAAAAGGTATCTCTGATCACTCACCACTACAGTTAAAGGTAGGGGGAGGGGTACATCGTCCTAAATTAGATTGGAGACTTAACCCCTGGGAGTTACGCGATGAAAGAGTAGTGGGTACCGTCGACATCAAGACTAAATTATTTTTCCAAGAGAGCGAAGGCTCCGTTTCCTCAGAAGCCACCCTTTGGAAGGCATACAAAACAGTCCTTAGGGGGAGGCTACAAGACGTAATTGCCCGAAAACATAGGGAAGAGACGTTGCAAATAAGGGACCTCGAAAGTAAATTGCTAGAACTGGAACACAATATATCCCCAGACAACGAGGCTGCGAAGCTTCGGCAGTTGGAGATTACGTGGAGAGAACTCGGAGCCTTGGCAGAGGGGGAGGCCCGTACCCAAATTCTGACCACTCACCACAGATTATACGAATCGGGTGATAGGGCGAAGAAGCTACTTGCGTGGTTGAGCCGGAAGGAAAGGGAAGCAAATTGGGTAAATCAAATAGAAGAGGAGGGGACATGGCATAGGACGACACCCACAATCGCGACAGCATTTGCAAGTTATTACACTACCCTATACGCGGCCCATCCGACGGTACCGGAGGATGATATAGACCGCTATCTTTCAGCCATGGATATGCCCATCCTCCAAGCAGAAGACATGGCGGCCTTATACGAGGAGATTACTCTACAAGAAGTGCAGGCTGCTATTGCCAAACAGAAGTCAGGGAAAACTCTGGGGCCGAACGGACTTCCGGGGGAATTCTTTAAGCAAAATGCTACTACACTAGCCCCACGCTTATTGAACATGTTTGTGGCGGCGAGAGATGAGGGAATGCTTCCCCCGGATCTCCGCCAGGCCACGGTTGTGGTCATCCCCAAACCGGGCAAGCCCCCAGGAAAGTGCGGCTCCTATCGCCCAATTTCCCTCAATGTTGAGACCAAAATATTGGCTTCTATACTGGCCACAGGGCTACTGGCGATCATCACGTCCCTAGTTCACAAGGATCAGTCGGGTTTCATGCCTAGGCGTGCCACGCCTCAACCGCCGTAGGCTGGCAAACTGGCTGGACACGACCAAAGGGAGTGGGGTCCCCCATATGCTCTTATCACTTGATGCCGAAAAGGCATTTGACACGGTACACTGGCCTTTTCTACAGAGGGTCCTCGTAAAATTTGGTTTTGGACATAACTTTCGGACATGGATCAATCTCTTATACATGAATCCCAGAGCCAGAGTACGAGTCAACGGAGTCAAATCAGCTGAATTCCCCATTCAGCGAGGGACTCGGCAGGGCTGCACGCTTTCCCCCCTCCTCTTTGCGCTCGTCTTGGAGCCGCTGGCGTGCCTGATTAGAACACACCCAGACTTCACAGGGTTCCATGACCTTGGAGGCCAGCTGCTGGATGAGCGTATCTCGCTCTATGCAGACGATATCCTCTTATACATAACTAACCCAGACAAGACACTCCCCATTATTTTTCGAGTGGTTGAAGATTACGGCGCGCAGGCGGGGTACAAGATTAATTGGGGGAAATTGACCATATACCCACTAGGGGGCCACATAGACACGCGGTCCATTCCGGTGCATCTCCCTGTTGCCGAGGAAGGCTTTAAATACCTAGGATTTTATATCTCAGAGAATGTGACAACCTGTCTAGCCCGCAACATTCAGCGCGTCCGCGCGGACTTCCGAGACGACATGACTAGATGGAGACGTCTCCTCCTGACATTGCTTGGGAGGGCGGCTATGTTTAAAATGATTACACTACCCAAATTATTGTACACTTCCCAGAACACATACTGCAAAATTCCAGAAGCTATTTTTAGAGCGATAAACACCGAAATGCGAACCTTGCTTTGGGATGGAGGCCACCCTCGAGTGGCTCTGCAAACGCTGCAACGCAGCCAGTATAATGGGGGAATCTCACGGCCAGATGTCCGAGCATATTATAGAGCGACACAACTCGTAGTTATCAACGAATGGGGACATGCTCCTCAAGATCACCTCACCTACGCCCTAGAAAGGCTTCAATTTTCCAAAAGCTCACACCTTCACTACATATATGGGGGCCACGGGGTTCAAAGTTTGTTGCCAGCAACTCAGAGGGAGATTGAGTCTTGGAGGGAAGCTGAACGCGTAATGAAATGGGGACAAAGACTGACCAAGGCCACACCCCTATGGGAAGGCACACGACTACTTGAACTTTCAAAGTTAAAGGGATTTAAAGGATGGGATGCCATTGGGATTAGCACTTTAGGAGACCTAACGAGACGGGCGCCCTGATGACGTTTGCCGATCTGCAAAGGGAATATAGCCTGACAGACACGCAACACTATAAATATATGCAATTCCGACACGCCTGGCAGGCGCGCTGACACGACATCACTGACCTCCCGGAATATGCCCCGTTGGAAGGGTGACTGCTCCAGGAAGAGATACCGGAGAAAGCAGTCTCCTGGACATATAAAACCTTAATAAACAACGCGCCCGACAACTTACTAACACTTCGGGTTAAGTGGGAGCACCTCGTGGGCGCGTTAGAAGACATTGACTGGGAGACGGCACTAATGCACCCGAGGGAGGTGGCAATTAAGCTTAGGCTACGATTGGTCCAATGTAAAATTCTTCATAGGGTATACTATGACCGGGCGAAACTGCACGCGATGGGCAAGGAGGAGACGCCAGAGTGTCTGCGCTGCAAAACAGAGCGCAGTACTTTTATCCACACTTTATGGGACTGCCAACAAATATGTGACTACTGGACACGGATCCTGCGAGAGCTAAATAATATACTCCATATACACATCCCGGTAGACCCTAAATACATTCTGTTAGGCATACACACGGATGTTGATATTACGAGATATCAACTCCTGCTCTGTAACCTAGGCCTTGTAGTAGCAAAACGAGACATGGGTAAATATTGGGGGAGACAAGAAATTCCCACCCTGAAAGAGTGGCGCACTGGCATGGATATGTACATGGGAGCTGAAAAGGCGGTATACAAAGCACGGGGATGTCCACGAAAGTTTAGGAAAATCTGGCAGCCATGGCTGAGTTACTACCATCTAGAGATGGAAGAGGAAGATACTGTAGTATTGCAAGCCATATGAATTGGTATGGGGGAGCGGGATGCGTCACTCTGGACGCCTACTTAGCAGAGGGGCTTAGGAGCTACACACAATGGGGGGTAGACGACAACAAGGGGGGTAAGAAGGATACTTATACTGCCGTTTGCTGTCTATCATTGCTTCTTGTGAATCGTGTTGGTTATAGTCAATGGAATCTGACTGAAATACACCTGCTAAGTTGTTTTGTTGTTTTATTTAAAAATAATAAAAATATTAAAAAAAAAAAAAAAAGAATTGTGACACTGACTCAAAGTAATGATGAGATGGCTGCATGTCTCTTTTATGTTTTTTCATTCGAGTATATTGAGGATTTTATTGGATATGAAGTCGTGATAAAACTTACAAGCATGATATCTTCGCCAATCCCCCGTGCTCTGCTTCGCGTTGTTGGCATTAGGAAAAACATTTCTCCAGTACACCTAATATAGCTGAGCCCCCAGCTCCTTTTCTCCCAAGCTGACTGAAAACTCAATCTAAAATGCTTTAAGACATGGATAAAGTATTGCAGATTTCGCAAAACGCTCCTGCTCCAAGAGCAATTTTTTAGAGTAGCAGCTTTATAGTGGCCTCCGCTGCCAACTGAAGGTATTTGGTACAGAGTCTTATCTGGAGATAGTGGAAGTATTCCCTCCTGAACACAAAGATAATCCCATATCCGGAACATGGTTCAAACCAAAGGAGATGTTGTGCTTATATCTTTGCGGGCAGTTTGAGAGCAATATGGAACATAGTGCACCAAGCCTTGTCTGTGTTTGCCCTACGAACTTTCAGGAGTTAGTTTGCCCTCCCTACTTTCAAGATTTTTATTGTCCCCCACCCCCTTAACATAATCACTTCCCCAACATGCCTTTTGCAATTGTGGGAGTTTACGCTGGCCTGAGTGTCTGTCACCTTCTCCTTGTCCCTGCTTTTTCAGAAGATTATTCCACATTGATTTGATCCTAACTGCATCAGCAGTCAAATGCCCATGAATTACCACTTTGATAGCATCCCATAACATGGGTTGCTATCCTTCCAACTGTTATTTTAACTCATGATGGTTTTAAATACTTTATTTGATCATCTTCAACATTTCAGGATCTTTTTAAGAAACCCACGCTGCCCTGCCTGGACTGTTGATTGCAATCCAGGAAGCAGTGGAGAGATAGTTGATTTTTTAAGGTTCTGGGGCAGCTGGCCCACAAATGGGTTTTCTGATGGGCCCAGTTGGTTTGACACTGCACCCAGAGTGTATCAATGATTTTTTCCTGTTTTTCTCTCAGACTGTGTGGGTAGCTGAGGGAGAAGTGAGCTGAAGGGACTGTACATGGAAAAAAGGTGGCAATTCCAAAATCATGATTGTGAGGAAGAAAAATAGGAGCACTGTGCCTATCCTAGGTAGAAGCAGAGTTTGAAAGGTCTCATTGCGATGGAATAGAAGTGCATTGGGCCCACAATGAGCAACGTCAGGGCTGTGATGCTGGTCACCTGGACTATACAGTGTTTACTATGGCAAGAAGTAGGTGTTGTTTTGGGAGAAAAGAAAAAGGATCAAATATTGGTATGTATTTGCTTGGAAGTGGTGAGGGGGAGCTCGGCATTGCAGAGGAATAACAGATTGGTGTAGGAGGAAGGGTGCCAGAATGTTTCACACAGTCTGTGCACTGCACATCTTTGCTGGTAGGTAAAAACCAACATGCACAAGCTGAGTAGTAGAGAACTTTTATTTTCATTGCCCCCACATCTCTCTAGGATGTTTAGTTTGTACTGCTTTCCAACTCTCTTTAACATTTTTCATATCATCTACTATCATTCTTTTATTGTCTCTTTAGTGCTCGTATTTTCAGCTAGATTGTTAGCTCAGTTTTAAACTCGTTCTCAAATGCCTCTTTATCACATCTTAAGTGTGTGCCGGTATTGTGGCTTTCTTATTTTGTATATTTTAGCTATTGTCTGAACTATTTTTTTTGTCTCTTTCGGGATTGTTCTGATGCATTTAAAGCAAGTGGCCATTGTCAGGAGTGAGTTTAAATCGCTCTCATGCGTTCCTATACTTTTTCCTCAACTGCTTGCATAGGATTTAAGAAACGCTTTCCTCTAGCATTTCTCTCCTCTTTCAAGGGTGCCTTAGATTCCCAGTGACTTGGAGATCCAGTAGCCTTGCAGCAGAGCAACATCATGGAAACTCTCTTTCCATGATGATGCTCTGCCAGTCAGCCCTCTATCCGCTAAGCAAGCTGCATGATGGGACAAATGTCTGAACCTCAAATCTGTCCTCTGTCTTTCTAGTCACTTCTGCTCCAGTCCAGGAAGATAGCCTAGACCCCTACACCTCTTCTGCTGAGGAAGCCACCTCACAACTTTTGGACCTCCGCAGCATTTGACACAGACTCACACCCCATCCTCATCAGGCACATGGACGAGATTGGCATCCAAGGGCCCGTTCTCCGCTGGATCTGCTACTTCTTAATGGCTAGAACACGCTGTCAGCCTAGCACCTTAATCCTCAGAAGCATGCAATCTCATCTGCAGAGTGCCTCTGGTTCATTGCTCAGTCCCCGCCCTCTGCAACTCCTATGTGATCCCTGTGGTCAGTGTCATCCGCGCACACGACCTCAACATCCTCTAATAAGCCAATGCCATGCAAATCCTCCTCTCCTTCTCGGACAAGACCCCAACACAAGAAACAAGTACACTGCCTGCATGACTGAAGTCACTAACTGAATGAAATCAGCTGTCTCAAGCTCAACACCAACAAGACAGAAGTAGTTTATTTAACAGCAGCCAAAACTTAACAACAAACTACATTCCCATGAAACCTTGGGAAAAATGTAGTAAAGCAAAATGTCCAATTAGGAACAGTCCGAGGCCTCCAATCAGGGCTCTCCAACTCCAACATAGTCTGTCCTCACTGGCCCTTCATCCTCTTTCATCGCGCGAAGTCAGCCGTGGATCTTTTTCAAGTGTCCTGTTTATTTGTATCAGAACCTAGGAGGACAAAGGGACATTGTCACTGAACGAATGGAACTCATCAAGCTTGTAAATCAAACACAGTGAGACAGAGTATGCTACACAAGAAAACAATAATTCTTCATCTCAACAGTGTAAAAATCAAACTGTACTACTTACTCCGATACGGGGAGGGTCCTTTTTCGTTGAAAAATCCTAGGGTGGGATAATCCTCGCCTCCGAGTCCTTAATAGAATTGAAACTTTCTGTTACGATAACTAGGAAATTTTTCATTCTATGTCAGGACTGGAGGCGAGGATTATGCTAGTTCAAAGCTTGCTCACCATGAGGTGAGCCATATCCAGCACTGCCTTGAAATAAAACCTCTTAAAGGTAGAGTCCGAAGACCAATCTGCCGCATTGAGGATATCCTCCAAACGGGCACCCAAGCCAAATGCTTTTGAGGCCATTGCTCCTCGAGTTGAGTGGGCCCCGAAGTCCCTAAGACTTATACCTGCTTCCTGCATAACCCACCTTACCCATCTGGCAATGGTGGGGGACGAAACTGCCTTGAATGGTTTGCGCAAGGCAATTAGGAGTTGCCGTTCACCAGGAGGACGATACTCTTCCGTCATCTCCTCATAAGCTTTTAAACAGCGAACTACGCACAACTTTGGTGAATCCGGAAACTCTGGATAAGAAATTGTTCTCGTATGACATTTAGTCCTTCTATGCAGCGTAAAGGTAACTCCACTCGGGGTGAACAGTCTAGCGGAGATATCCAAGGCTCGCACGTCCGACACGCGCCGGCAAGAAATGAGACATAACAACTTGGCTGACAGCTCCTTTCGTGAAAGGAATCCGTTAGGTTGCCACGATAGGAACAAGTTGAGGACCTGGTTCACATCCCAGAGGGCCAAATAACGGGGTTCCGGAGGGAGCAACAGTCTGATGCCCTGGAGCAGTTTAAAGACGAGAGGATGTTCCCCCCACCGCCGCGTTGTCCAGTGGCACATGGCCTGATGAAATAGCTGACCGATAGGTGTTTATTGATCTATATGCTAGGCCCCGAGAGGCTAGGTGTGCCCAAAAATTCAAGATGTAGACCACATCGGCGTCCAAGGGATTGAGACGCCGTCGCACACACCAGCGGGACCATCTGCCCCAAGCGGACCTGTAGCATTTGACTGAGCTCTTCAGGGACTTCCCACCGTCTCCTGTAATCCTCCTTGCCATGAGCCACAACGAGTTCCCCTGAATCAGAGGATGCAGAGACTGATCGGGGCTCTGAAGGAGAGTCGGAAAATGGGGGAGTAGGATTGGAGAATCCCAGGAAAGTTCCAGAAGAACTGGAAACCAAACTTGCGATCTCCAAAACGGGGTGATCAATACCACCTCCGCTCGCACCCTCCAGACCTGGGCCGTCGTCCTCGTGATCATCGCAAAGGGGAGAAAAGCGTATCCTATCTCCTGATTCCAGTCCTGGAGGAAGGCGTCCGTGGCCACTGCCAACGGATCCGGCCTCCAGCTGAAAAACCGAGGTAACTGATGGTCGAGCCTCGACGCGAAAAGGTCTATTGAAAAAGGACCCCAGAAGTCGCTCAACCTTTGAAATACAACCGAGTCCAGCTTCCAGAGACTGGAATCCCTGAAGTTGCGGGACTGAAAATCCGCTACTAGGTTTTCCCGCTCGGGGAGGTATTCCGCCGTGACCGAGACCTGATGATCCAGGCAGTACTGCCAAAAGCTGGCCGCCAGGTCTGAGAGGGCCTTGGATCTTGTGCCCCCTAAATGATTGATGTAGCGAACCGCGGAAATATTGTCCATCTTTAGAAGGACAGATGACTGGATGGAGTCTCTCGCCCAACAACGGACTGCGAAGGAGCCTGCCAAGCGTTCCAGACAGTTGATATGTAACCTCCGTTCTTCTGGACACCACAATCCTACTGTAGAAAAATCGCCGCACCTGGCGCCCCACCCTAACGTGCTGGCGTCAAACTCTATTACCAGGTCCGGAGCCAAGCCGAAAATCGCCAGACCGTTCCAGGCTTCCATGTGTTGCAGCCACCACTGAATTTCTTCCCGCGCCTCTTCGGAAAGAACCACCTTGTGGGAGTAGGGGCACCGCTTGCGCAAGTAAACAGCTTTGAGGCGCTGCAGGGCTCGAAAGTGGAGGGGCCCCGGGAAGATGGCCTGGATGGAGGCCGAGAGCAGGCCCACCAGCCGGGCCACATCCCTGAGCGACACTTGTTGCTTGGATAAGGATCGTCTCAGCTCGTGACGAATTTTCGATATCTTTCTGGCTGGAAGACTGAGAGTGGAGGATGTAGAGTCTACTACGAAGCCAATAAACGACAGCAATTGAGAGGGAGTGAGTATGGACTTCGCCTCGTTGATCACAAAGCCCAAGCTCTGGAGAAGATCTACTGCCATCTGAAGATGACAAAGAAGTTGATGAGGACACGCATCCATAAGGAGCAGGTCGTCCAAATAGACTATCATTCGAATCCCCCGGGATCTCAAACATTCCACTACGGGCTTGAGGACCTTGGTGAAGCACCAAGGGGCCGATGACAAGCCGAAGGGGAGGGAAGCGAACTCGAAAGTCTGATGGCGCCAAATGAATTGGAGGAACCTCCGATGAGGTGGAAAGATCGGGATCACTAAGTAAGCGTCTTTTAGGTCCAGACGTACCATCCAGTCTAAAGGACACAAGACATCTCTCTGAGGAGATGGATCCCTTCCATCTTGAAGTGGGGGTATACCAGCCACTCGCTGAGGTTGATTACGGGGCGTTTGCCCCCGTCCGTTTTGTCCACCAAGAAAATGTTGCTGACAAAACCCCTGGGGTGGAGGTTGGAGGGAACAATGGCTCCTTTCGCCAGGAGGGAGGAGACCTCTGCATCTATTAAAACAGACTCCTGTTGAGAAAACTGGATGGGACGGGGCTTGCACTGTTGGATAGGGATGCCCATGTATTCTATGTGGAAGCCCTGGACTGTTTGTAGCACCCATGCGTCCCGTGTGATGGAAATCCAGGTCTGGGAAAAACTTCCCAGCCTCCCCCCTATTTTTAACTGGGAAGAAGGGAGTACAATCACCGGCATTATTGGATGTCGCTGCTCCTCGATATCCTTTGCCTCTGCCTCGCCTGCCCCTTGCCGGATAGAAATTGCTGAAGCGCAACTGGTCCTGATACTGGCCCTGTCTGGAGCCTTGCCCTCTGGCGGATGGATTGGAATAACGGCCGGTCGAACTGCCCCTACCTCGACCGGCCCCACGGAAAACCCGGGGAAACATCTTTTTGATGGACGTCTGCGCCTTGTCGAGGAAGGTAAACGTGTTAACAAATTTACCTAGCTCTTTAACAAAGGGCTCCCTGCGCCACCGCCCCCACTTCAGAGTCAGCAAGATCCCCAAGCTTGGGGTCCACTTTGATCAGGAGGGAGCGACAGCGCTCCGTGGAAAGAGCACAGTTTGCATTGCCCAAAAATACGATGGCCCTTGGAGCCCACCCCGAAAGGGATTCTGGGGAGATCAGGGATCCTGACGTTTTGGCCTCTTCGGCCATGTCTAGAATTTTTGTGAGGGGGCCTAAAACGTCCAAGAGTTTGTCCTGGCACGCTCGCCAGGACCTGTCGATCCCTTTTTTAGGATCCTTCATAAATTTTGGGAGAAAGGTGGCCATACGGGCATCTATCTCAGGGACGGTCTTGGGCATTCTGAACGAAGACAGTTTCGTGCCTCCTTCTCTAGGGGCTTCCTTATGCGCATTGCCACATAACTGGCAACTTTATCTGCTGGCGCCCAATCTGAAGATCTGGGGTGTACAATTTCGTCGGGATCAAACATATCTGAACTGTCCTGGGTGGGGCGGGAAGGGAGCCAAGGTCTAGAAGGGCCGGGCTCATCGTCAGCGTCCCCTGCGTCGTTGCTGGGCTGTATATTCTGAGGGGTCGTTAAATAGTCACCTGCGGGTGGCAAGGGTGGTTGAGTAGCCAAAAAGGCCTGCTTGAGCCTCTCAAAGGCACTGGGATCAACCCCAGAATCACGGGCGCGTTTAGCGGGAGGGGGAGCAGGATTCGTAGTCAGAGAAGATCCTGAGGGCCCAGGTTGGGGTGCTGGAACCATGGGGAGGGCAGCCAGCCGTGCCAAGGCTTGGTCTATTTTCTTTGATAGTCTCTCCTCCAAGGGCGTTATGGCTTCGTCCACCGCCCTGTAAATTGACGCATCCACAGCGTCATAAAACTCATCATCCCACGGGAGGTCAGCCAGGGTATTTTCCCCTCCCTGGGAATCATCCTCATAGTCCCTTTCCATTTTTAATAGGGATGAGGGTAGATGCGTATAGATAGTTGTGTCTGGGTGACAGACCGGGTAGCCTGACTGTAAGAGGCTTTACCTTGAAAGACTGGGTGGCAGCCGAATGCAAAAACGCGATAAATGCGCTACTTTTTAGGGTGCTGGACCCAGGGCACAATAATGTGGTGCAAAATAATTTTTATATTCAAAATCCACTCACACAGGCCTGGGATAGTGCCCAGTACTGGCTCAAGAACCAGCAATACAGACCCAGAGGGCGTAGAAGGGATAATACAGACTCTGCAGTTTATTTTTAAAAAAGAAGTATGAAACTAGCAGAGCGTAAACCAATACACCAATCGGCCGGTAATCAGCAACACAGTGCGATTGTAAAGAGGCGTCCTCCTCAGGCCTGAGCTCGTTGGGACTACGGCGCGCCGTTTAATCCCCTCAGGGTTTTGAAACGCGCGCCGTGTCCCGCTGCCTCCCACGCCCCCTGGCGGCGTGAGGTCAGGACAAGCGCACCACAGCAGTCGCGTAGGAGCGGGAAACGCTCCCGCGGCTTTTAGGCAGCAAAAAACCAAATAAATCAATGAACGTTTCTGTCAGACGCGCTGGCCGAAAAGTCTAAACAAACACAGCGGCCGCGCATCTGACACCAAAGAAAAGCCTAATCCGAAAGGAAACTGACAGAAAGGAAACTGACGCACAGCACGACGCGCTCTGGCCGGAACAATCACACCGCGGCCGCGCGCCTGCACGAGTAACTGAGGTAATTAACCTCCAGGCAAAGCGCACTGGGGCTCGCTGGAAAAGCGGCCCCGCATATAAAGGTAGAAACAAATGACAAGCCTGCTTAAACAGAATCAGCGCGCATTGTAAACACAATAAATGGGCAAATTAGACAATCATTAATGAAATAAACAGTAAATCCCACAGAGTAGGAAAAGTCGCTTATCTCGGCTGCGCAGCAGCGAAGAAAGAGGATGAAGGGCCAGTGAGGACAGACTACGTTGGAGTTGGAGAGCCCTCATTGGAGGCCTCGGACTGTTCCTAATTGGACATTTTGCTTTACTACATTTTTCCCAAGGTTTCATGTGAAATGTAGTTTGCTGTTAAGTTTTGGCTGCTGTTTAATAAAGTGAAGAGAGAAGGCGTAATCCTCGCTCCAGTCCTGATATAGAATTTCAAACTCCTCACACATATTGGAGGCCCTGCACTACTTGGGCCCCACCTATCTGAACAGTCACATCTCCTCTTCCACCAGACAACTCCGCTCCACAGGTCTCCTACTCGCACCCATCCCATTGCATACACAGAACCAGATCAGGAGGGCTGGTATTTTCTTACATTGCTCCTAAAGCATGAAACAAGCTCTCACTCCACACCAGAGCCTCCTCCTCTTGTCTTGAATTCAGCAAGAAGCTGAAGACCTGGCTTTTCAATTAACTAACCTACCATAGGCAGGGCTAGGCACACAAAACTTCTCAGTGCCAGAATATCCTTGAGGGTGATAGTGTACTTTACAAATACACATAACATAACTGCATGTTTTCCCTTAGACACCATGACCCTCTCAGTCTGTACCAGACCCATAGGCTGCCACATGAAGCAAGATACCAGTCCTTCAGTCAGTTACTCCTCCTCGACCCCTCAGTCTAGTGCCTGATCCCGGGCTACCCCACTGTTCTGTCACAGGGAATGCATCCTGCTGCACCCACTTGAACTCTTATGTCTTCCAAGAAACACTGCTACAAACCTGACTCAAAAGAGGCTTAAAAATAAATTTAAGGTAAAACATGGATGTCAGACGTTAGGAGGCATGATGATAATAAATGGGAGGATGCACAGTTAGGAGCCTCATTATCATATACCATTTACACATCTCGATTGTTATTTTAAAAATAATTGCATCCCAGGCACCTGAATGTTTTGAGTATGACTAATGAATGGTCATCTGTTGAAGAAGAATCCAAGAGAATGTATGTACTATCAGGCATAAGTAGCCTTTTAAATTGTTTTAAATCCTTTATTGTTTAGTGATCCATCGCAAAGTGACTCCAGCACAAAAGACTTTTGGATGAACATGCAAGCTGTCACAACCTACCTCAAGAAAATATCAGAACAGAATCCTTCTGCATCATATTACAATGTGGACATATTAAAATATCAGGTACGGTTTTTAGAGCTGCTGTCATTGATTGAGATTACTTGTGTAACATCTTGGGCCTTTAGTTTTGCTCTTTTTGGTAGTTGTTGTGTACTGTTGCCTCATTTTGTAGTATCATCCTGTACCTACATTATTTTATACTTTGTTCTACAGATGTTTTTAGCCCAGTTTTTTTTTCGGCAAGAGTTTCACACTGAGAATATATCAGTATTAGAGTGTGCGATTTACATACATCTTTGAATCTTCTCAGAAATAAATTGTCAGCAAGGTTACAGACTAGTGCTCTCAAAATAGATGTACGTTCAAATAAATATTCTTCGTTCTGCATATCTTTATCTCTGAAATTCTAGATACTGTTTTCATGCTGTCACTGCACCAGGGAGAGTGAGTGAGCAGGTGTAAATGCATAAATGGCACAGCTGCACCTGATGCCTCCATTTACCTTTTTCTTGCACAGATGTTAGTAAAGGCTTGTTAGGTGCTTTAGTTGGTCATACAGTTATGAACTTTATTTGCTTTATTTTTTATAATGTAAGTCCTTTAAAGTTCAAGAGCTACAGAAAATGCAAAAGATGGACTCTGATAACGGAAGTATTAACTGGGTGTTACTCCTGCTATTCCGTGAGCCAATGGAGGCCTACATCCTATTTTTGATCTTCGCTATCCCAACGCCTTCCTGAGGAAGAACAAATTGAAGATGCTCGCACTAGACTGGGTCCTGTCGGCACTAGACCCTGGAGACTGGATGGGTGGCGTTGGACCTGCAGGATGCTTATTTTCGCATCCTCCGTCCTAAAGGCCCATTGGCACTACACACGATTTATGGTGGACCAGCAGCATATTCAATTTGCAGCACTCCCCTTTAGCTTTACCAGTGGCCCTCAGGTGTCCAGGAAAGTGATGATGGTGGTCGCAGCATGCCCTCAGATGTTGGGGGCACAAGTCTTCCCCGACTGTCAACCACCTCCAGACTACAGTGAACCTTCACACATTGTTTGGGTTCACTATCAACTTGTCAAAGTCACACCTTACTCCTTCGCAGACACTCCCTTTCTTTGGAGACATTCTGGATACAGTATAGTTTTGTGCCTTCCCCTGGAATGGAGAGTGCAGGCCATTCGGGCTATGATCCAGGGATGGCTTTGAGGGTGCTAGGATTCTTGGTCTCCTGCATCCTGCTGGTAACAAATGGCAGGGGGCACATGCAGGCTCTGCAGTGGCACCTCAAATCACAGTGGGCACAACATCAGGAAAATCTGTTGGATTGTGTGTGTATTTTGGAGGAGAGTACAAAAGATCTGCAGTGGTAGGCATTGGACTGCAATTGGGTCACTAGCAAGCCCCTCTCCTTAGTCCACCCAGAGCCAAAGGTGGTCACTGATGCATCACTGCAGGGTTGGAGGATGCCCTCTGTGAGAGATGGAGATCAGAGGCTTCAAGTTTCCGGCAGAGGCTCGACTCCACATCAGTTTGTTGGAGTTGAGGGCAATTTGCTTGGCTTTGAAGGCCTTACTGCCCACCATCGAAGAAAGATGCATGCGGGTGTGATGACAATACCACCGACATGGTAATGCAGAAAGCAAGGTGGGGTGTGGTCCTGGGCCCTCCAACAGGAGGCCCTGCACCACTGGAAGTGGCTGGACCGCCATGGGATTTCTCTGGTGATGAAGCACCTAGAGCAGAGGTCTTCAAACTGTGGGGCGCGACCCTCAGGGGGGCCGTGGAGTCCTGGGAAGGGGGTCGCGTATTTCCAGATCTCACTTCTGCCGGAATCCAAAACATGTGCTCTTCCTTTTGGACAAGGACACCCGCCCCAAACACTTCATTCTAATCGTTAAAATGCTTCAGCTGAAGTTAATTGAGTGTCATGTGCTGTAAAACGAAGAGGCCCGGCAGACAGGTAAAACAATCCTTCAAGCAAGCCTTCATGCCAGGGTGCCTGCTTGCCTGAATGAAATGCAAATGTAAGCTAGGAGTTAATCTGCAAATGTAAAGGGTGCTTGGGAGCAATTCTGGCTTTAATTGCTTGAATCACTCAAAGCACTGTGATGGCAAAGATGTGTTTTTTTTTTCTTCCTGGTAGTGCAAAGAGTTAACAACTGGGCTGTGAAGTTATGCAAAATAAGTGCATTACTTATGGTCTGGTATTACTAAATTCTAAATTTTAAAAACTCCATTTTATCCTAAAACTATTTGCACAGTTTGTAGCAGTCTATCTTATAATGTGTGCAATGCAAGTATAAAATAATGACTTACACATTCACAGTGCTTTCTTTTACAGGCGGTGACCTTGTAGCACTAAAAAGACACAAGTCACTATTCTCCACTGCACCAACCAAATTTAATTCTGTGTCTGTCTGGTTACGCACAGACCTCTGCAGTGCATTAAATAATAGGGGTTTCATAATGTACTATAGTGCATTTCCCACTGAGTAACAACTTTTTACGTTTATTTTTCATTTGAGCTACTCATTATTTTATATCTAGCTTACCTGATGGTGAAAGACCAAAACAATGAACAAAATATTTTGGGGCTGATTTATGAGAGGCTTGCACCGTTGGAGTGTCACTTATTTTGAAGCTCCGGCGGCACAAGCGTCTCCATCATATCTATGAAGCGACGCAAAGTCACCCTGCGTGGCTTTGCATGGCCTCATAGATATGGAGTAATGCAAAGCAGGGCAAGTCACTGTGTTGCCTTACTCTGCGTCAAGGAGGCGTTCCATGGGCGTTAGGTGGGTGTTCCCATGCAACACCCATGGATTTTGACACTGCCCCAGATTTGCAAACCATGTAAACCAGGGGCAGCGCCAAAATCTTAAGCCTTCTCACAGCAGGCGTAACGAGGAGAAATGTTTTCATTTCTCCTCGTTTTTTCCTCTTTCCATGTGTGCTGCATTGTGCAGCATACATAGAAAGAGGAAAACTCCTCTTCAGGATTGTTTTTGTGCGGGAAGGTGACCCTTCCTGCCCAAAAACAATCCTGCCTATGTTGGCGTTAGGCAGCAATTTGTAGTGCCAACGCAGGGGGAAAGGACAGGAATGTACCATATTTCATAAAAAAGGTGTATTCCTGCCCTTTCACAGTGGCGTAGGGCAGCGCAGCAAGAAGCCTTGTGGTGCTGCCCTATGCCAATGCCTCATAAATGAGGCCCTTTGCTTCTAGCCACACCTTTGACCACGCCCCCACGCTCACTGACCTTTGGTTTGCTAAACACTGTTTAATTTATTTCCCCAATGTAAAAATGATTTGCTGTGGGAATTGGGGGCGTTTATGGTTGTCGATAGTTGTCAATGATGAGGAGTATCAGATTCTAGAAATGGAAGAAGGGGGTCCTTACGCCTAAAAATTTTGACAGGTGGGTCTCGGCATCAAAAAGTTTGAAGACCTCTGACCTAGAGGGATCTTTAGAGGCCAGGGCGGACAAACTCAGCCAAAGGCGTCTAGTAGGTTATTAATGGGAATTGCACCCAGTGGTGGCAAACGCCGCCTTCCTGCAACGAGGAGATCCCTGGCTCAATCTTTTCGCCACTACCGAGAATGCGTATTGTCAGCACTTCTGTGCTTGGAGGTTCAAAAGCAGCTGTCGCTCAGAGACGCCATCTATCTAGAGTGGAGATCCGAAGTCCTGTATGGCTTCCCTCCACTGCCTCTCCTGCCCCAATTTCTGAAGACCAGGAACGACTGGGCCCAAGTGATCCTAGTAGCACCAGATCGGGCCAGGAAAGTGTTGTACCTAGAACTCCTGGGCATAAGCATCTCTCTTCCAATTAAGGTGCCGCTTTGTTAGGATCTCTGGTCGCATCAGCAGGCCAGGGTGTTGCACCCAGGTCTGCACACTTTGCATCTCCATGCTTGGAGATCGAGCTGCAACAGCTGACTTCCTTCGACCTGCAAGCTGAAATCATTGAGGTCATCTTGGCTGCAAGGCATCTCTAAACAAAATCAGTGTACGCCAGACTTTGGGACTTGATGTGCACCCCTTTTGAGCTGCTGCTCAATTGTCCCTTGAGACTTCTGACCTTAAAGATGGCCTTTGTCTTCACCATTAAATCAGCTAGACATGTGAACGTACTTTAGGCTTTTGTTTGTCATTGAATTGAGTTTATTAAAGCGCATAGCTACTCCAATAAGACCTGAGGCACCTCCTAGGAGAATAAGAAGTACGGAGAGGATACAGGTAAGTCGTCCCAGTCTTCCTATGAATCCTATAACAGAAGCAAAGGGCTTTGATAGAGAGGCGCTTCTCCACCGGGAGCCAGTGCAGTTTATGAAGTGCCAAACCCATAGATGCACGCTTAGAGGTTGAGCAAAAGATGAGCCGCAGAGTTTTGCACCCGCTGGAGTCTCTTAATCTTAGCCTGAGAGGCTCCCAGGTATAAAATGTTGCAGTAATCCAGCCGAGATGCCACTAAGGCTTGGATCACTGTCTTCTGGGCCGAGAAAGGCAAAAGATCAATAAAACTCTTGAGAGATTCAATAATGCCAAAACAGTTGCCTGTTAAGGCAGTGATTTGGCTCTCATAAGTGAGTTTGTTGTCGAACAGAAAAGCCAAGTTTTTAACCTTGGGTTTAGACTGTGGGAAGGGACCCAGAGACTCCAGCCACCAGGCAGGGGACCATATTGAGGGCTGCTTGCTGAGGATTAGGCCCTCAGTCTTACCTGCGTTTATGTTCAGGCAGTAGAGGTCCATACACTAAGACACCTCTGACGAGAAAGCCCTCGAAGAATCAGTCACAGTAGCAGAGTTCTGTGACAAGGTAACAATCAGCTGGTTATCATTGGCATGTGATATTATTTCAAAGCCATACCGCACGATGATGTCTGACAGGGAGTGATTGTACAAGTTAAATAAGGTAGGGCTCAACGAGGAGCCCTGTGAAACCCCCTGTGTCAAAGGAACCACCTTAGAACAGAAAGGCTTCTGTAGGATCTGAAATGTGCGACCATACTGGAAGGATGCCAGCCACCATAAGGCTTTATGGCCGACACCGTAGCCCCACAACTGCTCTAATTGACCTTCTTTCATAACAAGTTGGTTCCAAAGACCCAGGTTTCATTTCTGCCCAAAGTAGTGACTCCTTTTCATGTTGGTCTTGCTACCACCCTTCCAGCATTCTTTGTTCAACCTCATTCCTCTAAAGAGGAAGCGAGACTTCATTGTTTAGATCCTAAAAGAGCATTTAGTTTCTATATTGATCGTACCAAGGAACATCGATTGGATGATCAGTTGAAGAGAAGTGGTTGTTTGAGGGGTGCCGGCGATGCTAATAATGAGCAACAAAAGTGCCATTCCAGGGCCTCAAATGTTCAGGTTGCAGCACCTTCCCACCAGGTTCTTTGTAAATACATATTGGTAAACATTGTATGTTTTAAGATTTTATTCATGTGTTATAAGAAAGGGGTTATATATGGTGTCGCGTTGGACCACAGCTGGCCAGTCGTTCCTTCAGCTCTGCATTAGAATGTTGGGAGATGTCCCCATAGTGCTGTCCTGGAGAGCTCCATTTGGGTCAGTTAATCCAGGCTAGCCATAGGGATCACTAAATATGTTGTGTTTTTCGAAATAGATTGTTTTTGCTTTGATTTGTTTGTTTTTTATTTTGTTTTGCTTTGATGCTCATGCTCTCACAGCCTTTCTTTATTCCATTTGAGGAGCTATATTCAGGTTCTGTCTGCCAACACTACCACTCCATTGCATCACCAGACAGGGCAGTGAAGGGTCATGGACCCTATGATAGGAGGTGATTCGTCAGTGGTGGTGGAATTTTCCCAGGACCGGCACACCTTGCAGGCCCTTCCACATAAGAGCAGATGTATTAAATCTCCTTTACTTAGAAAACAAAGCATGGGAACGTCATCCCTAAGTGGTGGGCATCATCTTCTCCAGATATTGGTGTCCATGCATGATCTTTCTGCCAAAGCACAGAACAGGAAGTGTCCTCAGTTTTGTAACACACTTCCCACTCATCCTTGAAGGATGCTTTCACGTTCATTTGGTCAAGGGACCTGCCTTAACCCACCAAAGAGGAACAGTGGCTGCATTAACTGGACAAACAAAAATAGGAGGAGAGGGAGGTTGAGGTTAGGTTCACCCTCCTAAATATATGTAATGTAACAAAAATCCGTAAATGACGGATCCATGAACCTAACCAAGGGAATGGGGGTTCAGCTTAATGTGCGAAACACACCCCTGTACTGAGAAAAGTAAAATTATTTTCTTGAGTCCCCTCACTCACCAAGGGTTACCCCTAGGTGACATGCTTCATCATTGGGGCCATCCCAAGCAGCTACTGTTTGGGGCATGCTGCGACTTGCAGAATTACGTAGGAGCACTTTAATGTGAAAATATGTGTAGTGCAGTGTTGGGGGAGTGGTGTAAAGTGACGATAAAAATACCTAGCTAGTGAGCTAATATTTTATTCTTGCTCCTAGTTGGTATGGATAAAAAGGGGTTAATATTAGGGAAAAAAAGTAACTGTTATGTGATTACAGTCCCTAGCATTTTGTCGACATGTTTCGAGGTGTCCCCTAAACCTCTTCTTCAGGACCACATGGGGACCAGCCCCATGCGTACCACTCCGTGAAAAAACCTATAATCAGGAAAAACTATAATAAAGACAAACATGCACACCTAATGTGTGCGCATCAAGTAAAATACATACGGTTTCAAATTAGACTCAGAGTATTTATTCTCAGGCTTTAATAAGCCTCATGGTCTGCCTGGGTGGAGGGGCTTGCAGTAACCTTGACTCAGCACTCCTCCGTCAGTCTGACCTACTCGTTGCCCGGGCAGACCGCAACGAGTAGGTCAGGGGTGTGTTTCGCACATTAAGCTGAACCCCCATTCCCTTGGTTAGGTTCATGGATCCGTCATTTACGGATTTTTGTTACATTGCATTAACTGGACCACAGGTGGGCAGACTCTGATCGCCTTGACTGCACTTAACAGTGCATAAATAGGTGATCAGCTCTGCGTTATATTTTCAGAAGCCAAGAAGGGCGAGATAATGACAAAACATTCAATTTCTTATTGGGTTACCCTATGTGTAACATAACGTGTATCTTTAAAGTGCACGTTCACCTGTAGTCTTCTTGGCCCTGAATAACAGATGTTTATTGTGTGTGTGTGTGTGTGTGTGTATATGTATATGTATCTGTGTGTGTATATACACGGCCCTACTGGAGTACGCTCAAATGACCGCCAATGGGTCTTTCTTAGCCAAGGCGTATAAGATCTTGACACACACACATATATGTATATATATATATATATATATATATATATATATACACACACACATAGATATATACACATATATGTGTGTGTGTGTGTCAAGATCTTCTACGCCTTGGCTAAGAAAGACCCATTGGCGGTCATTTCAGCGTACTCTAGTAGGGCCGTGGCTGCTTCCACACCTCTCACATGAGGTGTCCCGGTGGTAGACATCTGCTGAATTGCTTTGTGGGGTGAGGGGTCACCCCTGCATACTTTTACTAAACACCACTGCCTCATTACCCGAGCAGAGTTTGACTGATGCTTTTCCAGGACTGTGCTGCATGATTTCCTTGGCTAGCTGCCATTACTCAATTGCATCTCCCATACAATATTGCTTTTGGACTCCTTCGTAAGGTGAGAAATCCGTGGGAAGATGTATCCATCACAAGAAAAAATTACTTGCCTTTGATATTAACATTTCTGGTGGGTACATAATCTTGTAGAGTTCCTCACTGCCCACCCTCCTCCCTGGTGACTTAGTGACATGATTATATAGATCCCACGGTAAGCAAACATATTATGTGCTGGATTGCTGCCATCATTGATGCTCTCCCAGTTCCTCTCCACACGGCCTAGATAAGGGTGCGAAAAAAGTACCAGGAACTGATGCCAGTTCACTGGTGAACACCTTATGTACTCCAGTGTCATCAAATCTGGCAGGCGGAGTCACACCTAAAGCTTGGTTATGCTGGGGAGCTATTTCTGGGTGGAGATGTTTCCAGACGGGTCTGGAGAAAATTTCTAAAGGGAGAAATCTGGATAGTATGTGTAATCCACCAAAAATATTTATGCCAAAAGTAATTTTTTTTTCTTGAGCTGAGAAAAGAAGAATTATATTAGACTTTTGCATTGTCCTAGCATCATTCACTGCTCCGCTACTAAATAATGTTGTGTTTTTTAGATATTTCATTACAAATACTGTTTTACAGGTATCCTCAAACGGCATCCAGTCCACACCTTTGAATCTTGCAACTTATTGGAAATGCACTTCTTGCACTACAGATGTGAGGCTAGATTACAAATACAATCCGGAGGCTATATCGGCTCCAACTATGCTATCTAACATACAAGTTGTAGTACCAGTAGATGGAGGAGTAACAAATATGCAGTCACTTCCCCCAGCAATTTGGTAATTATATTTGAATAAGTTTATGCCAAGAAAATGTTTTAACTGGAACACTTCAACATGAAGGAAACAGTATTTACTAGTGTACTTTATCTTACAGGAATGCAGAACAAATGAAAGCTTTATGGAAATTGTCTAGTATTTCAGAAAAATCGGAAA
Source organism: Calotriton arnoldi (assembly GCA_963921515.1). Taxonomy (NCBI): domain Eukaryota; kingdom Metazoa; phylum Chordata; class Amphibia; order Caudata; family Salamandridae; genus Calotriton; species Calotriton arnoldi. Next base: position 2,807,110 of record CAWUFW010000979.1, read on the forward strand.
ATGGTGGTAAGTGCTTAGAGACTGTGTGAGCATGGATGATTGTGGCGATAGACTGGATTTTGTTATATATGAAAAGCAAGTGATAAATAAGTCTTAAATATATTTTCACTTTCAGTACCATTGCTCATGTTAGTGTAGATTCAAAAACATTTAACATTTCAGGTGGATGTCAGCAGTGATGACACCAGGTGCTGGGCATAAGGGTGCCAGAGCAACTTCAGTTCCCTTTTCCGCACCCAGGTGCCAGAACTCCCGAATGTGCTCAAGAGTCAGGTTTATAGTTCCAATGTACATGCAAGGTTTTTGAACTTCTTAGTTATTTGGTGAGTGCCTATCTGGTACAATATAGTCTGCTGTTTCATGGAGTAAAGCATTAAAGTTAATGGGGCGACCCTGTGTCCCTCAGAACCTGGGTATTAGTAATATAGAAAACAATTGGTTCTGTTGGGTGGGGGTAATTACTCTAGTGCATGTATTGAATACGAAAAAAACACAACAGGCTTTATTAATAAGATACCAAAAATTAATTAAACAAGAACACACCAGGAGAAATATTCGATACCGGAGTTAATTTTACTCTTTTATTTTTTTTTTAAAGTAATTACGAGAAAACATATATGGCTGTCACACATGCAAATTGATTGCAACACAAAAATGTGACTGTAGTGAACAAGTGACATGTGGTGACTGTTGAAATCGAAGGTGCACTATATACAAGACATACGCAAGTGACATAGAATGATAATATTCTTTTTCCTGTCTAATGAGTATCCACATGAATGCCAGACCCATTACTATTTCAGAGTTAAGGTCAAGACAACTGTGTAGACATGTATGATGGTACTGTCGACGTTTCGACCCTATAAACAGCTCGAAAGGATGTGCGTCAGGCCGGGTCTTCCTCGGGACTGTAAAAACACGGGATGGACAGCCTATAAAGTTAATTATAAAGGAGGTCAGGTGCGTTCCAAAAATTGCGACTAAAATTAAGCAACGAGTCGTAACTGTGGTATAGCTTACCAAACGAAGCGATAGTTCATTCAATGAAGGATGGTGTAATGGTAATCCACCAGGCTTGGGAGAAGAATGGGAGGGGTCACTGAACCCTTTAGAATACCAGCAGTACGAACAAGACATGGACTGGTATGACGAATTTGGTGAGGCCTGTGGTCTGGATACATTCCCAGATATTGGCATGCTTTTTCCTCCTAACGTGACTACAAAAGAGTGTGCATCTTATGTAATGGTGGTGTGCAGGGCAGCTGAGGTACTTGACCTCCAGCTACCCTCAGTGGCAGTCAAGACTAACATCTTGACAGAAGTGCTACAGCCAGGAGCTTCCTCTTTTGAACCCTTGTACCCATTCAGCAAAGCCTTCACGGACGTCCTTCTGGGAACCTGGTCCAAGCTCAGCACAGGGGCTCCTGTGAATAGGACGATAGCCCGCCGCCATTGCCCTGCCCCGGGCGACCCAAACCTCTTCCCTACCCACCCCAGAGAGCTTGGTGGTCCAAGACTCGACTTCCCATGGTGCGTTCCCTGCTGCTGCCCTGGACAGGGAATCCAAGAGGCTGGACAGTTAGGGCAAGAATTTTTTTTTTCTTCCACCAGCCTTTAATTGTGGTCCGTGAACACGGCCTGCCTATTGGGCTGTTATTCCCAGTCTTTTATGCAAGTGCGGCCACAGGTCCCGGAGGAGGCCTGGGCCATCCTCTCCCAAGCAGTATCAGACGGAAGAGATGCAGCAAAGTTCTCCATCCAATGTGGTGTGGACACAACCGCCTCGCTGGGTAGAGCGATTTCCACGGCGGTGCTGAAAGCATCTGGTTTTTCAGGGTATGTCCAGGCCTTGCTAATGGACATGCCCTTCGATGGCACCCGTCTTCTCAGAGACAAGGCTACGGCCAAGCCCTTGGGCCCCTCAGCTGCCCCCTGTCTGCCTTTTGCTCCTTTCGTGGCTATGGAAGGGGCTTTCAACTGTGCAAACTCTATACCAGCTACCGAGCAGCCGCAACCCCTGCGCAAACATAGCCAGAGGTCCAGTCAACAGCACCCCCCCGCCCCCACCTTGGCAGCATCAACCTCCAAGCCCTTCTAACCTCACCCTTCCAGACCATGGGCATCCAGTTGGTGGCAGGATCAGCCATCATCTCCACCACTGGCAAAACATTACATCCAGATCGCCCGGAGGGGCTACTCCCTCCCCTTTGGGTCCACTCCTACCTCTTATGACCGGCTGACCGATGATCATTTACTATTGCTCCAGGAGGAAGTCATGGCATTCTTGCCATAGAGAGGGTTGTGGTGCCAGAATTAGGCTGTGTTTACTATTCCTGATACTTTCTGGTCCCTAAAAAGGTGAAGGGTGTGTTGTATCCTAGACCTACGAGCCCTCAACTACTTCCTCAAAAAGGAGAAATTCAAGATGCTCACATTAGCTAAGGTCCTGTCTGCCCTGGACCCAGGAGACTGGATGGTAGTGTTGGACTTGCAATATACCTATTTTCACATTCCCGTCCTGCCTGCGGTTTATGGTAGGCCACGAGCATTTTCAGTTCACCGTGCTCCCCTTAAGGCCTTACCAGCGCCCCTCTGATGTTCACCAAGGTGATGGCGGTGGCCACAACTGATCTGGGCAGATCAGGGGTGTCAGTCTTCCCCTATCTCAACGACTGGCTGCTGAAGGTGGATGCTCCCCAGGCTGTTGTCTCCCACCTACAGACTACGGCGAACCTCCTGCATTTGCTGGGGTTCACTAGCAACATGCTGAAGTCACACCTGACTCCCTCTCAGACGTTCCCTTTCTTGCAGCTGTTTTTGACACAGTGCAGTTTCGGGCCTATCCTCCAGCGTGGCAAATCCAGGATATTCAGGCTATCATACCAATGTTTCAGCCTCTATCCTGGATTTCGGTGAGAATGACTGAGGTAGTTGAGCCTCATGTCCTCATGCATCCTGCTAGTAGCACATGCCAGATGGCATATGCGGGCTCTGCAGTGGGACCTGCAGTTCCATTGGGCACAGCATCAGGGGAATCTCTCCAACATGGTCCAGAACCTGGAGGGAACTGCAAGAGACCTGCAGTGGTGGCTGACGAACCGTGATTGGGTCAGAGACAGACCATTCACCCTTCCCCAACCAGACCTCACAGTAGTGACAGATTTGAAACTCCTGGGATGAGGCAGCCATCTGGGAGAGGTGGAGATCAGATGACTCTTGTCTACGGCGGAATCTGGAACCCACATCAACATGCTGGAGCTCCAAGCAATTCGCTTGGCATTGAAAGCCTTTCTACCCTCCGTCAAGGAAAGGCTAGTTCAAGTGTTCACAGACAACACCACCGCCATGTGGTACTGCAACAAACTGGGTAGAGTGGGGTTGTGGACCCTCCATCAAGAACCCCGGTGTCTCTGGACGTGGCAGGAACAGCAGGGCTTTTCCCTGGTGGTTCAACACTTGGCAGGGTCCCTGAACGCCAGGGCGGACAAACTCAGCCGTCAATGCCTAGTGGATCATGAATGGCGCCTCCATGTGGAGGTAGCGCAAAGTCTCTTTCAACAGTGGGGAGAGCCCTGGTTAGATTCTCTGCCGAGAATGCGCAATGTCAGCAGCTTTACGCTTTGGAGTTTCCAAGGCAGCTCTCTCTCAGGGACGCTTTTCGTCTCGAGAGGTGTTCAGGCCTCCTATACCCCTTTCCGCCCATACCACTCCTGCCCAGAGTTCTCAAGAATATCGGGAACAACTGGGACAAAGTCATCCTCGTGGATCCAGACTGGGCAAGGAGAGTCTGGTATCCCAAGCTCCTACCATTGAGTATCGATCCTCCGATCAGGCTGCCCCTTCGAAAGGATCTTCTGTCGCAGCAGCAGGAGATGGTACTCCACCCAAACGTGTCAACTCTATGCCTTCTTGCATGGAGATTGAGTGGCAGCAGTTGATAGCTTTCAACCTTCCTCCCGAAGTCTGTAATGTTGTTCTGGCAGACAGGCATCCCTCCACCAAAATGGTGTATGCCTGCCGATGGAAGAAATTTGTAACATATTGTACAGAAAAGTCTATTGACCCTCTTTCATCTTCCCTTTCTGATGTTTTGCTTTTTATTTTGACCCTTGCCCAGCAGGGCTGTGCTCTGGGCATCCTGAAAGGGTATCTTTCTTCTTTGTCTGCCATCCTGAGGCTGCCAGACCACCCTCCTTCTTTAAGTCACACATTGTACATAGATTCCTGAAAGGCCTTGTACATATGTTCCCACCTGCCCCTTTCATTATGCCTCGGTGGGACCTTAATTTGGTTCTCACCATCCTCATTTGCACTCCTTTCAAGCCCCTGCATAATTGTCCCCTCCGGCTGCTCACTAACAAAACATCTTTTTTAGTGGCAATTACATCTGCCAGGAGGGTGAGGGAGCTGCAGGCTTTATCATCAAAGCCTCCCTTCTTGACAATAATCCCTGTGTTGGTGCTTCGCACTAGAGCCTCCTTCCTACCGAAAGTGGTAATACCTTTTCATGTGGGACAATCCGTCACCTTGTCCGCTTTCTACGCTCCTCCGCATCCCTCTAAGGAAGAGGAGCAACTCCACCGTCTGGACCCATAAAGAGCATTGTCGTTCTACCTTGACGACACAAAAGAGTTCCAGGTGGACGGCCAACTCTTCGTAGGGTATGTTGGTGTGTTGAAAGGTCAGGCTTTGCAGAAAAGGACCATCTTACGATGGGTTGTTCTCTGCATCAAGATTTGCTACGCTCTGGCAAAGAAGCAGTCTCTCGAAGGTTTAAGGGCTCATTCCATCAGAGCTAAGGCTACCACTGCGTTAGTATGTGGAGTCCCAGTCCTGGACATCTGTCAGGCAGTAACGCGGGCATCCCTGCACACGTTTCCAAATATTACTGCCTGAATAGGTCGGTCCGCGGGGACAGCCATTTTGACCGTTCCGTCCTGCAGGACTTCGTAGCCTGAACTTTGTCCACAGTCCAACCTCCTGGGACATATTGCTTGGGTATCTATTCAAAGGTATCTGCGGCTAGATGTCTCTATCAGATGAACAAGTTACTTACCTTCGGTAACGCCTTATCTGGTAGAGACATGATCTAGTTGCATATTCCTTACTGACCAACCCATCCTCCGTGCTCTGCGGACAAGTTTCTTGGGTCTGGGCCGGTCCCTTTCAGGGCCATAGTTTTCCAGCACACCAATGTCAGTACACTTCCTGTCTTCGTGCTTCTTGTGTGGAAAGTCATGAAAAAATGATGTCATCATGCCGAGGTGGTGCCTATATAGGTGACGCGGGCCTCACTTCCAGCGTGGATGATGCAACAGGGAGCTGACCGAGGCCACCTATCGGCTTGTATGGGTATTGCTCGAAGAGAAATGTTCCGGATCCAGTCTGATGCCTGGGAAATTCAAAGTTCAGGAATCTGCGGCTAGATCATGTCTCTAGCAGATAAGGCTTTACTGGAGGTAAGTAACTTGTTCGATGAGCAGTGTTGGAGTTTGTTAGTATTCCCACCTAAGTAGCTCTGTTGGCAGTGCTTCAGTTGGTTTAAAGATCATCTTTGAGATTGGGGCAAGTGCAACTCAGACTGGAGACCCGAAAAAGATTTGAGTGTATTGACTGCAAGTTGCTGGTCTATCCGGGTATTGCCTCAAGTTTGCCAATATGGCCAAGATACCAGGGAGTGTCCTATCTGTATGCCACAGTTGAGCCGTACAGGGGCAGCAGCATGAAACCGATGTATGAGCCCAGGAGGCAGTGTGTGTGTTTCCACAATGTCTACATGGCTCAAATTACCGGGTTGTCCGCCCAAGGGGAAGAAGGCCGGGGTCTATAGAGGGCTCATAGATTTTTGCCTCATGCAAGTGTATTTTTTTCCATGGTGACACATTGGAGGGGATCTGGGTCTGTCTTAAGCCAGTGTCCCAGCTATGAGGGCTGATGAGCCTTGTAGTAAGAGGCTGTGTGGGGCAATCTCAACCCTCCCATTTCAGTGTGTACACATAGCTTATCCTTCTTTAGCTGGGTGCAGCTGGTCCACCATATGAAAGATTTTAGAACTGAGTGAACTTTGGCTAACAGTTTTTTGGGGATTATGATCAGGAGCATCCTGAAGACGTAATTGTATCTGGACTTAATGACCATTTTAATCGCCTCGACCCTGCCCCAGAAGGATAACTGGAGGACAGCCCAACGGTCAAGATTAGCTTATGTTTTAGTTAAGAGGGGGTGTAAGACTCTCCTTCACCATATTGGAAAGTTCTCTGTTAAGTAGAATCCTGAGGTACTTCATGCCTCTTGGTACAAATCCTGGAGGAAGTGTCAGCGACTGGGGAATAAAAGCTGAAAACCTGATCTTCCGGGTGGGCTATTCTCTAGACGTCTTTTAGACCATGATCAGTTATTACATCAGAAACAATTGTCCTTTCTAGGGCATTACACTTGGGCAAGGGGCCCTGTGTGGCCCAGAATTGGGTCAATTGATATATTCCAGTCCTCCTCCCCATAACCACCCTTGTTTTGCCAAATTCAATAAGGAGCCTGGGAAGGTGTGCAAATAAAGAGAATCGGTTATGTTCATGGGCATAGACAGCGTCCAGGATTAGGGTTCTCACCGGACATCCAAGCTACACTATTGGACTTGCCTTTTGACAGATCTCGTCTGTTTGAGCCAAGGCGGACTCGGCGCTGCAGCGCTTTAAGGACAGCAGAGCCACGGCAAGATCATTGGGTCTCCAGTCCCAGTCCAGGGGCTTTGGATACCGCAAGTTTCGTGGTTTTTGCAGGACTTTATCCTTTCAAGCCAAGCAGCAGCCACAGCACAGGCGAACCCCCTGAACAGGTCATACATGGGAAAAGGTAGAGGTCGTCTGAGAGGTTCAGCTCAGCAGCAAGTCTCCTCCTCCTCCTCTTCTTTTGCCCCTCCAACTGGCACAGCAGGGAAGCAGCTCTAGCTCTTCCATCCAAGAGCATGCTTAGCCCCCCTCCCATCCCCCACGCCGTCAGGGTTTGTGCTCCAGCAGGAAGTTCTATCTCTACTACAAAAAGGTGCGATCAAGGTGTTTCCGGAGCAGGAAAGGGGTCAGGGATGCTACTCCCGGTTACTTCCTGATTCCCAAAAAGGACAGGCGCTTGAGGCCGATCTTAGACCTCAGGGTCTTGAATTTTTACCTCAAGCAGGAGAAATTCAAGATGTTTACCCTGGCTCAAGTTATTCTGGTGCTGCAGAAGGAAGACTGGATGGTGTTGATCGATTTACAGGATGCGTATTTTCACATTCCCATCCTGAAGTCGCATCAGAAGTATCTCCGTTTTACGGTATGGTCTCAACACTACCAGTTTGCGGTCCTTCCGTTCGGTCTTACTTCCTCACCTCAGGTCTTCACATAGGTGATGGAGGTGGTGGCAGCACATCTCGGAAGGTCCAGGGATTCCTGTTTTCCCCTATCTGGATGACTGGCTGCTCAAAGCAAAGTCCCCAGTGATGGTGCTGCATCATTTGCAAGTAACAACACGAGTGTTGTTCGACTTTGGGTTTTCGATAAATGTACCTAAATCTCACCTGGTGCCCTCTCAGCGCAACCTGTTCATAGGGGAGTACTGGACACTACTGTGAGTCGTGCCTTCCAGCCTCTACAGAGGATTGAAGACATCCAGGCTATGATTCCACTTTTTCAGAATGGAGCGGCTGTTTCAGTCCTTAAGGTCTTGCGCCTACTCAGTCTGTTCGCTTCCTGCATACTGTTGGTCAACCATGCATGCTGGCATATGAGGGCCCTCCAGTGGTGACTCTGCAGGCAGTGGTTTCAGCACAACGGAGATCTCAAAGAAGTGGTCAGGATCTCCAGAGACACTGCAGCGGACCGGTTATGGTGGAGTGTTCCAGGCAAACTGTCTCAAGGGAAGCCATTTTAACCTCCTTCTCCGTTGGCCACAGTGATAATGGATGCCTCCACTCTAGGGTGGGGAGCTCATCTGGAGGTCAAAGGTCTTTGGTCTCCAGAGGAAGGACTGTTTCACATCAATCTTCTGGAATTGTGGGCGATACGTTTGGCTCTCAAGGCCGTTCTTCCCTCCCTTCGCGGTCAGTTGGTTCAGGTCCTGACGAACAACACTACCGCGATGTGGTACATCAATAAACAGGGAGGAGTAAGGTTGTATTTTCTTTGCAGAGAGGCTGTGCGGCTCTGGTCCTGGGCTCAGGGCCATCAGATTTGCGTGATTGCAAATCTGGCCGGAGAGCTGAATGGGTGTGCGGACAGTCTCAGTCTGCAGTACTCGGCCGATCACGAGTGGCGTCTCCATCCAGAGGTGGTCATTCACATTTTCAGGATGTGGGGGTTTCCTCGGTTGTACCTATTTGCCACACACGAGAACGCACACTGCCTGTCCTTCTGCAGTTTCAAGTATCCGATGTGGGGAGGGTTGGGGGACGCGTTTCAGTTAGATTGGGGCTCACAGCTTCTTTACGTGTTTCCTCCCATACCCTTGATTCCTCGAGTTCTGAGGAAGATTCGCCAAGACCAGGCCCAAGTCATATTTTTTCGCCCTAGATTGCCCGCAAAGGGTGTGGTACACAGACCCCATTTACCTCTCATTGCACCCTCCTCACCATCTCCCTCTCAGGGCAGACCTCCTCTCGCAGTCGCAGGGCAGGTTCTACACCCCCACCTCCAGAGCCTGCACCTTCGTTTCTGGATATTGAACGGGGCAACCTGAGCTCTTTCTCTCTCCCACCGGATGTGGTGGATGTTATTTTATCGGCCAGGAGTCACTCCACCAAATCTGTCTATTCTGATAGGTGGGCCAAGTATGTTAAATGGTGTGGAGAGAGATCGGTTGATCCTTTGCAGGCCCATTTGTCTGATATTCTGAGTTTCTCTCGTTCCCTGGCTCAACAGGGTTGTGAAGTAGCTACTGTTAAAGGCTACTTGTCTGCCTTGTCGGTTTTTCTCAGTTTACCAGATCAACCCTCTTATTTAAATCTTCCATAGTTATGAGATTCATTAAGGGTCTCACTAACAGGTTTCCTCCCACTCCCCTTTATCATGCCTCAGTGAGATTTAAATTTACTTATCACTTTCTTACTGGGTTCTCCCTTTGAACCTTTACATAGTTGTCCCTTAAGGTTCCTAGCATTTTAGACAATATTTCTGGTTGCAATCACTTCCGCTACGAGGGTGAGTGTGTTGCAAGCTCTTAGCTTCAATCCTCCATTTACTTCATTCCATTGTGACGTCCTCGTTGACGTGGGAGAGCTGAGAAGATAGGTTTCTGTGGAATGCTGCGCATGGGGGCAATTCAAAAGGTGCGAAATCCACAGGCAGATACTGTATCCACCAGAAAAAGCGTTACTGAACGTAAGTAACTTGTTCTTATGGTGCAAGTGAGACAGTAGTCTTTGCCGTTTGATGTAGCTATTTAAGCCATTAACATTTATTGTTATGATAGTAAGAGTGTGTGGGGTCAGTGATAAGGCCATGCTATGTTGCGGGATGCCGAATGTGAGGTTGACAGGCTAATGTTCTGGGGCACACATAGAGGAAAGGCACTGGGTCGGTAGTAGAGGCTGCGGTGCTATCAGTCAGGTCACAGTGGTGGAGGTGATCTACTCCACTGTCCCAATGGGTGCGTGAAGTGATGGGAAGATGACAAGGGCATAGAGGCAAAACAATCAAAGGGGGGAGAGAGAGGTCAGATTTAATGTGGACTCAGCCTCCTGTCTTACGTAGATAACCAAAGGAAGTCCACTTGCTATTAGACTAGCTGTCCTATCAGGGTATAGATTATGATAAAGGGGTAACGGAGTTTTCTTAAAATAACCCTCACCCACCAAAGTGACTCAAGGTGGCATGCTTCATCATTGGGTTCGAACCTCCCCCTCCCCCCCCCACGCTGCGGGACGGGGCTTGCTACGACCGACAGAGACGTGGGAGCACTTTGTGGGGTGTTGGCTATGAAGGGATAGAAGTGGGAGTGTCAAAAATAGGTGCGTATCATTAAAAAGTACCTGGCTACGTGGAGTCTTAACTTTTATTAAATCCTGTAGCTGGTACTATTAAAAAGGGGAAATGGAGACTTACACTATGATGGGTGATTATCTCCTGGTCTACATGTTTTAAGCCTCACCCCTAAGGCTTTTCGTCAGGACCAGAGCACATGATTCCTTGTACCACTCCTAACAGAACCTATGTGGTCTATTTTTTTAGTTGAAACAATAATAATGTTGATGAAATCCTAATGTTCGAGGCATGTGAGCTGTAGATCACATGCTTTGCATACTCCTGCCATCTAGTGTTGGGTCCGGATGTTTGCAAGTTATTTTTCTTCGAAGAAGTCTTTCCAGTCACAAGGTAGGTGACTCCTCCTTTCGGTGATAGTGCACATGGGCATCGACTCCATTGTTAAGATTGTTTTTCTCTGCCATCGGGTTCGGATGTGAATTGCTGCACTCCGGTTCGACACCGTTTCTTGGGTTCCCCTCGGTGCGCAATCCACTTACCCTCGACGGTATTGTTTTCGATCTCGTATTTCCCTTTCTCCGTGTATCGTAGTTAATAACAAAAACTCTTTTCGATCGGGAAACTCGTGGAAGGCCGTCGGGCCTACCCGTGCCGGTCCGCCTCCAAGTCGAAACGGACTCCATTCAAATTCTGCCCTCGGTGCCACGCGAAGTTCCCGCGCACCAACTCACACGAAGTGTGCAACTTGTGCTTATGTCCGGAGCACAACGAACAGGACTGCGACATGTGTAAATCTTTCCGTTCAAAGAAAACGCTCCGCGACCGTCGGGCTCGACGTCGCGACATGCAGAGTCAGAACACCGGCTCCATTCCGAACCTCTTTGGAGAAGATTCCGAACAAGCAACCGGCTATGCCATAGGGGCCGAGGAAGAAGAAGAAGAGCCTATCTCTGTCTCAGAGTCCGCCTCCGAAGTGGACGAAGACATTCCGAAAGGCCAACGTATCGTGAGTACCGATCCGAATTGAAAAAGGACACAGATGTGGCAAAATCTATGGGAGCTCTACAGTCCCCTTCTAGTTGTGGTTCCTTTCGGCGCACCTTCTATCGTGGGGGGTCCAAGGATATCTCTTCAGACACTGCTTCTACACCGTACAAGGGAAACAATCAGCCCTCTGCTTCCAAGGGTTTCTTTAGAGGAGGCTACAGAGGCAAAGTAACAAATAAAATACATTTCCATATGTAAAGCACATCACCAAATAGTGGAAAAAAGTGATATATTTTTCACTCGTGCACGCCTATTCTACTTGACTAATAATGATGACAGTGTCGTGGTGCCCTGAAAACGAACAAGACAATACATAACACAGAACATGAATCACACACTGTATAATGAAGTTTCCTTGATGTTGCACAGGAGACTGCAATGGTTAATCCATAATATATGTATTTAAAATTAAAATGCAGGCTAAAAGTGGGGAAAATCAGAAAAACGTACATTACTGTTTGTCATTTAGAGACCCATGAGCTCAGCTCAGACAGGAAGAGGCGCTTGTAGTCACACACTGGAAGGAAAGTTATAAAAAGTTAAGAAAACGGAAGGTTATAGTGAAACAAACCTTGTAATTCAGGGGAGATGCTCGTTGTCAAGGGGAAAAAAGGTGCGCTTCTGTCAGCGGTGGCGGCTATGCCGTACTCACGTTATCAAAGCTACACCCTTGCTTGGGTTCAATATACCTAGGGAAATAGCCAACCTCAGGCACCTACGTGCAAGTAGTACATAGTATGGTGGCATTACAGGGGGCACATAAATCTAAGCAGTAGTTGAAACTGAGGGATCGTCACTCTCACTCCTCGTGGCCTGCTGTGAACCTGAGGGGTCTAGGAAAGCAGCTAACAGTCCATTCCAGACATCCAGGTCCTCACTCAGCGGGTCTCGCTCGCTGTGCCACTGGATTCAAGCTTGCCTAGCTGATGAGGGGTGTAACCCCAAAACAGGTCCCAGGATGCTTGTTTCCGGTCCAGGGAGGACCTGGCTTGGCAGTTTGGGCTGGACTGTTTCCATGAGGAACAGGGTCAAGACTGATTTGCATATGGCTGAGTCCAAACTGAGGTGGCATAGTGAGCAAAAAGAATGATGTATTTAACCCAGATCGCTTGACTGGGGGTGAATGTTTGATTCAGCATTCCGTCCATCACTTGTTGCCGCATCCCATCAAATATCCAGCATACCCTAGCTCGTGGCCAGGTATTGATAAGTCTCTTTCATGCATTCCTTTGTGAATTCCGCACCGGACAAATCGCCACATGGCCCATGCAATCTGCCCCCTCCCCGCGTCCCAGAAGGAGAATTAAGGTTAACAGGCATGATATGCAGTACATATAAAATCAACATTAAGAAGGAAAAGGAGGAACTCCCCAGGTCATGGCAGCACGGGTTCCAGCTGCCCATACTTGAAGTCGTGCTGTCGGAAGCGCTGCCTCAGAGCAGGGAATTTCTTTTCAGCGCTGTGTCTTGTGAAAAGTTCACCACAATGTGTGTCTGTTGGCCGTCAAACTGTAGAGGCCCTTCTTGTTTCTTGGCAGACTGTAATATTAACATACTTGTATGTGTCATAGGAAGTAGGCTATGATTGCTCTGGGAAGGGTGGGGCCTGAGTGTGGTGGGGTCTGATCCTGTGTGTCCCTAGTAATTTTCCAGTGGCCGCTAGCAGGGATGCATGGGCATAAGCGGGTACAATAGCAATCAGCCAGTGTATGCTCTCACAGTTTTTAGAGGCCCCACTGTAGTAAGAGACCCAGCTCTGATAATCGACTTGTCTCTGAGGGACGCCGCCAAGTAGGACTGAAAATGTGAATGTTATCTGAGTATTTCGAGAGTCACCCCCCTAACGCTCCCCGTCTGCGAAGTTGCTGTTCGTTTTTACCTGTCAGACTTCACCGTCCGCTGCACAATCTGCCTAGGGCGCAATCATGGCCCGGGGCTTGCTGCACCACCTGAGCTGGGTCCGCTCCACCACACGATGTTGAGCAGATGCCTCATTGTCTCCAATCCCTCAGGTAGTCAGTGGTGTGGTAGGACCCAGTCACATTGGAATAGGGCAGTCTGCTGTGGAGAGGATGCACACCCCAGTGGCAGCCCCGATCAGCAGGAGCAAATTAAAGAGCTGCCATATTGCTCCATGGCATGCTCTGCCTCCCTTAGTCCTGTTTTAGATCTTTGCCCTCTCAATGCCTTCCTGCGGAAGAACAAAGTCAAGATGCTCATGCTAGCCCAGGTCCTGTCTGCCCTAAACCCCAGAGACTAGATGTAGCAATGGACGTGCAGGACATGTATTTACATATCTCTGTCCTGCAGGCCCACAAGTTCTACCTGTAGTTCATAGTGGACCAAGAGCATTTTCGGAGTTCAGGAAAGTGATGGTGGTGGTCACAGCACGTCTTCAGTGGTCGGTGCTGCCATTCTTCCCCTACCTCAATGACTTGCAGCTGAAGGTGGGCTCGCCCCATGGATTTGTCAACCATCTCCAGATGACGGCGAACCTCCTGACATTGTTTGGGTTCCCTATCAATGGGCCGAATTCACATCTGACTCCTTTGCCAGCACTCCTGCTTATCTGAGATATTCTAGATATGGTACAATTTAGTGCCTGAGCAGAGAGTCCATTGCAATCATGTCATGATCCTGATGTTTCAGCCTCTGCATTGGATCTTAGTGGGGATGACTCTGAGGTTCCTTCATCCTGCGTGCCAAACATTCAATGTGGCCCTGCGGTGGGATCTCAACTCCCAATAAGCACAGCGTAAATGAAATCTAGATTTTGAAGGAGACTGCCAAAGATCTGCAGCAGTGGGTACTGGACGGCGATTGGGTTAGTGGCAGGCCCATCTCGTTACTCCACACGGAGCTGATGGCAGTCACTGATCCATCACTACTGTGCTGGGAAAGCCTCTGGTCTCCAGCGGAGAATCAACTTTACATCAAACAGTTGGAGTAGAGGGCGTTTCACTTGGCGTTGAAGGCCTTCTCAACTACCATCAGAATAAGGCTGATGCAGGTGCTCCTGGACAACCCCACAACCATGTGGTGCTGCAACTAGCAGGGCAGGGTGGGTTCTTGGGTCCTGTGTAAGTAGGCTCTGGCTGGAATATAAAGGAAGTTCTCTGGTGGAAAATCACCTGGCGGGGTCTTTATACCCCAGTGCAGGCAAACTCCGGTACAGGCGCTTATCACATAACAAATTGCAGTTGCACCTGGTGGTATGGCACAGAGCATCTACCAGCAATGGGATGGCTCAATCTTTTCACCACCACTGAGAACGCGCAATGTCAGCACTTTTAAATGTTGAAGTTTCCAAAGCAGCTTTCTTCCTTGAAGACGCCTTTCTTCTAGAGTGGAGCTTGCGACTCCTGTGTGCCTTTCCGCCACTGCCTCTCCTGCCCTGAGTTCTGTAGATCAAGAACCCTAGTCATCCTATTGGCACTTGATTGGGCTAGCATAGTATAGTTCCCGGAACTCCTGGGTATGTTCATCTGAACAAGTGCCACTTTGGGAGGATCTTCTGTTGCAGCGCAAGGGCATGGTACTGTTCCTATGCAGGGCTACTTATTGCTATTTTGGATTTTTTATGGTTGCCAGATCAGCCTTAGTTATTTAAATTGCATTTTGCGATCAGATTTTGTAAAAATTTGCAACATTTGTTTCTACCAATCCCCTTTGTGATGCCTCAGTGGAATTTGAATGTAGTCCTCACTTTTGTGATATGCACTCCTTTTGAGCTGCTGCACAGTTATCTTTTGAGACTTCTGACATTGAAGACAGTCTTTCTCATTGCCATAACATCAGGTAGATGTGTGAGCAAGTTGCAGCCTCTTTCTGTCAACCCACCTTGTACCACTTACTTACCAGATAAGTTGGTGTTGAGGACCTGAGCTTCCCTCTACCGAAAGTGGTCACTCCTTTTAATGTCCGGCAGGCTGTCACCATTTCGGCATTCTTTGCTGCACTACACCCCTCTGAAGAGTAAGAGAGACTCCACTGTTTGGACCCTAAGAGGGTACTAAGCTTTTATATCAATCATACCCAGGAACAGCGAGTGGACTAACTGCTCTTTGTAGGGTTTTCCTGGGCTAAGTTCAAGACAGTGCAAAAATGGATCATCTCTTTCTTTTTTTTTTTTATCTGTTTATTGTTGTTTTTTTTTTTTTTACATGCAAAACATAAAGAAAGGCAGTGGTGCATACAGAGGTACAATCAGAGCAGGCCCCGGCTCAAGGGGTGATTCAGGACTGTAAGGCATTGTGATTCAAATGCAGTAAGCTAGTATTTACAGCAAGTTATGGATACCAACACCAGTGTGTGCACTTCTGTGCCTCACATGCATATGTATACAATATAAGACCACTGTTCAACAATTGTTAACCAGGGGGAATGGTGTACAACAAAAGGACAAAGAAAGCAAGGAAAGGGTTAACTAAAAATGACTTGCCGCCCACAAGACACCTCCACCCGCCCATGACCCCGCGCACCCACCCCATTCTAAATTAGCAGATAATTGCCATGTGTAATGAGTATATAGTCGCCGACTTAGCATAGCAAACCTAGAAAATCAGTGATAAAGGGACCTCATAATCCACTAGCGACAGATGTGTGCTCCCAAGCTTATGTCACCCCGATGGTTGGCTCCAGCTCGGTGGGCGAACCTACTGGGTCCACGGCTTTGTACCCCTGCAGGGCCATCTGTATTGCGTCCCAACTGGAGGCTAGAGGGAGCACGCGGAACCCCAGCAGATCTTCTCTGTGCAGGGCAATGCTTTCCGCCTTAGCCCATGTCAGTAAAGAGCGGCGCCATGCCACCACGTAAGGAGGCATAGGAGATTTCCATTTCCTAGTAATAAGACGTTTAGCAACTGCCAAACCCAGATCCAGGAAGCGGAATGTAACCTTATACCTTTCACCTCTCTTAAAGAGATGCAAAATATGGGTCTCCCAAAGAAAGGGAATATCGATTCAGTGCAGTGGGCAAGGGTCTTGGCTACTGTTTCCCAGTATACGTTAAGCGCGGGGCAGTGCCACAACATATGTAAGAGATCGCCGTGAACCAATTGGCACCTGGGACAGACGGTGTTGGCGCGATGGAAGTATTCATTGATTTTAGCTGGGGTGAGGTACGCTCTGTGCAGTATAAAAAATTGGACCTGGTGGAAGCGCTGATTATGGGGGATTCGCGTGGGGCTCTTCAGGGCTGCCGTCCACTCCCTGTCCGAGAAGGGATGACCCACGTCCTCCTCCCAATGAAGCTTCAATGGGTCAAGTGTAATTGCAGCGTGCTGTCTGAGAGAGGCAGCAAACCACCGCGTTAGGTGACCCCCGGTACCCATCATGTGTAAATACTGAACTGTGAGGTGCGTGGGAGGTTTCATAGTCACATCACCCCAGCGGGCTGTAAGGGCTGTTATTAGGGAGTGATGCAAAAGAAAGTGACCCGGGTGTAGTCCCTCCTCCGAGATAAGTGTAATGTATGGTATGAGGGCCCCGTCCCAGAAAAGATCCCCGATGTTGTGTATGTCAGCCCTTCCCCAGCTGCAGAGTTCGGTCGCAGCGGTGACCTCCCGCCCCCTGGGTATTCCCTGTAGAGGGATAGTGGGTGCCTATGGTAATGTAGAGCGAGTAATAAAAAGGCTTCTGCAGAAGCATTTGTGCGCTACTGCGAGCAATAGGGAGTCCATGATCTTGGAACATGAGCAAGTGTAGGGAGTGAAGCGGTAGGGGCTGGTGCAGAGTAGCCGTGTCGTTAAGTTGGCGGGAGGCCAGCCACCGGGCGATCCATTGTAGTTGCGCAGCTAGATAGTAATGCTCTAGGTTTGGGGCAGCCAGACCTCCCTGCTCTGTGGACAGATAAAGTTTTTTAAAGGAGACACGTTGGCGAGAGGTACCCCCAAAGAAAATCTGTCACTGTACTTTCTAGTTGCTTGAAGAAGGGGGGGTATATAGAGGGGTAGGTTTGTGAAATAGTAAAGTAGCTGGGGGAGGATCACCAAATTGGTAAGGGCAATCCTACCAGTAACAGACAATGGAAGGGTGCTCCAAAAGGAGAGTTGCAGTCATTGCTCTACCTATGTTGCCGATGAATAAGTCGGGGTCACGCCTGTAGATGTGGATGCCGAGATATCTGAAGTAGTCGGTCCACCACATGACTTGATTCCCATTAAGAGTATAATTAGGGTCCTGAGTGGATCTCAGAAAGGGGTATCTAGAGGATTTTGACACATTGACACACAGTCCAGACACTTTAGCAAAAGATTACAGTGTGTGCACTGGCAGTATCGCGTTACTTGCTCTGTGCCTGGAACCAGAGGAAGAAGGCCATAGACAATTTGCTTCCCAGGATATCCAGCTCGTAGTAAAAAGGCACAGAAGGCTTGTGCATTGTTCTATCACCCTATATGTCGTTCTCTACTACTGTCGGTATTGGAGACATTGCTATTTACATGACCCGTTTATTAATTTTTTTAACTATATATGAACTTATATTCCCATGAAGAATACCTGTCCATTAGGACAATCGTCTTAGCGTTGGGACTAGTAGTACTGTTTCTATTTAGTATTCATTAATTTTAACCACTTGATTTTAACCTAATGTACATAGGACGTTAGTATGATTTTTTTTTATTGAAATTGATAATGAATTATATATTTCTGTTATTGTATACTTTTTATGGCTTTTAGCCGAAATAAAAGGTTTTGATGATGATGATAGTGTGTGGTCCAGCGAGGAAGGAATGGAATGAACATCTCGCACATACAATAGGATGTCATCCACATATAATGAAATTGTGTGTGGCCCGTCACCTAGGGGTATGCCCATATCAACGTGGGAACAAACGCATTCTGCCAGCGGCTCCATTGCTAAGGAGAAAAGAAGAGGGACATCCCTTTCTAGTTCCGCGACCTATAGAAATGGGATCAGAAATGTAGGGCCCTGTTTTCACATTAATAGTGGGGTTGGTATAAAGTAATCTGACCATGCTAGTAAAGACAGCTCCAAAACCGAATTTGGACAGTACTGAAAAAAGATAATCCCACTCAAGGGAGTCAAAGGTATTCTCAAGATCCTAGACCAGGCATCCCGAGTGCGGCCGGCGCAGCGGTGCGTACCTTGCAAAAAGATGGATCATCTCTTAATGGATTGTTCTTTGCATAGAGATCTGCTACAGTGAATTAGCAGCCTCCTTACTGGCTCACTCCACTAGAGCTAAAGTTGTTACCACATGCAGTTTTCAGTCAGCTACATGGGCATCAGTACACACATTCATTCAGAATTACTGCCTCAGCAGTCAGGTCCGTTGAGGGGGTAATTTTGCCTGTTCTGTCTTGCATGACTTCTTGGTCTGAGTCCGTTCATTGACCGACCACTTTGTGAGGTATTGCTGTGGTATCTATTGACAAGACGAAGAATCTGCCATCAGAAGAACAAGTTACTTACTTTCGGTAGTGATCTTTCTGGTGGACCTTCCCTCCTCCCCATTTTGTTAACTAGGTTCTTTTTAACATCCAAAAAGGTCCTAAATCTAGAGATCTGCACAATAGTAATGCAAATCTGATGATGAGCTCTGCGTTTGAGAGCATGGACAGATTGGAAGGTAACTGGCGTTAGCGAGCATGGGCAGCTCTTAAATGCAAAATGTCCCATACCAATGCACAGGAGTACCGCTTTAAAATTTTCTGGATGCAATATGATGCTGGGGGAATATTTACAAGGTGAGAAATTTACGGTTAAATAGAGGATCATTACTGAAAGTAATTAATTTCTTCGACCCGCTTATTGAAAAGGCATTCCCCAGGGACAGTGGTTCTGGGAACCAAGAGGCATAAACGGGGCATTTAGAGTTTTCTTCTGCAGCAAACAAGTGGTATTTCTGGATGCCCCGCAGGAGAAGACATCTGCCAACACCTCGACATTCAGGACACGTGTGCTGTTCCAACGAATGACATCTTGCGGTTTGCATCCCTGAAAGACGCATTGCAGTATGACAAATTCCCCTGACAGTTAGCCAGTACCACATCTACTGAGTCTCTTGGGAGAGAACACTGGGCTCCTTGCCCTGATGTTTGTTCAGGTAAAACATAGTGAACATGTTGTCCACCTGAAAAAGAGGTCATGGCCTGATCACTGGGCAGAATGATTTCAGGGCAAAATGAACCATAGAGCTCCAACACAGTGATGTGATTTTCTTTTTCCTTTGACACCCACATACCTTGAACAGTAATGGTGTCCATATAAGCTCCCCATTCCTCTAAAGAAGCATCTGTTAGCACTGTATGAGATGTGGTCACAAGACGAGAGGTACTCCAGCTGGTAGATTCTTCTTGCAGCAACATCTTTGGGACTGATTTCTGGCACCATTGGTTCTCAAAGCATTCCTGGAGAGGTCTTATGTGTTGCCTCGCATACAAGACTAGGGAGATGCATGAGGCCATCAGTCACAGGAGATGGCACTTGTCGAACTGAAGGAAATGTAGCTGTTTTGAGTTGAAGGCAAATAGACGGAGGTCTGTCGTAAGAAAGAGAAATGTTGATTCCTTTTTCCATATCTAGGACTCCTCCTAAGTATGAAATCATTTGCTTTGGAACTACAGTCGATTTCTTGACATTCAGATGAAGGCCCAGTTTGTAAAGAAGGTTTACTGTCAGTTGCAAACCTTGAAGTATCTTTCCACAAGAAGATAAATAAATAAATACTTGCTAATACTTAAAAATGCGCTCAGGGCTGACTTCAGGTCAAACTGAAGAACTTTGTATTGGTAGTTATTTCTGACAACATCATGAAACATATGTGACTTTCACAAATGGCTAAGTGAGAATATTCACCCTGCAAATCTAGAGCATGCATTCAATCACCCTGCTGAAGTTGTGGAAAAATTTGATGGTGATTAAGCATACTGAACATTTTTCTTGTCACCTATTTGTTGGCTCTTTTCAAATCCAAATAGGAAGAAAGTCTTGTTTACGACCCTTCATCTTGATAAGGAAGTGTAAGGAATAAACTCCTTTGTTATATGATGTCTCGGCATAGGCTTTATGACTCCCTTTTTCAAGAACGTCAAGGTTGCTAGAATTGGATGGTCCAGCATTGCAGGTTTTGAGCCCCTTGGTGGTGTATGAGGTGGTGATCTGTAAAACATGATTTAATATGTGTTCTGTACCAAGTCTAGCACCCAGTTTTCTCTGGCAATTTGTGCCATGCCTGGAGATAGGTGAATATACTTCTACCTCCCAGGGAATCACATTGGTGGTGACAGCATGATGGAGTTGCTGAAGGCTTCCCTGAAGCAGCATAGAGCTACTGTCAATTACCTCTTCCACAAGAAGACTTGTTTCTGGAATGGCTGTTGGTGCTTTTTTTGCTTCATCTGCTGTCTTTTTCCAGAAAGGAATTTGGGAGTGTTGCTTGCCCTTACCGAAGAAACAAAATTCTATCAGTGAGAATTTCATTCTTTCTTCTAAACCCACTGACTTCAAAGTCCCAGCCTCAGACTTCATTTTGTAAATCTCTTTGTCAGCCTGAGGTCTGAAAAGAGAAGAACCATTGAAGGGCAATTCCAGCATCTTTTGTTGAGCCTGCTGTGCTAAAGATATCAATCTGAGCAAGAAAGACCGTCTAACACATATCCCATGGCAAAACTCCACAGTTGTCAGATCTGCAGTATCTTTTGCTATTCCAAAGATATTGTCCATGACTGCTTCCATGAAGTCTTCTCTTTTCTGTTGTGGAAGTTATGCTATACATTGCTTTACAGACCCCAAGAGATCAGTCATATCGGCTGAGCAAAGCAGAAGAACTGGCTGCTTTAATGATGTTTTCAGATGTATGGCTGATTTTCTTTTTCCACAAACTTTTTTTATTGATTTATTCAGGCACAGAATCATACAGTGACCGCAATGCAAAAGTAGACCATAGGTGCATGTCAAGAATGCTAGTAGCATAAACTGCGCCTACAAATTACAGGCCTCACAGGTAGAAGAAAAGAAAAACACAAGTGCAATATCACCGTCCATTCAACAAGCGGGTATAAACGCATCTTTCGCCCATTTTAAATCCCCCACCCCCTAAATACTCCGTAAACCGCTAACTAGCATGAGTTTAGATGTGGATACTTCAAGTTGCGCATCTGGTGGCGTAGCT
Source organism: Calotriton arnoldi (assembly GCA_963921515.1). Lineage (NCBI taxonomy): Eukaryota > Metazoa > Chordata > Amphibia > Caudata > Salamandridae > Calotriton > Calotriton arnoldi. The sequence goes on from CAWUFW010000979.1 coordinate 2,828,252, forward strand.
ATCAGGGCCTGACAGATTTTCTTAACAAAGGCATCTCATCTTCTGCTCTCCATCTCAGTAGGATTCAGAGATATTTAGCCCAATGCATTAAGCAACTTTTTAGCTGCACGCACAACCAAAGAATCAGCTGGTACCAATTCCTTCAGAAATGTAGGATCTGATTCAGCAGTTCTGAATTTCATCTCCAGCTGCCTCTTGGCTGCTTAGACCAGGAATGGGCTAGTGAAAGCTTCCTTGATGGGTTTTAACAAGCCAGGAAACAATAAGGCGAGCCTATGACGTTGTCTAAATTGTTTCTTTGCCGCTCATTTGGGAAATAATAATAATGCGTTTTGTAAAGCGCTTGGTTACAGCCGACAGTGTGTCCCCGCGCTGAGGCCCTGACCAACGGACAAAGAGATGAACAAGAATCAGAAGACAACGGGCAAGTTATCAGGAGGTGCTCGAGAGAGGCGATAATTCTGTAGGGAATATAATCCGGAGACAATGGTGACAACTCATTCCAATCAGAAAAAGATGATGATGCACAGCTAGAAAACTCGGGGAAAGATCTGCACTGGTGACTTCTCGTCGGATGGTGTGACACAAACTGATGAGACCCATTATATCTGTATTGAGAGACATTTTCTGGAATCTGGGTGATGTTACTCTCTGTGCCTGACATCCTGCTGGCATGGAGCAGAAACGAATTTCTGCCTAGACAAACACTGCGTAGATGTACACATTTCTGCATACACATGGATTGGGCAGGGAATTTTTCCAGAAGAGGCACTTGATGCCTTCAGAATGTCTTAAACTAGCTAAAAGGTGGAGGGGACAGCTCTTTTTGGTTTCTTATTCTTCAAGGCCGTCATGATACAACAGGATGTTGAACCAGAGATACATGTTAGTAAAAGGACATCTGGATGGATGGGAGCTGTCCCTCCAGAATGCCTATGTACATATTATAGATGGCACAACCTTTATCAGACACTACAAAGACTATTGAACTCATACATGGGAAAACTAATGATTTGGGTGGGCAATATGAACTGTGTACTAAATAACTCCTAGGACATACAGCTGCGACACACAGGGGCTAAGTGTGAGATGGACGCTGCACTGAAAGAGATGGTATGGCAAGAATACCATAAAGAGGAGAAAGATTACTCTCTATTCAGCCCTGTATGGTATGTACAACAGGTTGAACTATACCCTAGTAAGACAAGACAGTGTGAATGCATACTAGCAGTGTAATAGATGCCCAGAAGGCTGTCAGACCACTTGTGACAATTGATACATGGGTACAGACTAGAACTTCCATAGCCACTGCAGACCGAGGCTGCTCCTGGACTCTGAGTTGAGAGCTCATCTCCAAACAGAAGTAGAACTCTTCTTAAATTCTAATTGGGGACTGCCTCATCAAAGGTTAAATCTGTTTTTGCACCTAACATCCTGTTTGCGCACTAAGCACTTTTATTCTGCGAGCCTTGCAGTCTATGGTTGAATGGTTTATTTGCATACAACATGTTGACAACTCACACTTAAACTTGCTGCACAGTTTCCTTTTTTGCCTCTTCCAATGCTAAACTAAGATGGGGAGGGGGAATGGTTAGCTATCAATACCTGAGGTAGCATCAGTATGAAATAGCTTACGTGGACTACTGTGGATATGGACAATGATCCTGACAAAACAGTGTTTTAAGAATGCATTTACTGTGGTTTTAATTGGTGAGTGGGTTACGTCTGTTTTATTTGTAAGTTTTAATTAACTGATCAATAAAATATCCATTCATTCACTCATGCCACATCAAAGGCAAGTGTGTGTGCGGCACTGAAGGTGTTTTTGAGGAGGCTGTACATGAGCAAGATATATTGGGTGAGACTACAAGTAAAAAATGTTTTTAAAAAATTGGAGTGTCTGAGGATACGTTCGTGTACCTAGACAGAGACACACTGACGAAGCCTGCAAAGTTGATTGAGTGTGTTCCATTTAGGCATGAACTGGGACCCAGGTAAGAAAAAGTGGAAACATTAGCACCTGATGTATAGACGGGAATTGCATAGAGACAGGTTAGGAAGTTTACTGTCATGACTACTTAAAAGTGGTGAACAGCCCAGTACTGCCACACTCATGCGGGCATCGCTACTCAGTTTTGAGAATATCCTAAAACAATTGTACACACAATAGACTTGTCCCATAGTCCTTAACCCTGCAGTGTTTGTGACCTTGTATATGTTCCTCTGTAGATAATGGAACAGAGCGAAGAGCTGGAATCCCCACTCTGGTAAGAGGAGCTGCTAAGTGATTTACACAAAATTGCAGTGAACATTGCCTTCCAAAATGAGAGAGTACATTATAAATATACTAAGAAAAATTAAAATGGTGTATTCGTCACAGAAATGCCGTGTTCAGACTAAGAAGACTTATGCACTTCGTACTCCAACTTGAACCAGACGAGGAGAACTACTCTGTGGTAGCACTCAATACTGAAAAAGCTTTTTGTACGGTCCAGTGGTAATACATGACTACTGTACTTCAAACTACCAAATTCAGAGGTTCTCTATGGGATGTATTTGATGTTGTACACAAGCCCCACAGCTAGAATTGGGGCTGGGAGTATAGTATTAGATGACTTGACATTGGAAAAGGCCACTGATCTGGCATGTTCCCTATCGTCCCCTTTTTTGCCTCGACGTAGGACCTTTGGCAAGCAGATTGCGAGAACTGGTGGGCTGGGGCATCACAGTTGGTGCACATATATACATTTAGCGATACTGCATGCAGATGGCACTCGGGTACATCTGAATGATCTGGAACAATCTGTACTACAGTAGGAGCTGGATGATTCTGGAGCAGTCTCAGAAAGATGCACCAACTGGAGAAAGTTGATGCTCTTCCCGCTGGGGGACAATGGCCCGGAGGCAAGTAAAGATGCACCAGAACCCCAGTGTGTCGGGCGGTAGATCATTTCAATTATCCGAGGGTGTAAATTATACATGATTTACTTAGCATGTTTAGCATCAACACGGACAGGGTAGGTCTAGGGACTATAAATCTCAGTTATCATTTGGATTACAGTCCCACTCTTGTGGTGAGATTAACACTGGCAAAATTGGTTCTGCTGCCTAGATACCTCTATGGCCTCCAGGTTTAGATTTATCTTCTCCCTACATTTTTTCAAGGAGCTAGAAAAACGTCTGATTAATGTAGGCTGCGCAACCCAGCTTAGTAGAGTTAAAAAGGAAATATTTTATGAGATGGGACATTTAGGCCTACCTGACTTGAAATTGCATTATATTGCTTTTAGCTGCAGCATGCAGTGGGCTGGTTAAAAGATGGGCCAAAAGTAGAGAACACATTATATGAATGATTACTGGGTCAAGACAGCCTTAAAGAACAAATGCTGATGGGTGAAAAAGTGATGGGTGGGGGGGGCAACATCTGGTCTGATAAATGGGTCAAATGTGTTACAAGGCCACCAGACGGAGTCTGAACTATACACCAAATGCATGGGCTATATATTTGTCGACATTCTGCTTTTCAAAAAATACAAAAGGAGTGGTGACTAAATGGATGAATGGGGCTGCCTAAAATGGGTGACTGGTTTGCTGTGAGCACGTTTACCATCTTTGAGGAGGCAAACTTGCAGTTTGCAAGTGGGACAGTTTTTTGCATTACACGCCAATTGTAGGAATAACCTGAAGACTTTGTCCTCTTTTTCACAACAGCTAGAGGTGTCCCCTTGCATTTACACATGTTATCACTTACAGAAGAGGATAGACCAGTTACGACATTTCGTGCAGTGATTTGAGTGGATAAATATCAACCGATGTCGTAGTAGGCAGGTGTACATTAACATTAGATTCAAATTTGTGCAAGTCAATAACATGCCCAGGAACTATCTTATCCTTAACATTCTTCACAGAATATACCTGAAGGTGGCTGTGAATGCCCCGGATGTAGGGACGTAGTGTCAAACTTCTTACATGTGATGTGGAAATGCAGGGAGTTTCAAAGTTGTATTGGACTGAAATAGTGGACCAGCAGCGGGACAGGCAGTGATGCAGACTGTGCTTTCTGGGCCTAATACTGTGACCGAAGTGTTGCAAAATGAGATGTACGTTTTTGCAGTTGAGCCACTGTCTAAAAGGAAGCAATCCACTGGCAACAGCATAGGTGACTAAGATTAGATAACCAGTGAAGAGGTGTATAGGGATGGGCCTTGGTTAATAGGGCTAGAACAGATGGTCAAATGACAGAAGACTTGGTTTGCTGGCAGAAATCCTACAATTGCAGCCATTCCCCCTGACCACAGGACACCCTGAGAGGGTAAGAATAGGAGGCATGCCTGCTCTACAAGGAGTATATAACCATAGCATGAAGTGGAAATGGTAACTCTGGGCAATAAAGAAAAGGAACCGAATTGTAAGATGCCCTGGGTGGATGATGGGCGTTATCTAGCCCTCTAGGAATATTCTCAGACATTGTGTGGTGATGTCTGCACATCAGAACACAAGAGTTGTCCATTAAATTCCAGGATTTACCGTCTTGCACTGACTCAAGGCAGTACATGAATGCAAGTTTATTGTTGGAGAGAGTTTCTTCATGTTTGACAGCAAGCAAGTAACATGGCTTGATTAAGCCTCCAAATGAATCTGTAGTTGCTGACGCCTGTGTGTATCCTTCTGAGTCTTCAAATTATGTTTCAATTGGCTTTGAACTCTTTGCCACGAATATGAAAATGAAATACCCTGGTTCTGAATTCTGAAATTTCCACCACATGCTACGAGCTGTTCCAGTGCTGGCTGATCCTTTTCTCTTACCTGAAGGCTTTGCAGGTTCTTAGTATCTCTTAGAAAAAGTAGCACATTTTCAGAAGATGAAGGCCATTTTAGTCATATCCCAATGCAAAGCACAACAATTGAAGAGTTCCCTTTCAAGCCCTTGCCTCGAGGTGAGTATTTTTTGCAGGCTTGAAGGATTTATTTGCTCCTATTCAGATCCCATGCAAATGCCCAATATCATTTTCCATGACGATGATTTCAGTGACACGGCAATCTTGTCCTATTATTGGCACCAATGATGATTATTTGGCACTGCAAAATGCCTGTAGCCTGGATAAATCCCCTGAGGTGGCTCTGGAGTGTCCTTATTGAGGAAGTGGCCTCGTTCACAGCTGTTCAGCAGAAAGCCACATAGGTCCTTGAACTGCTGTTGCCTAAAGAAGAGAACAAGGCTAACCTCCTCACAGAAATCCTGCAGCCAGTTACTCCGCTATTGAACCATTGCTCCCCTTCAATGAGGCGTTGGTTGCATAGAACAAACCAGCTTCTGTTCCTGTGGTGATCCACTCTCTCACCCAACGCCATAGTCTGGTGCGTGGGGACCCAAAATGGTTGACAGTTCACTACTCTCTGGAGAGTCTAAAAACCTGCTTGCACACATAAGAAGTCAGAAAGGATTGAGGCCTTGAAGAAGGGTGTGCCTTTGGGAAGTTTTTTCTAGTCTTTGTTGAGATTTTTTGAGTTTGTTTTTCCTCCGGTGTGGCAGGAATGTCATCGAAAAAGGCTGGCTTCAAGCCCTGCGGCGCCTGACACCTCTCGATGCCGATGACGGACTCACACCTTGTTTGACTCTGGTACCTCAAACGCGACCACAAGCCGAAGGCCTGCTCCGATTGCCACTCTATGCACCTGAAGGGTCTGAGGGAGCGATCCCTCAAGCTCCTGGTGGCTCGACATGCGGCCCGCGATGATCCAGATCCCGGTCGAGAAGAAGGTCCCGGGAGCAGTCACAGAGTCCAAGATCCTCATCACACTCGAAGAGGTCGGGTCACTCGGGTAAGTCCTGCCACAAGAAGAAGTCATCATCGAGGGGTGTTTCGACTTCACCTCATCCGTCGGCCAATGAGATCAGGACCTCAGCTTGGCCTCGGTGGCAGTCAAGACGAATGTCTTGACAGAAGTGCTTCAGCCGTGAGTGTCTCCATCAGAACCACTTCTCCCTTTTAATGAGGCACTTACTGACATTCTGCTTTGGACTTGGTTCAAGCCCTGCACAGGGGTCTCCGATGAACAGGACGATCGCCCACCGCCCCGCACCTGGGGACTCAAACTTCCTCATACAACGCCCCACCCTAGAGAGCTTGGCGGTCCAAGCTTCCACCTCCCACATAAATCCTGGCACATTCCTGACCTTCCCGCTGCATCGGGAATCCAAGAGGCTGAACAATTTTGGCAAGAAGATGTTTTCTTCAATCAGCCTGGCATTGCGGTCCATGAACACTCATGCTATTTGGCCTGCTCTTCCCACGCTCTGTGGGATACGGTTGTGCAGATGCTGCCAACGCTCACAAGGGAGGCCACCGCCGTACTCTCCCAGGCTGTTGCCAACGGGAGGGATGCATCAAAGTTCACGATTTAATGTGGACTAGTCATGAACAACTCACTGGGCAGAGCGGTTTCATTGTCGGTGGCTTTACCCCGCCCGCCGGGTTGAGGACAACTGACTTTTCTGGGGATGTCGAAGCATCGCTTGTGGACGTGCCCTTTGATGGCTCCCATTTCTTTGGCGACAAGGCGGATTCTGCACTGGAGCGCTTTAAGGACAGCAGGGCTGCGGCCAGCTCCTCAGGCCTTTCCATGGCCCCTTAGCTTCCCATTCCATCTTTCGCTCCTTTCGTAACTTCGTAAGGGGCTTCCAGCTGCGTCGATACCCGCCGAGCCACCCTGGCGCACAAACTTCACAGGCTCTACGTAGCTGTGGATGCAGTATCTGCCGACCCCATGAGTCGAGCAGCCAGCAGTTGGGTCAGCCCACCACCCCCTAGCAGCTGCAGTCTCCAAACCTTCCTAATCTGCCCTCTTTCCATCATGGGCACCAGGATTCACCATCACCTGCCCCACTAGCAGTCCATAACATCAGATAGGTGGGTTTCAATTCAATTCAACAAATCTTTATTCGGATATGAGATATCCATAAAAGTGCAGTTAAAATCCCAACATTTAAAATGACACAATAAAAATACAAGTTAGCAATCAGCATCTGATGAATAAATACACACACAATCGGATCTAAACATACAGCAGCATAGTGTATCAAAGTGCATTCAAGTGCAGACATATATAGCAGCATGATTTGTTTCAGTGCAAATAATGTAAACAATGTTATAAACTCATGATTCAGCTAAACATTTCTATAAAACAGGGTGCATCAAATTACTCTCAAATTTGGACAGTTACAGCACATGATATCACAACAGCGTCCAACATGTAAACATAATATTAACAGTGGATCAGTGTCAGGCTTCTTAGAAGTGATAAATAATAAGTTAATCAGACACTCATAGAGGCGCGTGAGCGAACTGCCGCCTTTACAAAAGAGCTTACACTAAAAATCAAATCTGTCATTGCTAAATTTAAAATTTCATTGTAAGCTGTCCTATAATCAACAATGATGGATGCCCTAAAACACGGGATCAGAAATTGTTTGGTATATCTTTTATAAAAACCACAAAAGAATAAAAAATGTAACATCGTTTGATTACCCTGGTTGCCACAAGGACAGATCGTCTGCTCAAGGTTTTTGTTAAAGCCTATGGGGAAGCACAACAAATATTTTAAAGTATCAGCCCTAAGGCGGAAGAGCAGGCTTCTCTCCCAACGGCTTAAACTCATTAGAAGGTACCTAGATGGCAAATGTGTTAAAGGGCAATTAACGGTCACCGAGGAAATATACCTGGAGACTGTTGTTTTCTGAGCCTCGGATTTGTTTCGTAGGCCACTGTATCGTTCATACAGGGCCTCCTGTAAAGTCTTCTTAGTTATGCCCTCTGCATCACTTGGGTTTGTAAAGATGTGATTTAGGTTCACGCTGGTCAAACTTTGGTTGACTGCTTCAAGCCACGGTATATCCATGCCCTTGTCGCAATTTAGGCAGTCTAGAATAATATCCCTGGTTAACGTTGCCGCAGGGTTTTGCCAAACTTTTAACCAAAATATGGCAGGGCGGGACCAAATATAATCTTCGATGTAAGGCATTCTTAGTTCGCTATGGCAAATAAAATTAGATGATGAGATGGGGGCCCCCAGGAGTTTTCTGAGGAATCTATTCTCTTCGCCCTGAAGGCTACTACATTTAGTAAAACCCCAAATTTCTGCACCATATGTCGCCGTCGGTATACATTGTGTTTTATAGATTTTAATCAAGGATAGCACAACCTCTGTTCTTTTTGGCTGAGGGAGAGACACAATTGAATTAGTGGACTTTAGGAGTTTACTCCTACCATGCGCTAGGTGAGCTGCCCAAGAGCCATTATCTGAAACCATTTGGCCTAGATATGGAAAAGTGCGAGTGCATTGAAGACGTTCAGACCCTGAGGAAATTGAATTGATATAGTGCTTTTTGGGTCCGCAACACATTATAAAAGATTTCTTAAAATTTGTACAGAGGTCTAATCCAGCCATAAAATCAACAAAACCCCCAACTAAAATACGTAATGCATTCGGGGTGAGGCCCATTAAAACTGCGTCATCCGCGTACAGTAAGACGGGGAGTACACTACCATTAATTTTCGGGACGTCATTGGTGAGTACAGACAGAGCATTATGTATCTCATTAATATATAGAATAAACAGTAATGGGACCAGTACGCACCCCTGCCTGATCCCTCTATTGATATTAATGCTTCCCGAAACCTCCCTGTCCTTACCTATCCTCACCCGGGCCTTCAAGTCCCTATGCAGATAAGCTAAAAACTGAACTAAGACCTCATCCAACCCGTACTTTAAAAGAGCTAATCACAGACGTGCCATGTTTACAAAATCAAAGGCTGAGGAGAGGTCCATAAATGCCATGTAAATTGGGGACTTTCGCGCCACGGTGTATTTGCCGATAATCAGGTTGAGATTTAGACATTGTTCAACCGTACCCAGTTTACTTCTGAATCCGAATTGGCATTTGTTTAGAATGTGCTCCTCCTCAGCCCAGAGTCTGATCTTGTTAAACAGGATCCTCCCGAGTATCTTGAGTGTGTTGTCGATCAGGGAGATTGGTCTGTAGCAGCTAGGGTTGGATCAGTCGCCTTTTTTAAAAATCGGGACTATAATGCTGGTAGACCACGTACTAGGTAAAAAAGTGTTTGTAAGGTTGTTAAAAACGTTAAGTAAAACCGGGGCCCAGAATTCCTGTTTATACTTAATAAGATCGATAGGGAGCCCATCCAGGCCTGGGGCCTTGTTACCCAAACTTTGGTTAATTGCATCCTCTACTTCTGATACAGATATCTGAATCCGGGGACAAACATGGGAATTAAAAAGGTCCTCTACCTCAACAGGGGATGTATAAATTGAAGTAAAATGGGCTTCCCAAGCTGCGCTGCTTATATTACAATTCAGGGAAGTAAATGTCAAACACATAGACCTTATATCTTTGACTACATCCCAGAAACCATTGCCCTTGTTGAGGCTTGCGGCGCAAGCAAGCTTATCCCATCGTTCTTTTAAAATCTCATCTTTACGCAGCCTCAATTCTTGTTTATAGAGTTGTCTCAAGGATCTAACAAGTGTTGCATCCCTAGGTGTCGCCACAAGTGCTGTTCGAAGCTCTTTGTAAGCTCTTGAACAAGCAGTATTGAACCATTTAGGGTTCTGATTGTTGTTAAACGTGGGCCTTGAGATCAGTTGTTTGATGCCAGCACATAAATGGCAGAAGGCATGAATCACCTCTGGGTTAGGGTCATCGGATGATAAACATGTCTCAATAAGCGAAGGGTGGACTAATACCATCTTAGAAAATAATGAGCCATAGTCGATGCCCTTCCAGATAACTCTCAAACTGTCAGTTGAGGGCGTTAAGTTACTTGCACCAGGCTCTCTAGTGAAAGTGGGTCTAGTAGCAAACCTCATTATAATCGAGATGGGGTTATGGTCCCCATACACAGTTGCTATGACCTCAGCTTTTAATAAAAAGTCCTCTAGTGAAGCAGAGATAAAAACAAAATCTATTGTAGATGCACATCCACGCCCTCTAAAGGTTGGGATGGGACGTCTAGCATTATGATGTACGTCTACAATATCCATCACATTTAATAAGTTCAGTTGTAACAGATGATCGAACAATTCCTTCCCTTTTCTACAAGACTGGGCATCTGAAGACAGAACATTAAATGGCTCGCTTGCCTTTGGCAGCCTGGCATTAAAATCGCCACCCAGGCAAATTCCTACCAATTTGTCAAGCCCTATTTTACTTTGTAATTCAGAGACAAAATTAAACAAATTAATATAATTCATATTTGGAGCAGTCACAAAGTCGTTATTATAGAAGTTTATCAGGCAAATTGAAACCCCTCGTGTATAAATCACCACTTAGAAATTATCGTTGTTTGTAGCAAGGGTTTTAACACTACCGCCCGAGGAGATATTAACCCAAATTGAGAGTCCACCAGATGGACGTCCGTGTTTGGAGGTTGATGCAATTATGTTGAAGCATACAAAACCCTCTAGATATAATTCCCTTGTTGCCCACGTTTCTTGAAACATAAGGATATCATAATCTTTGACTATGTTAACCCACTCTACAGAGCTTATCTTAGAAGGCAAACCAGCGATGTTCCAACTTAAAATACTCAAATTTGAGTTCTGTGGGTCTCTAGTATGATATCCTAAGGGGTTATACGAGGGACTCGAGGGGATGGAATCAGATGATATTCCAATGGGCATCAGTCAGTCCAGGCTATCCAAGTCGGACAGGGCAGAAAATCTATTATTCATCATAACAGACGATGTGGCAAATATATCTGGGCCCAAAATTGGTTTGTAGAAAAAGCCCAGAGGTAGGGACCAAATGTGGGTAGGTGCGGTGTCTCTTTGTTCCTGCATCGACATTAATGATCTCACCAGCGCCGGGTTGCGGAAATTAATGACGATGCAGTCCCCCTCAATGTTCTTAGGTGATTGCCCAACCCACCCTACCCTGCGCACCATTATGATGTTATTGATGTTTGCAGCCCTAAATCCCTTGTGTTTAATGAGCCAGTCTGCACTTTTGTTCCTCAGTTGGTCCCAGGTCTCAGACTGATTCTTTTTTAAAGGAGGAACTCCTGCTAAAACTAAGACATATGGGCAAGCTGCAGGTGACAAGCTCAAAACCTCTTTACTGGCCTCATTATACTCGCCAGAGATATTCTCAGTACAGGATTTGGCACTCTGGTTGTTACCGACAGCATTAATGTTGTTTACACGATCAGAAGTAACAACCTGGCTAACTTGTTGGGTTTAAGGTTGGGAACTTGTGATACCATTTATTATTGTCTGTTTACTCTGTATTGAGGTAGGTTTGGGTGTAAAACATTCCTTAACTCTGCAGCAGATGTCGCAGACACTACTGGTGTTGGTAGCAGGAGGTTTTATAACAACAGAGTTATGTAATTGACTTTTAGTACTTTTGGGACCCGTTATACCTGGCAATTGTGGTTTAGCAATCGGCCCTGTTGTGTTGTCAGTTTAGGGGTATTAATGTATGTGCTTGATTTATTTATTAATGTCTCCAAGCGATCTAAACGTTTCCAAAGAATGTTAAAATTCTTATCAACAAGGGTACTAATGCGCTCATACATAGTGTCCACAATAATGTCTATTAAGGTGTCACCGAGGCTAAGAAGAGTTGATGGGCCTCTCATGGACTCTGTTTGGGTATGGACAGCGTGTGTGGATGTTTCAGGTGGTCTTAAGTCAATAGCGCTGGTATCAATAGTTATCGCGTTATCAGCTATGGTCGCTGTGCCATGAATCCAGGAGCTCAGAGCAGTGCGTTGTTGCTTCGTTCGCGGCGGTTGTTTTCTCTTTGAGCTTATAGGTTTTGTCGGTTTTCGCTTTCTTTTGGCCCCTGTAATTAATGGATCTGGCGAGCCGTTTACACATGGCATAATTACTTTATTAGCTTCCCCTACACAGCCGTCTATGCCCTCGAAAACACCAGTGACCTTGCTGCCTTGACCACTCTCCATATTGCAGGGAGATTCCAGGGACTGTGACTCCATAAGAGTGGTGGGTGATATGTTCTGGGACAAGGGGGGATTCCACAAACACCACCCGCCGCGATGAGAACAGAGGGGGCCGATGGAACAAATGGAGGAATAACCAGGCCCAAAGATAACCTCCTCTCGGTTAACTCAATCTCATTGGCGACTATGCTGATCGCTCTTTCCAACATGCTATCAATGGAAGTGGTGGTTGAATTGCGGGAGCACGGTATTGCAGTACGTTTCCCCATGACAAAAGTTTGTGGTGCTCGGGATGACAAAAAGACAAAGTTGCAATAAGACTCACCGCAAAAACAGAAAATCCGGAAACAAAGGCAGTCAGATGGGGGGCCCGGCCCGGTCTCCAACTGTCTCTAACGGGCTCAGACGGGCCCGCCCTTGGCCCGGACTTTGCCCGGGCGCGCCCGCGGTGCGGGAACCTGCGGCCAATTTTAAGCGCGCCTCCAGGCGCGAACCAAGAACGTCACCGGAGCTGCCCCGTGTAGCTCTGGGGCTGGTAGTCCCGCCTGCTGCCTGCCGTTCCCCTCACGGCGTGTGACCTTGCTGTTTCGGGCTGTATCAGTTAGACACACAGAGGTCAGTTCCTCCTACCTCCTGCCTCTTGTTTCAGGCTCTGCACCTCTACGCCCTCCTCAGCCTGCAACCTGCCTGCACCTCTTCAGCCTCTTCAGCCTGCAGCCTGCAGCCACTGCACCGTTAACGTTTCCGCCACCAGCACCACATGCTGACCAAATGCCGGCTCGGTAGGAAAACAAGAGCTGCGGCAAAATCCCAAGCGCCGCGTTTCAACCGGACTTCAAAAGGGGGCCGCCAACAGAAGTTCGTACTTTCGCAAAGGGGCCGCCAACAGGAGCTCTGCGCTTTCACAACGCCGAAACTCTGGAACGCCAAAACTCCATTGCTGGGGGCGGGGCTTGCCAACGTTCGCTGGATCACTATTAACTGAGCCGCAGAACAGCCCGAGCTGTTCGTCTAGCGGAGAGTTAATGCAGCCATCTAGCCCTATAACCTCGTTGCTGTATTCGATTAATAAATTGGTGACGCGGACGGTTCTTCTTGAGTGAGTCCAGCCGCTGCTGGCGGGCCCGCTTAGATGCTGAAGGAGAAATTCGCCCCCCATGGATGGGGGTGGGTTTTGCAGATCGTCCGAAGGGGCTAATTCCTCCCCTTCATCACAACACTCTTACCCCATGCTACAAGCTACAAGCTTGCAACATGCTGACGGAGGATCACCTATCGCTTCTCTGCAAGAAAGTGCCAAGGGAGCCATAGCGAGGGTGCCAACACCAGAAGTAGGTTGTGGTTGTTTTTCACACTACTTTCTGGTGCCCAAAAAGGATGGAGGCCTTCATCCTTTCCTAGACCTGCACCCTCTCAATTTCTTTCTCAATAAGGAGAAGTTCAGAATGCTCTTGCTAGCTCAGGTCCAGTCTGCCCTCGACCCGGGAGACTGGATGATAGCATTGGACTTGCAGGACGCATACTTTCATATCCCCGTCCTTCTTGCCCACAAGCGTTTCCTGCAGTTCACAGTGGGCCACAAGCATTTTCAGTTTGCCATGCTCTCCTTTGGCATCACCAGTACACTTGGGTGTTCACCTAGGTGATGGTAGTGGTTGCAGCTCATCTGTGGTGATCAGGGGTTCTGGTTTTCCCCTATCTCGATGACTGGCTTTTGAAGGTGGGCTCGCCCCAGGCTGTTGTCTCCCACTTCCAGACTAAGGCGGTCCTCCTGCACTTACTGGGGTTCACTATAAACGTGCCAAAGTGTCACCTGACTCCCTCTCAGATGCTCCCTTTCATCGGAGCCGTTCTGGATTAGGTGCAGTTTTGGGCTTATCTTCCTGAACGGCAAGTCCAGTATATTCAGGCTATGATACCAATGTTTCAGCCTCTGTCCTGGATGTCAGTGACAATGAATCTGAGGTGCTGGGCCACATGTCCTTCTGCATCCTGCTGGTGACACATACCCGCTGGCATACGAGGGCTCTGCAGTGGGACCTGAAGTTAAAGTGGGCGCAGCATCATGGGAATATCTCTGACATGGTCTAGATCTCGTTACAACTGCAAAAAATCTGCAGTGGTGGCTTAAGGACAACAATTGGGTCAGCGGCAGACCCCTCACCCCATTTCCAACAAGATCTGACCGTAATGACAGATGCATCACTCTTGGGATAGTGTAGCCATCTGGGAGAGGCGGAGATCAGAGGACTCTGGTCTCCAGCGTAATCCGGACTACACATCAACCTGTTGGAGCTCTGAGCGATCCGATTGGCATTCAAAACCCCTCCCCTCCATCCAGGGAAGGCTAGTGCAAGTGAACTTCAAGCATGGTCTTCAAAGCCTCCTTACCTGAACATCTGCCCCGACAAACTGGTGTTTTGTATGAGAGCTTCCTTTCTCCCGAAAGTGGTCACTTGCTTTCATGTAGGCCTGTCTGTTACTCTACCTACTTTTTTACGGTCTGGCTCATCCCTTCAGGGAAGAGGAGCGACTTCAATGTCAGACCCAAAAAGAGCATTGTCATTCTACGTTGACCGCACACAGGAGTTCTGGGTGGACGACCAACTCTTCGTGTGGTATGTCGGAGCGCAGAAAAGACGGACTGTACAGAAGAGGACCGTCTCATGGTGGATCGGGCTCTGTATCAAAATCTGCTGCGCATTGGCTAAGAGGCAATCCTCTGATGGGTTGCATGCTCATTCCACCAGAGCTAAAGCTGCAACCACTGCATTAGCATGCGGAGTTCCGGGCCTGGACATCTGCCAAGCAGTAACGTGGGTTTCCTTGCACACATTTACCAAACACTACTGCCTGGACAGTCAGGTCTGTAGGGATGGCCATTTTGCCCGTTCGGTCCTGCTGAACTTTTTCATCTGAAATTGGTCCACAGGCCCACCTCCAGGGATGTATTGCTTGTGTATCTATTCTAAGGTAAGGAATCTGCGACTAGAAGTCTCTATCAGATGAACAAGTTACTTCTCTTCGGTAACGTCTTATCTGGTAGAGACTATGTAGCCACAGATTTCTTACTGACCCACCCATCCTCCTCCCTCTGCGAACAGATTTCTAGGGACAGGGCTTTCCCCTTTCAGGGCTCTAGTTTTGCAGTGGTCAGTGTACATCGTGTCTCCGGCCTTCTGGTGTGGAAAGTCTCAAAAAGTAACTGACAGCGCGCTGGGATGGCACCTATATTGGCACCTCACATATCACTTCCAGCACAGATGACTCTGAAGACTCAACGCGGAGCCGAACGACACCACCATACGGTGCACAGGAATACTGCTCAAGAAAAATGTCCAGATCCAGTCTGACGCTTCGGGATAATTCTAAGGTAAGGAATCTTCATCTAGATAGAGTCTCTACCAGATAAGGCGTTACCGAAGGTAAGTAATTATTCAATAGAAATACTGTGGAGAACCTAAATTGTTCGTACGTTTTTTTTTCAGTATCACTTTAAAGTTTGTACGTACTCTATCATTTATCTTTACTTAAAGGGTCAATCCATTGTAGAGAAAAATAAACATTGTTTACTCAGTCCTGCATCTCTAACAGCCGCCAACAATAGGCCTTTCAAGGAATGTTGCCTTGTTTGATATCACCTGGGGTTGTGAGATGTATTGTGACATCATTCACTTGATGGCCCCTTTAATGTGGCATTAACACCTTGCAGTTCACCTTTAAAACATATTACTCACATTTTAAGTAGTATCTAGCTGACTCGTGTGCTTTCGTTTTAGGTTCCGGATCTATGAGAGCAAAGTTTGATCTATCGGAGGGACCCAGCAAACCAACAACAGTTGCAGTGCAATTTGTTAGTGAAGGAGGCACCCTATCAGGAGTAGACTTAGAACTTGTTGGGAGTGGCTACAGGCTTTCCTTAATGAAGAAACGTTTCTCCTCTGGTAAGAAATGTAAAGATATTTGATGGCTTGCTTTACAACCCGGGCTGAACTAATATACCTTAAGTGTAAACATACACATAATTAGAGGTTATCAGCGTCGCCGCTGCTTTTTTGCTCAGCCCTCTTTAATCCTGACAAGTGTATTAGTACCAAGTGTACCAAATGGATGCAATGCAAAGCATCTCACGTTTAAATTTAAGAAAGGTTAACAAATGAAAATATCAAATTCTCAGGCATTATTTGGAGGTCTCACCAGTACGTGAAGTTTTTCCTCTGATCAAGGGAGAAGGGGACAGGTTTACGATCGTATTTTTGAAAGCATATTTTTAACATATACATAATTGATTTCCAGCCTCTAGAGTGAGTTCTTTCCATGCCATTCTAACGCCTGGGGACAAACTATATTCCTTATGACTTTGTGCTGATTCTAGATTATACTTGACATTGCACACAGTCGTCAGTTAGCTTTTGAGTGTAACAAACAAACGTCAAAACCTGCTCAAATGCAGCTGTCGCGCGGCTGCTAAAGTGTCCTCTGTAGGTCAGGATTTGGTCTGGCATCTAGACTGCAACCTCACACTTCAGCACCTCCACGAGTCACATGTAAGCAGGAACGACCAACATCACAGACAAGGAACCATAATAGTGTCACCCTATGTCTTGTAATTATAATCTTTGAGGAAGCCCTATTCCTTCGCGCCACGCAGGACGTGATGGCTGAACTATGTAAATATTTCAATTCAAAATCGTTACTTGGTGTAAAATAAATAACACTCATACAAATGCTTTTCTTGTATCTGATTTCCAGATGACCATACTAATGATACAACATATACTTTTAGGTTATCCTCCAACACTGTGAGTAAATTACATTCTCTTTCTCCTCACTTTGGGGTGCCTTTGTGTCGATACATACACTCGATTCAGATTTTTGCCTGAGTAATTTGAGAGTACTATCGGCTCGGTTGATGAGTGTCATCCTTCCTTGTGTCCCGATATTTTATTTTACCTACGGTTGACTCCGTGATTGGTGACCAGATTAACGGTCTAATGTGTTTTTAGGTTTCCTCCCCTCTGAGTGGGTAACCTCCATTTTCTCACTTTGTGGTGGAAATTGAATGTGTATGAGCTGATGCCCACGCTCATACTCAGATAGCAGCTTTAGAGTTATCTTGCCATTGGGCTGCTCTGAGAATATTATGGACTGTGTGGCCTCCATGTCCCAGGTATTTACCCATTCACTCATCTCGCCGACCTGAATGCCCTTTAGTGCCCCAGTAATTTAGTTATTATTTCTCTCCCAGGTCCCATCTAATTTCCCAGGCTTGCAGAGAACTCTACATTCCAAATGAGTTTGAAACGTCGTTGACACATAGCACACTAATTGTTGAGAAATGTATTGAAATGCTACTATAGAATTGTTCTTATGTGCGCTTCTGAAGATACATATTTGAAAGAGGGCTGTTTTACTATTTTTGATTTCCTTACTTCTATGTACTTACTCCACACTGGGACACTGAGCACTTTTTCTTCTTTGTCTTTTGTATACTGATTGTTTGTGATTTGGCTTTTTGTATATAATCTTCTGGATAGTCCATCTGGGATTATATATACTTTTGATAAAATATAAACTTCCAAATAACACAGGGCGAGGTTTTTGGCTTAAATTGATTTCTTACTTTACTTATCTTGTTTGTGCATTTATGGAATGATCTGAATTCTAGTTTGCTGATTCAGAAATGTTTCTAAAGAAAACCAGGTGAACCACTGTTTTACTGTGATGAACCTGAAGGAGATCCGCGACCTTGAACTCAAGCTGTACATCACCGAACACTGCTGGAATTAACATAAGAGCTGCTCAAAGTTGGGGACAAGGACATGGACTTGTTCCCACCCTAGGGGCCTGTCTTACGACAGGTCATTGTCGCAATCCAAGTCTACGGTCAAGTCCAAGACCAAAAGGAATCACAAGAAGTCCAAGCAGGCCTCATCTCAGCCTCACCACTCTCCATCTGAGAAATGATGAGGACATCAAGATGCCTCCTAGTCTTGCTCCCTGTCCTCTGAGGAACATATTCTGCAGCTGGTTCTGTTTCACCCCGAATTTCCGGGTCCATCACGATGCCTCAAGAGATCAAGGCATTCAAGAAAGCCATGCTTCACCTCTTTGCAATCCCTAGCGGCTTCTTCGGGCCCCACTGATCCGAGGAGGCCTCCATTCAGGTTACCGTCAGCGGGTCCTCCGTCGGTGCCATCTGTGCCTCTCAAACCCGTTTGGGGTTCAGCTTCAGAGCCAACTCCACACCTGTAACCAAGATCCTTACTGGTTTCTTCCACATCGATGCCAGCATCAATGCCACAAATGTCGGAGGAAGACATCGATCCTATTGCCCTGTCTGACTCAAAATGTATCCATCTCCACCTCGGCAGAAGCTGCGTTCCGGCTCCAATGCAGTTTGACTCTGACAAAACAGTTCCCTTGCTGAGGAGCTGCCCTCCAGTGCTCCACCAGCTTTTCAGATCTGACTCTGACCAGAGTCATCTAACATTTGGCAATGATGGTAGGGATGACTTTGTCCCTCAGTTTGATGACAACAATTCTTATATGGACCTATAAAAGGCCAGTAGGTTGGACACTTCCCCTTACATAGGGCTGGTCTCACATTTTGAGCCTTCTACTGAGGAATCTGCTTCGTTGGCCAAAGCTGCAAAGGTCTTGGATCTCCAGTTACCTTCCATTGAGATAAAGACTAATGTCCTCACAGAGGTGCTACAGCTTAGATAATCTTAATCTAAACCCTTACTAACCTTCAATGAGGCCTTGACTGACACCCTAATGGGCAGTTGAAATAAACCCTGTCGCCACAGATCCACTCCGGGTGACCCTGCTCTTCTGATGCAGCAGCCTAACAGCAGGGCTATCTCCAATTCTTTCCGACTAGACCCCGACCCCCCCAAACAGAATCAAAGAGAATTAAGGTATTTGAAAAGAAGAGGTTTTCATCCGCTTGCCCCGCCCTTGGTTTTCTCAACACTAACTGCTTGCTAGGCAGGTATTCCCATTGCCTTATGGGGTTGCTGAAATCATGCCTGCTGTCCTGGAGGAATACCGCCCTAATTTGGTGCAGATCCTTGAAGATGACCAGAATATGGCCAAGTATGTCATCCAGTGAGGCCTAGACACAACAGGCTGCTTAGGCAGAGTGGTTGGTCCTACTATGGTGCTGCTGCGCCTCCCGCGGATGAGATTCTTGGGTGACGTTCACTCATGGACATAACTTTTGATGGGTCTCGCCTCTTTAGCAAGTTGCTTCACTATGTGCTCAAGTGTTTTAAAGAAAGTAGAGGCACTTTCCCTTGGTCTTCTTAGACCCACAAGGCAGTATCAACAGCAATTTTGCCCCTTTCAAACCATCGCAAGGGGGTTTTTCAACCAACATCATCAAGGCCCACCACCCCATCAATAAGCACCCCAGTCCTTTCGGGGTATGGGAACCAGCAGACAATGACCAGGCCCACATGAACAGTAAACGTCCTTGTCCCCAACCCCTCCAGCAGTAGCCTACAAGCCGCTATAGTTTACTCATATTGGCATACAACCAACCCCATCGCAGGCAGGATCTGATAGTTTATCCACGGGTGGCAAACGATTACATCCGACAGGTGAGTGCTGCAGATAGTCCAACAAGACTATTTCCTGCCATTCCTTTTCCAACCCACCGCATCTTCCACTCTCATAAGAGCATCATTCAAAGGACAGCTTGTCCATTTTGCTTCAGGAAGCATATACTCTTTTAGACAAAGGAGACATAAAGAGGGTCCTGGCTTCGGATGTTGGATGTGAGTGCTGCTCCTGATATTTCCTTGTGCCAAAGGAGGGCGGGGGCCTCAACCGTATTTTTAGACCTTCGGACCCTCAGTATCTTCCTGCTGAAGTTCAAATTCAAGATGCTCACACTGGCCCATGTTCTATATGTTTTGAATCTAGGATAATGACGTTGGGCCTGCAGTACGCCTGTTTACATACCCCTGCATTCCAAGTCCTAACACGATCCCTGTGGGCCAAGGTGGGCCTTGAGCTTTTTCAGTTTGTTGTGCTCCCTCATGGCCTCACCAGTGCCCCTAGGGTGTTGACAAAGATGATGGCAGTGGTTACTGCCTATCTTCAGAGTTCAAGAATACCAGTCTTCCCCCTACATCAACAAGTGGTTTCTGTAGGCGGGCTCACCACAGTCAGTCGTGAACCACCTCCAGACAATGGTGAACCTCTTCACATTGCTGGGGTTCACAATCAACCTGCTGAAGTAACACCTGACTCCTTCACAGTGGCTCCCTTTCATCAGAGCCCTCCAGATTAACGAGTCCAGGACATTCAGGCTATGATCCAATGTTTTAGTTTCTATCTTGGATCTCAGTGAGGACGGCTCTAAGGCTTCTTGGTCAACCGACCTCCTGTATCTTATTCACAACCATGCCAGATGGCATAGGCAAGCTCTGCAGTGGGATCTGAACTTTCAGTGGGCTCAGCCCAGGTGAACTTGTCAGATTCCATCCAGGTTTTTGAGGCAACTACAAAAGATTTGCAGTGGTGGCTGCTCAACCGAAATCGCACCAGTGGCCGACCCCTCTCTCTACCCCACCCAGAGAAGATGGTGGTGATGGATGTGTCAGTGTTTGGTTGGGGAATTCATCTGGAAGAGGTGGAGATCAGAGGGCTCTGATTTCTGGCAGAGACCCACCTTCACATCTGCTGGCTGGAGTTTCAGGCCATTCACTTGACATTGAAAGCCTTCCTACCGTACATCAGGGGGAGGCTGGTTTAGCCCTTCACAGACAACCCCACCGCCATGTGGTATTGCAACTAGCGGGCAGGGTGGGGTCCTGAACTCTGTGCCAGGAGGCCCTGGGCCCCCCCTGGATCTGGCGAGAGTGCATCTCCCTGATAGTACGCAACCTGGTGGGATCTTTAAATGCCTGGGTGTACAAACTCAGGACCAATTCAGCTGGAGATCACGAATGGCACCTGCAGGTTGTGCAGCACATTTTCCATTAATAGGGAGAAACCTAGTTCGATCTCTTCACCACTGCCAACAATATGCAGTGTCAACACTTGTGCATTGGAGTTCCTAAAAAAACCATCTTTTAAAAAAAAAATCTTTTTATTAACATATGCTCAGCAATTAGTACAATCGGGAGACAGTTACATCGAATTACAGTATTTCCTGTTCTCATGTCATCAATGGTACATAAATCTTTACATTGGCAACTCATTTCATGTCTAAACCTACCCTACACTACTTCCCTCATAGGCCTCTGTAAGTCTGCCAGGCTCCCCATATCTTCTCCCATGTCCTCGGGCAACCCCTGCTCTTGTATATTGTTTGTTCTGCTTGCCTGCACCAGGCTAAGTCAGTTTTCCACTCTCCTATCACCGGAATCTCGGTTGCTCCCCATTTACTCACAACGTTCCGCTTTGCCACTCCCAGTGCCAAAGCCACTCACTGCCTTGTGTGTCTGGGCCAGTCTTCCTCCCCTGTAATCATAAGTAAAAACCGTTTCGGTGTCAGCTGCACGTCTACTCCCGTAACTACTGTTATTACTTCCTCAACTCTGTGCCAAAACTCTTGTAACCTTGGACAGCCCCATATCAAATGATAGAAGGTCCTCTCCATTCCACACCCTCTCCGACACTGTGCATCTTCACTTCGCCCCATTCGGTGTAACACCGTTCTGGGGTAGTATACTCGGTGAAGGACCTTCAACTGGATGAGTCTGAATCTTGCCCTTATTGCCACCTCGTTTGGGCCTTGTAATGCTTCCATCCATTCCTCTACTTCAAGCGGACCAATGTCCCCCTCCCAGGTTGCGCTCTGTGAACTCAATATTTCAGTGGCGTTGTTAGTTATTTTTTTATATATCAGGGAAATGGTCTTTTCATGCAATGGCTTGGTCAGTATTCTGTCCTCTAACGGCGAGGCTTCTTCCAGTGTTTCCCCTTCCCTTAGATAACTGCGTTTAGCATGTCCTAGCTGCACGTACCGCAACCACTCCCCTTTTCCCATCTCAAATTCCGTTTGCAGGGTTGCGAATGTAATGTAGGCTTGACCCCTCCATATGTCACCTAGCGTCTCAATGCCCAACAGCTCCCATTTCGCAAACCCCTTTAGTTTACTCACTTTCCCCAACCAAGCGCCATCCCAGAGTGGGGTCATCCCTGTAAACTTACCCTCCCACACTAAGTATTTTGTGGCCTCCCGCCAGGCCAATGCCACTGTCTGGGTGTGTTGTGGTAAGTTCCTCGCTAGTCGTTTAGTGTACAGTATCAATTGAGGCCCTCCCTTGCCTATGGCTAGTCTGTCCACCCTGTAGGCTAGTTCCACTCGCTCTCCAAACATCCACCTGTTTAATGTTACTAATTCGGCCGCCCAGTAGTAGCTTTGGATGTCTGATATTGCTAATCCTCCCTCATAGACACCTCTCTGCAATTTGCGTAGCGCTATCCGTGGTGCGCCTCCTCCCCACAGCAAGGATCGCAACCTGCCTCTACTCTTTAAAAGAATAGTGGAGGTACGTCGTATGGTGTATTTTGCAGTGCGTATAATAAACGGGGGAGGGCCATCATCTTAAACAAGGCAGCTCGCCCCATCAAAGTAAGGGGCAGGTTTTACCAGTGCTTGCCATCCACAATTAATCTATCTAGCTGTGAACCCAGATTACGGGGATAGAACTCCTGAGCACTTCTCGTTACATGTATTCCTAAATACTTGAAACCCTTCATCTCAACTGGCACTGTACATCTAGAAGTTAGCTCTGGGGCACCCCCTGCCAGTGGAAAGAGCAATGATTTATTCCACTTAATTTGGTATCCCGAGTATTCCCCGTAGATTCGGAATATCTGCAGTATTCTGTCGATTGACTGCCGTGATTTCTTAACATATAGTAGGACATCATCCCCATATAACGAGATGCGTTCCTCCAATTCCTCCCAAATCAGGATCCCCCAAATCAGAGGGTCCTGACGTACCCATGTCGCCAGATGCTCCAGGGCCAGGGCAAACGGCAGTGGGGGGCATCCCTGCCTTGTTCCCTTTCGGAGAGGGAATGCCCTTGACACTGTGGTGTTGATTCGTACTCTGGTCAGGGGCTGTTGATAACCCACCCTATGAACTCTGGTCCAAATCCCAGTTTGTCTAGCACTGCAAAGAGATAGTTCCATTCCACACTATCGAAGGCCATTCTGGCATCTAAAGACCGGAGCGCCACCTGTTTGTCCGAGAATACCTCCGTAAGGTGAAGGACCCCAAACAATCTACGCAGGTTAAGTCTGGTTCTCCTATGGGGCATAAACCCTGATTGATCAGGGTGTACAAGGGAGGTAATCACCTTGCCCAATCACAGGGATAGGAGTTTCGCCAAAACCTTCACTTCATAATTAAACAGGTAGATTGGTCTGTACGAACCGCATTCTGTACGTGGTTTACACTCTTTTGGTATTGCGGCTATTACTGCTGTCCTCTGATCTGGGGGGAGTATTCCCTCTTTTCTTGCCTCTTTCAGCATGTCTAGCATATGATCTGCAGTCCATTCCAACAGACATTTATACATTTCCACCGGGAGACCATTCGGTCCCACTGCTTTACCCGATTGCAGTGAGAGGGATGCTGCCTTTATTTCTTCTGTCATTACGTCTCCCTCTAACATCTCTCTGTTTTTCTCTGACAACCGTGGTAATGCAATATCGTGTAGGAAGTCACTACAGTCCTGTTCTGTTTTCACTGAAGAGGAAGCATATATTCCTTCATAGTAAGTTGCGAATTTCTCTGCCACGTCTTCCCCGTGACATAATCGTGGCCCTTTTCATCTATTAGTCCGGGCACCCATCTACCGTCCGCCCTTCTCTTATCCAACCAGGCAAGTAATTTATTTGCTTTGTCCCCTGCATCATATAGTCTGTGCTGTGTGGCTAACGCCTGTGTTCTGGCGCTATCTTCCAGCAAGTCTCGCAGTTCTTTTTGGCAGAGCCGCAATCGATGCTGCTTATCCACTGAGTCAGTCCCGTCCCCCCCCTCCCCCCCTGCCACCTGGAACTCCAGCCTCATTATGTCCTCTTCCAGGGCTTGACACTTGAGCAATTTCTCTTTCTTTTCGGCACCCACACGTGCTTGGATTCTACCGCGGAGAACCGTTCTAAATGCCTCCCAAAGTGTCACTTTGGAGTCTACTGATCCCATGTTTTCAGAAAAAAATAATTCTGCTCCCTTTGTATCACCATCTCTGAATAACCATGGGTCTGTCAGTGGGGGTAGTGTATAGTCTGTCCTAGGGCCAATGAGTCCCACGTCCACCGAGGAGTGATCCGACACCCACAAATTCTCCCAAACCCGTTACTTGTGTTATCATGTAGCCCAGTCGTGAAAGGCTCCCGCTTTCTGCCGACAGATGTGTGTATTGTCTCTCTGCGGGGTGTAGGTGTCTCCATATGTCGCCCAGTCCTATCGCCCTTAGAAAGCCCCTCAATGGGCCCACTCTTCTGCCTGTTGCTGCTTGTCCGGTAACATCCATCTCCATGGAATGATATAATCTGAAAGAAACAGTTAGTTATAGATTCCTTACATTAAAATCTCCCCCAGGCGGCACTCTGGATCCGGAAAGTTTTTCATCAGCAGTTCCCCTGCGCATCTGAAGGTGGCGTCGGTCGACTCCGCATCCGGCGTCGTGGTCGCCGGGATGACGTCGCGGAAGTTACTCAGATGCCGCCCTGGCGCGCTGACGTCAGTTCTTTCTTTTTCCGCGCCAGCAAGCGCAGATCCGGGAAGAGCGGTACCCCCAGTCACTTTTTGACTGAGTTTTTACGACTTTTGTCGACTTAGTTTTCGAGTCTTTATCCGACTCCTGTTGCACGAGGGATGCCCGGTTTCAAGGCCTGCGGTTCCTGTTCCAGAATGATGTCGGTGACGGATCCGCATCGCGTGTGCCTCTTCTGCCTGGAGCGCGACCATGACCCCAAGTCGTGCTCCGACTGTCGAACCATGACCCCGAAGTCTTTGCAGGAGCGGTCCCGAAAGCTCTTCATGGCCCGCCAGTCGGCTCCACGTCGTGCAAGGTACCGGTCGCGTGGGAGGTCGAGGGCCCGATCGCGGAGTCATCATCACTCCTCTTCTAAGTCTTCGCACTCGGGGTCAGGTAAGTCAAAGCACAAGAAGAAGTCAAAGAAGCATCGTCGCTCTTCGACTTTCCCTTCTTCTGTCGGCCGACGCGACGCAGGGTGCGGGTGGTGCCACTCCCGCAGCTCCGCGTGCGGAGCCTTCAGGGTCGACTCCGGCCTTCCCTCCCTTCCCGGGACCGACCCCTGCCCAGCTTCGTCAGTTTTACGAAGCGATGCACGCCATCTTTGGGCAGCCCGACTCGGCCGGCGCGCTTTCGTGCCCCGCGGACTCGGCTGGGGGCCCTAGGCCTTCGACGCCGGCGGCTTCGGCCTCGGCACCGCAGGGCCCCCTTGGATCCAGGCCTGGATCCGAATCGGCGCAGGTCGACCTCATTACACCTCCACCGGCGCCGACTCCACCGGCACCACGTCCGCAGCAGACGCCAGCTGGACCCTGGCTCCCACCTCGAAGTGGACACGGAGTCGGACCGGCGTCGGCCGACGCCGATGGGTACTTTTGTCCCTGTGTTCCACCCTGGCTATTTTCAACCAGATTGGCAGCCAGAAGAGGGTGAGGAAGACTGGGAGGTGTCTGGTGACCCTTTGACTGACCAGTTAGACTACAATCCGGACTGGAGAGAGGAACTGGGGGAGGCCAGTGGTCTGGATACCTCCCCAGACCTAGGCATGTTGTCTCCTCCTACCGTGGCTACGGAGGAGGGAGCGTCGTACGCAGTGGTGTTGCGTACGGCGGCCGAGGCTCTCAACCTCGAGCTTCCTACGGTGGCAGTCAGGACTAACCTCCTGACAGAGGTGCTTCAGCCGGCGGCGAGCTCTTCGGAGCCCCTGCTTCCGTTTAATGAAGCTCTTACGGACATCCTTTTGGGCACTTGGTCCAGGCCCAACACAGGGGCTCCTGTGGACAGGATGATTGCCCGACGCCACAACCCGGCCCCAGACGACCCCACTTTCCTCTCCCAACACCCCACCCCTGATAGCTTGGTAGTCCAAGCCTCCCCGTCCACGGGCGCCTTCCCTACTGCACCTCCAGAAAGGGAATCCAAAAAGCTGGACCACCTTGGAAAGAAAATGTTTTCTTCCGCCAGCTTGGGACTGCGGTCGGTAAACACTGCATGTCTTTTGGGCCGTTATACACACTCTGTGTGGGATACGGTGGCGCAGGTGCTGCCTCAGTGCCCGGAGGAGGCCCCGGCCACGCTCTCCCGTGCTGTTGCCGAGGGGAGAGACGCAGCGAAGTTTACCATCCGCTGTGGGCTGGATACCGCTGACGCACTTGGCAGGACGATTTCAACGTCAGAAGCCCTTCGACGCTACGCCTGGTTGCGTTCGACTGGTTTTTCAGGGGATGTCTAATCCACCCTTATGGACATGCACTTTGATGGCCGTCGCCTTTTCGGCGACAAGGCAGACAACGCGCTGGAGCGCTTTAAGGACTCACGGGCTACGGCCAAGTCCTTCGGCCTCTCCACCACCCGCCCTGCACAGTCTGCTTTTCGCCCCTTTTGTGGCTACGGAAGGGGTGCCCCACTACGTCCCGCCCAGAGTCACAGGCCGGCGCAAGCTTTACAGTCTCAGCGCGGCCCGGGACGTAGGAACCACCGGCGTGGTTCTGGGGGCCAGCGAGCGGGCCAGTCCACCACCGCCCCCTCTGCAGCAGCCTGCAAACCTTCCTAGTCCGACATTTCAGGGCCACCAAACGCCAGTGGGCGGCAGGATCCGCCATCACCTCCCCCACTGGCGCACCATCACGTTGGACAGGTGGGTTTTGCACATAGTCCGAAGGGGCTACTCCCTCCCCTTCGAGACTACCCCTCCCTCCATGCCACCTCAGTACCATCGCGGAGGATCACCTGGCCCTTCTCCAACAGGAAGTTTCGGCACTCTTGGCAAGGGTGCCATCAAGCGCGTTCCTGTCCCAGAAGTAGGTCGTGGTTGCTATTCCCACTACTTTCTGGTGCCCAAGAAGGACAAAGGCCTGCGTCCTATCTTGGATCTCAGGAACGTCAACCGCTTCCTCCGGAAGGAGAAGTTCAAAATGTTGACGCTCGCTCAGGTCTTGTCTGCCCTCGACCCTGGAGACTGGATGGTAGCGTTGGACTTGCAGGACGCTTATTTTCACATCCCCGTCCTGCCGGCCCACTGGCGTTACCTGCGGTTCACGGTAGGCCACGAGCATTTTCAGTTTACCATGCTCCCATTTGGCCTTACCAGCGCCCCTCGGGTGTTCACGAAAGTGATGGCGGTGGTCGCAGCTCATCTGCGCAGATCAGGGGTTCCAGTCTTCCCCTATCTCGACGACTGGCTGTTTAAGGCGGGCTCGCCCCAGGCTGTCGTCTCCCACCTCCAGACTACGGCCGACCTCCTGCATTCGCTGGGGTTCTCCATCAATGTGCCGAAGTCACACCTGATTCCCTCTCAGAAGCTCCTCTTAATCGGAGCGGTTCTGGACACTACGCGGTTTCGGGTTTATCCTCCCGAACAGCAAGTCCGGGATATTCGGGCTATGATTCCGATCTTTCAGCCCCTATCCCGGGTTTCGGTTCGGATGACCCGGAGGCTGCTGGGCCTCATGGCCTCCTGCATCCTGCTGGTCGATCATGCCTGGTGGCATATGCGGGCTCTGCAGTGGGACCTCAAGTTCCAGTGGGCGCAGCATCAGGGGAATCTGTCCGATTACGTCCAGATCTCGGAGGGCACTGCACGACAATTGCAGTGGTGGCTCACGAACCAGGATTGGGTCAACAGCAGATCCCTCTCCCTTCCCCAGCCAGTTCATACAGTGGTGACAGACGCATCCCTTCTGGGATGGGGCGGCCACATGGGAGAGGTGGAGATCAGAGGCCTCTGATCTCCGGCGGAGTCTTGGCTCCACATCAACCTTCTGGAGCTTCGGGCGATCCATCTTGCACTCAAGGCATTCCTTCCCTCTGTACGGGGAAGAGTAGTGCAGGTGTTCACGCGGACAACACCACCGCCATGTGGTACTGCAACAAACAAGGCGGGGTGGGGTCGTGGACCCTATGTCAGGAGGCCCTCCACCTCTTGACATGGCTGGAACTTCAGGGCATATTTCTGGTGGTTCAACACCTGGCAGGTTCACTGAACGCCAGGGCGGATGAACTCAACCGCAGGTGCATGATGGATCACGAATGGCGTCTTCACTCGGAGGTGGTGCAAGGTCTCTTTCAGCAGTGGGGAGAGCCTTGGTTAGATCTATTCGCCACCGAAGAGAACGCGCAATGTCAGCAGTTCTGCACGTTGGAATTTCCAAGGCGACACTCGCTAGGCGATGCTTTTCGTCGCGAGTGGAGTTGCGGTCTTCTATACGCCTTTCCGCCTATACCACTTATGCCCAGAGTGCTGAAGAAGATCAAGCGTGACCGGGCCCAAGTCATTCTTGTGGTTCCGGATTGGGCACGAAGAGTCTGGTATCCCGAGCTGCTCAACATGGCATTCGATCCTCCGATCAGACTGCCTCTTCGGGAGGATCTTCTGTCGCAGCAGCAGGGGACGGTCCTCCACCCGAACCTGTCCAGCCTCCACTTCCTTGCGTGGAGATTGAGCAGCGGCAGCTGACGTCGTTTGACTTGCCTCCTGAAGTCTGTGATGTAATCTTGGCAGCCATGCGTCCCTCCACTAAGACGGTATACGCCTGCAGATGGAATAAATTTGTGGTATGGTGCACAGCAAAGGCTGTGGATCCCCTTTCCGCCCCTCTTTCTGAGGTTCTCTTGTTCCTCCTCTCTTTAGCCCAGCAGGGCTCTGCTCTGAGCACTATTAAAGGCTACCTCTCGGCCATTTCAGCCTTTCTTAGGCTTCCTGATCAGCCTTCTCTTTTCAAGTCCCCTGTTGTAAATAGATTTCTTAAGGGCATTACTCATCTTTTTCCTCCTGTTCCCTTCGTAATGCCCCAGTAGGACTTGAACTTGGTTCTTACATTTCTTATGTGAGCTCCCTTTGAGCCACTTCATAATTGCCCTCTCAGGCTTCTAACTCTGAAAACTGCCTTTCTGGTGCCATCACCTCTACTCGCAGGGTGAGTGAGCTCCAAGCTCTTTCTTCTAAGCCTCCCTTTCTGGCTATCCATCCGGACAAGGTCGTCCTGAGAACTAGACCTTCCTTCCCTCCCAAGGTGGTTACTTCTTTCCACATTGGCCAAACCATCACTTTGCCCACCTTCTTTCCGCCTCCGCATCCTTCAAAAGAGGAAGAGAGGCTCCACCGTCTGGATCCAAAATGTGCGCTTTCTTTCTACTTGGAACGCACAAAACAATTCCGGGTGGATGACCAACTCTTTGTTGGGTACGTGGGCGCTAAGAAAGATCGGGCCGTGCACAAACGGACCATCTCCAGGTGGGTCATTCTGTGCATCAATGCCTGCTATTCTTTGGCTAAGAAGGAGCCTCCAGTAGGGCTGCGCGCCCATTCCACCAGGGCGACGGCAGCTACTACTGCTTTGGGACGAGGAGTCCCCCTGAATTACATCTGTCAGGCAGCTACGTGGGCATCATTGCACACGTTTGCGAGACACTACTGCCTGGACTATCAAGTCCGGAGAGACAGCTTTTTTGGCCGTTCTGTATTCCAGGACTTTCTGGTGTGAACTTGGTTCGCAGACCCACCTCCGGGTTGGTATTGCTGGGGTATCTATTCTAAGGTAAGGAATCTATAACTAACTCTTTCTTTCAGATGAACAAGTTACTTACCTTCGGTAACAATATATCTGTAAGAAACATAGGTTAGTTGTAGATTCCTTACCGCCCCACCCACCCTCCCCGTTCTGCGAACTGACTTCTAGGGTTAAGGACATCCTTTCAGGGCCCTAGTTTTGTGCACCAGTGGTCAGTGTCTTGCATGGCTCTGCGCTTCTGGCGTGGAAAGTCGTGTACAGAACTGACAGCGCGCGAGGGCGGCGTCTAAGTAACTTCCGCGACGTCATCCCGGCGACGCCGACGACGGACGCGGAGTCGGCCGACGCCACCTTCAGACGTGCAGGGATACTGCTGACGAAAAACTTTCCGGATCCAGTCGGACGCCTGGGGTAGATTCTACGGTAAGGAATCTATAACTAACCTATGTTTCTTACAGATATATCGTTACCGAAGGTAAGTAACTTGTTTATTCATGTCTCCTCCTAAAACTAAACACCCTTCCAGGAGCAGAGGGCCCAGCGTCTCTAGTGTGGTGGCCTGCAACCATGGAGGAACATAGAAGGAGCATATGTTTAGCCTCTTCCCTTCCCATAGCCCACTAACCGCTAACGTATCTACCCAATGTATCTGCCCATACCCTCCCTGGAATAAATGGAAGTATTTTCTTGATGAGCACCCCTACTCCCCTGGATCCTGTAGTGTACCATGCATGTGCCAGTAAGGTATAACCAAATCTACTCAAAGCTTTACATTGGTTGCCTTTTAAACGCATTTCCTGCAAAAGAACAATGTCCGGCAAGTATCGTTTGATGTATTGTAAGACCACTGAACGTTTTAACTTGCCATTAAGTCCATTCAAATTCCAGGACCACACTCTCAAAGGAGTCATCGATGTTATGCAGTTCGCCATTGCTGATAAAGTCTCTGAGCCGATCGTTTCCGGAATGTGGCATGCTCCTGCCTCTTTATGCTGCATTGTGTTCTTGTTTGGTATCGACTATCTCTCTTGTGTTCTCCCTGAGCTTTAAACTTCGCCAATAAGGTATCTGTATAAACTAACAACTGAAACCCTTCCCCCCTCACCACCCCCCACCCTGCTACCCTGCCACTAAGGTTGTGCAATCCCCAACTTCCCAACCCGCAGAGTGCCTGTCGCCCTAAAACATAAATCAAACAACTATAACCGGGGGGTGTCTCGGCCGCTCCAATGTGGGTTTACCACTGAGGAGAAACTGACACCAAAAACCGCACCCTCGGGATAAACCCTCTTCGCACAATCATTTATTTATATCCCCTTGCTGAGTTTATTACCTTAAGTTGGCCCCACTTATGTATCCTGTCCACTGCCGTGACACTATCTGTAACAAGATGGCCTCCTGTTCTCTTTATCCCACTAGCAGTCTCTTGACTCAGGCCCACTTTTACCTTACTTCTGATTGCTGCGTCTTACTCCCTCTCTTTTCCACATGCTCCGGGAGCCGGCTCTTCGATCTCTTCTCTTACACGTGGCTCCTGACTCACCGTGCGATTTTCCTGGCCCTGTCCTCCTTGGCCATGAGTCCTAACTTTACTTTTTACTCGAGTTGCTGGTTGCCAACCCTCCAACCGCTCCCAGGCCTCTTCTGGAGTTGCGAAGTGCCATGTCTTGCCTTCTGCTATCACTCGTAGTTTTGCTGGGAACAGCATCATATATTTAAGTTTGCGGTCTCTCAGTTACCGTTTCACCGCTTCAAAGCTCTTTCTTTGCCATTTCACATGTAGTGTGAAGTCCAGAAAAAAGCAGATTTGGGCATTTTCAAATCGGATGTCTCCCATACATCTAGCAGCCTGGAGTATTGCATCGTGGTCTCTGTAAATGAAGACTTCTGCTAAAATTGACCTTGGGGGAGCCCCAGGTCTGGGCGGCAGTATTGGTGCACTGTGCGCCCTTTCGATCGAAAAGAAATTGGAGAGTCTTTTGGGCTTCAAAACTTTCCTGATAAAGTCCTCTAAAAAGAGATCCACACTCCGGGACCCCCACCACCCTAATGTTATTCCTTCTCGCTCTTCCTTCTTGGTCTTCTAATTTCGCTGCCAGTTCAGTAGCCTGCTGGGTAAGCGTCTGCACTTGAGCTTCCAGGCGCTTCGTGGTTGATTGGAGCTGAGTTATATTTGTCTCTGCTGTCGTTACTTTATCGGAGAGTTTATGCAGGTCAGCTCTGATCAGGTTCGTTTCGATCTGCACCGCGCCAATTTTAGGCTCTAGTGCTCTTTTTAGGTCTTGAGTAGCCGCCATATTTGCTCCTAATGTAGGCTCCGCTGTTTCTTCTGCTTGTGACACCACAAGGTTTTTGGGTACTGCGTAGTTGTCCATTTTGTTGGACTAGGGGGCTCCCACGCTCCTGGGCTTTCCTATTCCGTTCCCGGCTGATTCTTAGGGTCTGTCACGCCCTTTGGTGCCCCACCACCTGGTCTTATATGTCCACTCTTGAGATTCTGTGTGTTGAATGTCCCTCAATTGTTTCTCCAGTGGCGGCGGGGGGGCCTTGAGTCGTTTCGGATTGTCTCTGCTGATTTGAAGCCCTTCGCGTAATCCCCTCCTGCACCTCCTGAGTGTATTTGCTGGAAGGTTGCTACGTTGATTCTGGCTCACTTACAAAGTAGCTACTCCTTCTTCACTATCCGCCAGCTTAGTCCTTCCACGCATCCAGGGCTGTGGCTGCCTACTTGCTTCTCCTCTTGAGGTGATCACCCTCCCAGCCGGCCTGTGTCAAGATTGACCATGTTTCTCCCCCCTGCTTGGCCCCTACTCTGTGTCTTGGTCTTCAACGGGTCTGTCACTCTTCTCGTCACTGCTAGGGCCTTCTCTCTGTAAGTACGTTTGACACTCTACTTATCTCAGTGTTCTTTTAAGACCCTGACGCGGTCCTCATATGGCCTCGCTCTTAGCCCATGGGTGTTTGCCGCTCCAGTATCCTTCCAGGGTTATGCGTGGCGTGTACAGCCCTCAGAGGGGCTCTCTCTACCCCTTGCGCGCTGTTATGTTGAGGGGCTTGGGAGCGGCACCTCCGTGCGGCCTCTTCCACTGTCCTGCGGTGATTGCGTTGCTCACCGTTCCGGCAGGCACCGGCTGCCTGGGTCACAGTGTTTTTTCCCTCCCTCTTGCACTTTAATTCTTCACCATCTTGCGGGGCTCAGGTTCGGCACCTCCTTCTTCCTGGGACTACGTTCTCCGCACCGGGTGTGGCTTGTGCGGGCGTCCACTGTCCACCGTCCAGAACGCGGCGCGGCCCAGTTCAGCTATGCCGCGGTGCCTGGGAGCGACACCTCCGTACTGCCTCCTTCCTGCCCCCTGGTGACTGCATTGCACACTCCTCTCTTGGGTGCCCGCCGTCTGGGTCCCAATGCTTTCACCCCTCTTCCGCTTTGGCTCCTCGTTATCCTGTGGGGCTCAGCACCTTGTTACCTCCTTCATCCTGGGACCGCAGCCTCCGCACTGGGTGTGGCTTGTGTGGGCGTCCGCTGTCCGAAACACGGCACGGCCCAGGTCTGTTATGTCGAGGGGCCTAGGAGCGATACCTCCGTACAGCTTCCTTCCAGCTCCGCGATGACTGTGTCGCGCACTGCACTTTGGCTCCTTGTTATCATGTGGGGCTTGGGCTCAGCTCCTCTTTACCTTCTTTTTCCGAGGTCTGTGGCTTCAACAACGGGTGCAGCTTGTATGAGCGCCTGTCGTCTGGAGCACGGGGCGGCCCAGCTCTCTCCTCGTTCTCTTCCACCAAGTCCGGGCGGTCTCTTACCCATAGTTCTCTGGGCGTATTACTTCACAAATCGGTTCCCCGCACTCCTGATATCAGCCTCGACACTTTCGCACTCAGCACCCTGTTTTTTGGGGCCGGATAATGGATGGATTTCTGGGTTTTCCTCCTTCGTTCAGCAGAGCTCGGCTAAGACGCCTGCAAAAGAAACAATTGATGGCTGAAAGCCCGAAACCGGTCCCAGGATGCTTGTTTCCAGTCCAGGGAGGACCTGGCCTGGCAGTTCGGGCTGGACTGTTCCCATTGGGCGCAGGGTCAAGACTGATTTGCATATGGCTGGGTCCAAACTGGAATGGCATGGTGAGCAAAAAAACGATGGATTTAGGCCCAGATCTCTGTACTGGGGTGAATGTACGACATTGTTCTGCATTCTGTCCATCAATTGTTGTTTTTGCATTCGGCTAAGACGCTCCCATTTTCTCTTGCAGCCAAGCCACGCCCCGCCAAAAAAGCTATCTTGGAGACACATTCTGTTTAGGGTGATGCACAAGACTCCTGTATACCTCTCCTGCCCCAAGTTCTGAAGAAGGAACCACTGTTCTCAAGTCATTGTCGTGGCTCCAGATTGGTCTAGGAGAGTGTGGTACCTAGATGTTCTGGACATGAGCATCTGCTCTCTGATAAGGCTGTTGCTTCAGAAGGATCTTCTAATACAGTTGCAAATCAGGGTCTTGCATGTCGGCCTGCAATCTACACCTCAGTGTGTAGAGATTGAGCAGCAGCAGTTGACTACATTCAGTCTTCCTTACAAAGTAGTGAGTGTCATCTTGGCAGCCAGGTGTCCGTCTACAAAATCTGTTTATGATGGGACACGTTTGTGGCCTGATGTGGCATCCGTCACACAGGCCCATATCAGGCCTAACTGCCATATGTATTGATGTTTGTTTAGTCTTTGGCCCAACAAGGACTTGCTGTTGGCACTGATAAAGGTTACCTGTTGGCCCTTTCGGCTGTCCTGAAGTAGCGGGGCCAGCTGTCCTTGTTCAATTCACTCGTGTCAAGGTTTGTTCCACATGTTTCTCCTGAAGCCTTTCATGATGCTTCAGCGGGACCTTAATCTGGTCCTTACTTTTCTTATGTGTACCTCATTTGCACAGTGACACAGCTGCCCTCTGTCTCCTGACCCCAAAGACAGTTTTCCTCCTCAATATCACTTCAGCTCACTGCGTGAGTGAGCTTCCAGCTCTACAGTGCAACTGCCATACACCACTTTCTTTTAGGACAAATTGATGCTAAGGACTAGTGCCTTTCGTCCAAAGGTTGTGCTCTCTTTCACGTTCACCGCTTTATCACAATCCCGGCGATGTTTTCTCCAACTCACTCCTAGAAAGAGAAGAAGACACTATATCACCTGGATCTCGTGAGAGCACTGAATTTTTACATCAATTGCACCAAAGATCATCGGATGGAGTATCAGCTCTTTGTGGGGATCACCATGGCAAAGAATTGCAAGGCTGTGCAGAAGAGGACTCCATCCAGGTGGATAGTCCTCTGCATCAAGGTCTGCTACGTGCTGGCCAAGAACAGCCCCCTCAGGGTTTGAGGGCTCACTCCATCAGCTTGCACATG
The DNA here is from genome assembly GCA_963921515.1 of Calotriton arnoldi. NCBI lineage: Eukaryota > Metazoa > Chordata > Amphibia > Caudata > Salamandridae > Calotriton > Calotriton arnoldi. Next base: position 2,863,364 of record CAWUFW010000979.1, read on the forward strand.
GAGCTCCTGTCCCGGATATTTATCAGGCTGCTACGTGGGCATCACTGCACACGTTCACAAAGCACTACTGCACTGACCGCCAGGTCAGACGGTACGTGCATTTTGACTTTTTGGTCCTGCATGACTTTTTGGTCTGAGTCTTTCCACAGACCTGCCACCAGGGGAGGTGCTATCTTTGGTATCTATTCTAAATGTGAAGAATCTGCAGTTAGAAAGATGCATCAGAAGAACAACAAGTTACTTACCTTCCGCAATGCTCTTACTGGTGGCTGCTCTATCTAACTGCAGATTGCTCACCAACCTCCCACCTCCCCATTTTGTTGAATGGACTCTTTTCCTTCTTAAAAGGTTACAATTTAGAGATCTGCATACTGGTACAAAAATTGGTCTTTGGGCTCCGCGTCCGAGGTTTCGGACACCGTCCAGCAAGATCTGAAAGAGACACGTTAGTGACAGATTCCTTACCTTAGAATATCCCCAGGCGTCAGACTGGATCCGGAAAGTTTTTGCGTAGCAGTACCCTTGCGCGTCGGTAGGCGGCGTCGTGCGGCTCCGCGTCGGGAGCGCCGGGATGACGTCGCGGGCAGTGCTTAGACGCCGCCCCTGCGCGCTGACGTCAGTTCTTCTTTTTCCGCGCCAGTAAGCGCAGATCCGGGAAGAGCAGTGCCCTAGTCAATTTGTTGACTAAATTTTTGGTGATTTTTCACTGTTTCTTTTCGAGTCATCTCGACTCCTAGGTGTCGGTAGGGATGCCCGGCTTCAAGCCATGCGACGTCTGTCGTCGAATGATGTCGATCACAGACCCGCACTTAGAGTGTCTCTACTGTCTCGGCCGAGACCACGACACGAAGTCGTGCCCTGACTGCCGGGCCTTACACCCGAAGGCTTTGCGAGAGCGGACTCGAGCTCCTCGAGGTCCGGCAGTCGGCTCCGCGCCGCACCAAGCCCCGGTCCCGTGAGAGGTCGAGGGCCGGTCGCAGAGCCCCCGCCGGTCGTCAGAGTCCAAGTCTTCGCACTCCTCGGGTAAGTCGAAGCACAAAAAGTCTAAGAAGCATCATCGCGCTAAGACTTCGCCTCGCCGGTCTCGCGACTCGGCTGAGGCCCCTGTCGGCACCGTCCCCGCGGCCCCGGACGTGCCTGTGGAGCCGCCCCGCATTACCCGTCCTTTCCGGGTTCGGGGGCGACTCCGGCCCAAATACAAGAATTCCTGTCGGCCATGCCCGCCTCTTGGGCCTCAAGGTCCCTCCGGTGCGCCTTCGGGCCCCGCGGGCCCTGATGGGGTTGCTCCGGCGTTGCCGACGACTCCGGTCCCGGCGTCGCCCGTCCCGCCAGCCTTGATCCCGGCCTCGGCTCCGGCCCCGGCCTCGATCCCGGCTCCGGTGGTACCGCAACCCCGATCGACGCCGGTTGACCTAACCACGCCGGCGCCCGATGTCCCCGGTGCCGTTCCTGGACGCCGCCCGGGGCTCCGGGCGGCGTCGTTCCCGGTTCTCTCCGGTTCCGGACATGGAGCCGGACCGGCGTCGCTCGACGCCGGCCCCGGCGCCCGATGAGACCTTGGGTCCCAGATGTCCCTCCTCCTCCATATTTTGAGCCAGAGGAGGACCAGGAGAGCTGGGAGGGGTCGGAAGACCCTCTCACACAGCAGTGTGAGTATGATCAGGACTGGGCAGAGGAACTTGGGGATGCCAGTGGTCTGGACACTTCTCCTGACTCTGGCATGCGGTCTCCTCCTTCCGTGGCTACGGAGGAGGGAGCAAATTCGCAACGGTGTTGCGTAGAGCAGCTGGAGCCTTGCACCTCCAATTGCCTACTGTGGCTGTCAGGACTAACCTCCTGACGGAAGTGCTTCAGCCGGCAGCTACCTCCTCGGAGCCATTGCTGCCGTTTAATGATGCACTGTCTGGCGTTCTTTTGGGCACTTGGTCCAAGCCCACCACAAGGGCTCCTGTGGATAGGAACGTGGCCCGACGCCATCGCCCTGCTCCGGGCGACCCCTTGTTTCTCTCTCAACATCCCACCCCGAGAGCTTGGTTGTCCAAGCCTCTGCCTCCCAAACCGCCTTCCCTACCGCCCCTCCGGATAGGGAATCCAAACGCCTGGATCAATTTGGGAAGAAGGCCTTTTCTTCCTCCAGTGCTGGCTTGCGGTCCGTCAACACCGCTTGCCTTTTGGGCCGATATACCCACTCTCTGTGGGATTCGGTGGCGGCCGTTTTGCCCCAGTGTTCTGAGGAAGTCCAGACACTGCTTACCCGCACCATTGTGGAAGGTAGGGATGCGGCAAAGTACACCATACGTTGTGGCCTTCATACCGCCGACTCGCTGGGCAGATCGCTTGCAACGACGGTGGCGCTGCGTCGCCACGCCTGGCTGAGAACAACTGGTTTCTCGGGTGATGTCCAGAATACACTCATGGACATGCCCTTTGATGGAGTCAGTCTTTTTGGTTCCAAAGCAGACCATGCGCTGGAGCGTTTTAAGGACTCACGGGCTACTGCCAAGTCCCTGGGCCTTTCTGCTGTGCGCCCTCCGCTAACCTCTGCTTTTCGCCCCTTTCATGGCCACGGAAGGGGCGCCCAGTCACGTCCGCTGCCCAGCCACCGGCCCGCGCAGCAAGCGTCTTCGCGTGGCCGAGGACGTGGCTTCCGCCGTGGCGGGTCGGGCAACCAGCGTGCGGGTCAGGTCACCAATTCCGCCCCGTCCGCGGCCTCCAAGCCCTCCTAGTCCTTCCTTTCAGGTGCACAGCACGCCAGTAGGGGGCAGGGTCCGCCATCACCTTCACCACTGGCGTGCCATCACCTCGGACAGGTGGGTCTTGGACATTGTCCGAAGGGGCTACTCCCTCCCCTTCGAGACCACCCCCAGCCATGCCACCTCAATTCCACCGCATGTCAGGGGATCACTTGGTGCTTCTGCAGAAGGAAGTCACGGCCCTCTTGGCCAAGAGGGCCATCGAGCATGTTCCGACCCCAGAAGTAGGACGTGGTTGCTACTCCCACTACTTTCTGGTGCCCAAAAGGACAAGGAGGACATGCGTCCTATCTTAGACCTCTGGAACGTCAATCACTTCCTCCGGAAGGAGAAGTTCAAGATGCTCACCCTAGCTCAGGTCTTGACTGCCCTCGACCCTGGAGACTGGTTGGTAGCGTTGGACTTGTAGGACGCTTATTTTCACATCCCCGTCCTGCCGGCCCACCGGCGTTACCTGCGGTTCACGGTAGGCCTCGAGCATTTTCAGTTCACCGTGCTCCCCTTTGGCCTTACAAGTGCCCCTCGGGTGTTCACGAAAGTGATGGCGGTGGTCGCAGCTCATCTGCGCCGGGCAGGGGTTCCAGTCTTCCCCTACCTCGACGACTGGCTGCTGAAGGCGGGCTCGTCCCAGGCAGTCGTCTCCCACCTCCAGACTACGGCCGAACTCCTGCACTCGCTCGGGTTCTCCATCAATGTGCCGAAGTCGCATCTGATTCCTTCTCCACAGCTCCTTTTCATCGGAGCAGTTCTGGACACGACGCAGTTTCGGGCCTATCCTCCCGAACGGCGAGTCCGGGATATTCAGGCTATGATTCCAATCTTTCAGCCTTTATCCTGGGTTTCGGCTGCTGGGCCTCATGGCCTCCTGCATCCTGCTGGTCGATCATGCCAGATGGCATATGCGGGCCCTGCAGTGGGACCTGAAGTTCCAGTGGGCGCAGCACCAGGGCAACCTGTCCGATCACGTCCAGATCTCGGAGGGGACTGCAAAACAGTTGCAGTGGTGGCTCTCAAACCGGCAATGGGTCATGGGCAGATCCCTCTCCCTTCCCCAGCCAGAGCACACAGTTGTGACGGACGCATCCCTTCTGGGATGGGGCGGTCACATGGGAGAGGCGGAGATCAGAGGCCTCTGGTCTCCGGCGGAGTCCCGGCTCCATATCAACCTTCTGCAGCTCCGGGCGATCCGACTTGCACTCAAGGCATTCCTTCCCTCTGTCAAAGGGACGGTAGTGCAGGTGTTCACAGACAACACCACCGCCATGTGGTACTGCAACAAACAAGGCGGGGTGGGGTCGTGGACCCTCTGTCAGGAGGCTCTGCGCCTCTGGACATGGCTGGAACATCAGGGCATGTTCCTCATGGTTCAACACCTGGCAGGTTCCCTGAACGCCAGAGCGGACGAACTCAGCCGCAGGTGCATGATGGATCACGAATGGCGTCTTCACTCGGAAGTGGCGCAAGGACTCTTTCTGCAGTGGGGAGAGCCTTGGTTAGATCTATTCGCCACCGAAGAGAACGCGCAATGTCATCAGTTCTGCGCGTTGGAATTTCCAAGGCGGCACTCGCTCGGCGACGCTTTTCTTCGCGAGTGGAGTTGCGGTCTGTTGTACGTCTTTCCGCCTATACCACTTCTACCCAGAGTGTTCAAGAAGATTTGGCGCGACCGGGCCCAAGTCATCCTTGTGGCTCCGGACTGGGCTCGAAGAGTTTGGTATCCCGAGCTACTCAGTATGAGCGTCGATCCCCCCGATCCGTCTGCCTCTTCGGGAGGATCTTCTGTCGCAGCAGCAGGGAACGGTCCTCCACCCGAACCTGTCCAGCCTCCACCTGCTTGCGTGGAGATTGAGCGGCGGCAGTTGATTCCTTTCGACTTGCCTCCCGAAGTTTGTGATGTGATTCTGGCAGCCAGGCGTCCCTCCACTAAGGTGGTATACGCCTGCAGGTGGAACAAGTTTGTGGCATGGTGCACAGCAAAGGCTGTGAATCCCTCTCTGCCCCTCTTTCTGAGGTTCTTCTGTTCCTTCTTTCACTGGCCCAACAGGGTTCTGCCCTGGGTACCATCAAGGGCTATCTTTGTGCCATTTCGGCCTTCCTCAGGCTTCCTGATCAGCCCTCCCTTTTCAAGTCCCCTGTTGTTAACAGGTTCCTAAAAGGCATTACACACCTCTTCCCTCCTGTTCCGTTTGTGATGCCTCAGTGGGACTTGAACTTGGTTCTTACCTTTCTCATGTGCGCTCCCTTTGAGCCCCTACATAACTGTCCTCTTCGTCTTCTGACTCTGAAGACAGCCTTTCTGGTGGCCATCACCTCCGCTCGGCGGGTGAGTGAGCTCCAGGCTCTATCATGCAAACCTCCCTTTCTGTCTGTCCATCCAGACAAGGTTGTTCTTAGGACGCGTCCGTCCTTCTTGCCAAAGGTGGTTACTGCCTTCCACATTGGGCAGACCATCACTTTGCCCACCTTCTTTCCGCCTCCGCATCCTTCCAGAGAGGAAGAGAGGCTCCACCGTCTGGACCCAAAACGTGCGCTTTCCTTTTATATCAACCGCACACAACACTTCCGGGTGGATGACCAGCTCTTTGTTGGCTACGTGGGCGCCAAAAGGTCGGGCGGTGCACAAGAGAACCATCTCCCGCTGGGTAACCTTGTGTATCAAAGCCTGCTATTCTTTGGCTAAGAAGGAGCCTCCTGTTGGGCTGCGTGCCCATTCCACCAGGGCAACCGCTGCTACCACGGCTTTAGGCCGCGGTGTGCCGCTGCAGGATATCTGTCAGGCAGCTACGTGGGCCTCGCTGCACACGTTTACCAAGCATTACTGCCTTGACAGTCAGGTCCGGAGGGACGGCTTCTTTGGCCGTTCTGTCCTCCGGGACTTCCTTGTCTGATCTTTGTTCGCAGACCCACCACCGGGGTTGGTATTGCTGGGGTATCTATTCTAAGGTAAGGAATCTGTCACTAACATGTCTCTTTCAGATGCACAAGTTACTAACTTGTGTAACTATATATCTGTAAGAGACAGTAGTTAGTGACAGATTCCTACTGCCCACCCATCCTCCCCGTTCTGCGAACTGATTTCTAGGGTTAAGGACATCCCTTTCCAGGGCCCTCGTATTTTTCAGACACCTATGTCAGCTTCTTGCATGGCTCTGCGTTCCTGGCGCGGAAAGTCGTGTACAGAACTGACGTCAGCGCGCAGGGCGGCGTCTAAGTACTGCCCGCGACGTCATCCCGGCGCCGACAACGGACGCGGAGCCGCACGACGCCGCCTACCGACGCGCAAGGGTACTGCTCCCAAAAACTTTCCGGATCCAGTCTGACGCCTGGGGATATTCTAAGGTAAGGAATCTGTCACGAACTACTGTCTCTTACAGATATATAGTTACACAAGTTAGTAACTTGTGCATCGCGACTTCAGCATTCTTGGGTGGCGCTGATATAGCTTCCCGAGCAGAGCAGAGTTGAGGCGGAGCCATACAACACTGCCTACCTGTGCACAGACAAGGGCTATGCTAAAAAAAAAATCCAGTCTGGCGCTTGGGTATATTTTAAAGGTGATAATCCGTGTTTAGATAGAGTATCCACCAGAAAGAGGGTTAATGAAGATAAGTAACTTATTCGTCGGTCTGTGCCTCCAAATGTCATTGAGTCACAAAATGTTTACAGCCATTGCTAATTCCCTCAACAGAGGTGCTTTTCCTCCTCCATTTGTGCTCCCCCCAAACCTCTCTCAATGCTTATCCCTTGTTCAAAGAAGACTAGTTTAGTCTCTGCAACTGGCACCGTTGTACATATATACCAGACTACTGACTCCAATAAAGAACTGTTGCCCATTCGTGAAGAGCTGCAGTAGGTGTCTGATTATGAGTCTGATGGCTGCTTCCTTTAGTATGATACTAATCTACCTGATGACAAATGTCCCGGTGTTTGCGCATTAAGAACTCCCAGGTGCTGGAACACTGCGCTCTATTGGACCTGCTTGAAAATCTGGTTGGTAAATTCGCATGAGGATCAGGCTATTAGAGCAGTCCAGTCAACTGCCTCACTCAATCCCCTCCTTCAACACAGGAGAAGCATGTAATGCTGCCACCTCACTGACTATTCTCCACCTGCCAGATCACAGCCTGGCCTGTCCCCTAACATCCTCCCTACCCCCGTCATATGTCCCCTGCACCACAATAGATGATTAATTGGACTGGTTCATCGTTTGTATCTAATTTGAGATATCAGTCTCTTGTATTAGAGCAACAGATGACTGCAAATTTGAAGGGGTCAGTCTAGTAGAAGATAATGGTTAATATATGTAACTACAAAATACCAGTGTGCTGCTTCCACTGAGCCTGAGCTCCACACCCAGTGCAATGGACTATCTGATGAACTTACTATTTTGTTTTTATTAAGGCCACTATATCCATTTAATATTTTGGTGATTACTGTATGTAAGAGAGCTCACAAGTTTACTGCTATTCTTAAGTTGGCCCTTTCTAATGGATACTACTAATCGCAGATTTGGCACCTTGTAAGTCTCCTTATGCATGAGAATGGATCCGGAAACTCTTGCGATAGCCCCTGGCAGTTGTACGATACAACCACGCCTGCCTAAACCATGCATGCCTTTACAATGCGGTCTGAACTACGACCGCGTCTTTACCACGCATGTCTTTACAACGAATTTCGTTGTAAAGGCATAATTGCTAAAGGGATATGCGTAGTAAACTACATCCACCTGCCCTGTGCCCTAAAACCCGATACCCTAGCCCTGTAAGCCACACCGCCCAAGCCCTTAAACTACTCTGACCACTCGCCCTAACACTTGGTCCCTGCCCCAAAAACGACCCCTCCCTGAGCCCTAAAACCCTGCCCCTACCCCGGCCTCCGCCCTGTGCCCTAAAACCGACCCCATCCTGCCCTAAAACTACCCCTGTCCTGAGTCTAAAACCCTGCTAAAAACTACCCAGCCCCCGCCCTGAGCCCTAAAATTGATGCCCGCCCTGAGGCCTAAAACCCTGCCCCCTTCCAAAAATGACCCCGACCCGAACCCTCCCTGCCCTGAGCCCTAAAACTGACCCCTTCCCCCTAAAAACTGCCCCTAACTCCCCGCCCTGAGTCTTAAACCCCGGCTCCAGCCCTTAAAACTACCCCGACCCCCCCCCCACCCCCGCCCGCCCTGAGCTCTAAAATCCTGCCCCTGCCAAGAAAACTACCCCGACCCCCCCCCCCGTCCTCCGCTTTAAAACTGACCACCACCCCTAAAAACTACCCCCTCCCAACCCAGCCCCACTTACCTGCCACGTCCAGAGCTTCCTGTTCCTCTCCCCGCCCATCCGGACATCTAGACCACTATGCGCGGATCAGGCAAGCGTTGTTCCGCTTGCGGGGAAACGGCATGCGCGGCTCAGCCTGCAGTATAAAGGCCGTTTCCCGCCCCTGGCAGGTAGTGCCATCTGTCCTGCCTCTGGATATGACAACACAGTGATGCATATAGGTGCCACCGTACTCACGGACGTCATTTCCTCTTTTTCCATGCTCTTCGGATATGGAACTAGAGCTTAGTTTCTTCGATTTTCAACTAGTGACAGATTTAACCCCACGACAAGTAGATGACTGTCACAGACCCGCACAACATCTGTCTTTGGTGACTCGGCACCAAGTATGAGTCCGAATTGTGTAGTAAATGCTCCCTGATACACCCTATGGCCATCAGGGAGCAAGAAGCTTAACTTCATCGCCGAGCAAAACAAATAAGTTAAGTCCTGCTCCAAGTCACAATACTGTTCCAGTTCACCATCTTTGGGTAAGTCTAAGACAGAAGTCGAGAGACAAGCTAAGCAGAAAGCACAAAAAGTCAAAATGAAGCTCTTTGCCTCCTCGAAGCGCCTGCTGCCAGGAGAGGTTTCATAGTCTGCATTCAAAAGCAGGTTGATCCTCTGCAGGCTAAGTTTTCTATGTCCTTTTCTTTGTATTATTGTTGACCTGGCAAGGCTTTGCTGAGGGAACTATTAGAGATCATTTATCTGCCTTTTTGGCATTTCTTTGTTTTGCTTCATCAGCACTCGTTAGAATGGGTCACAATGGGGGAATTTGACTATGTAGGAAGCTGGCTCTGTATATATTATCCCAAAGTAAGGTATAGTGCACAGAGTCCAGTGGATCCCCAGAGGTATAGTAGAGGCTAAATTAGATTGTCACTAACAGCCCTCTTTGTGGTAGTGTGGTCGAGCAGTTAGGCTGATCAGGAAGGTGTGTGTAACCATTATTTGTATTCACACACTCAGAGACAGAATCCAGACCAAATGGGTAAGTAAAAAAAAGGTATACTTATGTTTTATTTTTAGAACCAGGCAGGACCACCTGGTACAGGTAGGTAAAATGTACTTTCAATTGTAAAACTTTACACAGAAATGCAATTGGGAATGGATTTGCAATCGTTAAGAGATTTGTATATGCTTTAAAAACAGTTTAAATTACATAGAAATTACTTTTGCGTTACTTTTGGATTACATCAACTACTCAGGGTGCTATGCCTAGATATCACACCTAAATAAGACTTTGTCAGGTTTGCAATACAGTTACTTTTCTTTCATACAGAAGTTCAGCTCGACACAACATTTTTAGGAAAAAAACATCACAACATTGGTTCCTATGGGAAAAAGAGTGTTAACGGTTTACAGGTAAGTACTCGACCTGTAATTATGGCTTTTGGGGGGTTAGGACCAAGGTCCGGGCTAGGCACTTCAATTGCACCACCAGTGGCACTTGGGCAGCCGGGTGCAGAGTGCAGGGGCCCAGTGTTACTTAATGAGGTTAGGGGGCACCTCGGTTGGGGGCAGCTCGTGGGTAGGGCGCTCAGTCTTGGGAGCCAAGTTCCTAGGGCAAAGGGGGTCCCAGGTCAGCACCAAATCCACATGACCAGCAGCGCTGGGGCAGCCGAGTGCAGGGTTCTTAGGAGGTGTCGGGAGCCCAATGCAATCCTATGGGGGTTGCTGATTTTGGATTTTGACTGCAGGCTTGATCCTGGAAGTCTTACGGGAGGAACCAACAGCAGGGCAGGTACGTTGGAGGGCTCAGGGGCGTAGGTGCACCTAAAGTTCTCTTATCCAGGCTGCACGGCTGCCGGATGCAGGTGTTCCCTTTTAAGGTCGGATTTCACCTTACAGGGCCACTTGCGGTTGGGGGGGTCTCTGTGGAGAGGCTGCAGGCGACGTCGGGGATTCCTGGAGGGGTCAGCCCATGGTGGACTCTGACTCTGGAGCGCTGGGGGACCTCGCTAGGCCCAGTGGGCTACTTGGACTCGGCCCGTAGACGACGGGTGCAGTGGGGGTTCCTGGCGTTGAGTTTCTTCCTCCTCAGCAGGCTCAGAGTCTTTCTTCTGAGTTTCTTTGGAACAGAGCTCCTGTTCGCAGGAGATCCAGTATTTGTTGAAGGCAGCCAGTCCTCCCTGGGGTTCCCGAGGTCGCTGGCTGCAGGACAAGTCGACTTTTGGTGCAGGGTCTCCGGAAAATGCAGATGGGCCGATAGGGCTGGGGCCAAGTCAGTTCTTCACAGTCTCTTCTGCTGTGCGACTTTTTCCGTCCTTCTTCTTCGTAGGTTGCAGGAATCTAAGGAGGCAAGGTTCAGGGTCCCCCTAAATACAAAATTTAGGGGTGTTGCAGGAGTGTGCAGGTCAGGACCAGTAGGTCCCTTCCTTGGGGTGAGTACACCCATTATTATGCCACCCTCCAGTGGGAGGGGGGCAAGAGCCTCTTACTAATTGGTTGGGTCCCCTCATCTCCAAGATGGAGGGGACTGAGATGTGTGCTTCACCTCGCCTCCCCCACCTGAGTGGTGGGGTTGGCAATGGGGTGGGTCACCTCTCCTCCTAACTCTGTTTTTCCACTGATTCTCCTGCCCAAAGTGGGGGTCAGAACCGGTGGGAGCCAGTTGCTGGGGCAGCAAAAGGCAGGGACAGCTAACAAAGGTGGCAGGCCTTTAAAGCTTCCCTGTCATGGACCGACCCCAACCTGGGAGAGGGGCATGACACCTCTGCCCAGGATGGGCTTTGTTTCTGGACCTAGAGAGCGGAGGCTCTCTACCCAGGGGTCCAGAAACCTGTCTGGTGGTGGCAAATGGTGGGCCAGCCAATCAGGAACCACACCAGGGCTGATCGTTTTTCAGGGGGCATCTCTAAGATGCCCTCTGTGTGAAATTTACATTAAATCCCACACTGGCATCAGTGTGGGTTTAATGTGCTGAGATGTTTGCTACCAAACTTTCCAATGTTCAGTAAAGCCATTATGGAGCTGTGGAGTTCATAATGACCAACTCCTAGACCATACACTCTTTATGGCTTTACTGCACTTACAATGTCTAAGAATGGACTTAGATACTGTAGGAGTTTAGTGCTCATACAAATGGGGTGACTTTCCTAGGCCACAGGCAGTGGATTGCAGACATGGCATATAGGGTTGTGTGCCATCGACTCTTCACTTTTCTCTGCACCAAAACACGCAGCCTGCAATGGCAGTGTGTGAGTGTGAGGGTGCAGGGCCCCTAAGGGTGGCATAACAGGTGCTGCACCCTTAGAGGCCTTCCCTGGTCACAGTGCCGTTGGGACCCAAGGTACCTTTTACAAGGGGCTTATCTGTGGCCAGAGATTTGGCAATTGTGGGTACAAAGGTACAGGTATGGGAAAGAGCACAGGCCCTGGGAACCTGATTGGCAGGGACTCGGGCACATTAAGTCAAAGTGCATCAAGTGTCAGGCAAAAAGTGGGGGGGGGGGGGTTACTGCAACAGAAACACACTTTCTTACATTCTGTGAAAAGGCTTTTGTTCCTGTTTTCTTTTCCTTTATTATGCCACAGTAGGACCACAATTTAGTTCTGACATTCTTACTGTGTGCTCCTTTTAAGCCTCTTCTTCGTTGTTCCATGAGATGCTTAACTCTGAAGACCATCTTTCTCATGGCACTCGCTTCTGTACTTTTCAATACAGCCTCCGTACATTGCCTTCTTCCATAGCAAGCTGGTTTTTCCCAAATGTGGTGTCACTTTTTCATATGGAGTAGTCATCACACGCCTCACTTTTTCCTCTCTGCCACATCCCTCTAAGGAGGAGAGGCTACATCGGTAGATACACATCCGGTTCTTAGCTTCTACATTGATAGGACCAACAGCTCTTGATTAGATTGGCAATGTGTACAAAGGAAAGGTGGTTCAAAAACGGATCTCATGGTGATGAACTGTCCTGTGAATAAAAGCGTTTTATGCCTTGACCAAGAAGCCCCACGTGAAGGCTTTTAGGCTCATTCCAGCAAGGTGAAGGCAATGACTACAGCCCTAGCCGGTGGTGTCTCTATTTTAGGCAACTAGCAGGCAGCAACAGGGGCATCCTTCCATACTTTCACCTGGCACTAATGTAATGATTCTCAGGTCCGCAGAGAGGGTAATTTCGCTTGCATGGTCCTGCAGAAGTTGCCCATGCAATGGTATGTAGTAAGAGTCCTAGAGCAATATACTTACGTAGGCATGAAGGGCTAGCCCAGACGCTTCATGTTTTAATTAAGTGTATTATATTGTATGAACTATTTATATTGCTTGAAGGTTAAAGGTTCTCCATCAGTTCTGAAAATCTCAATAATTTCCATATCAGTGTTAAGAAAATACAGACTTATGGTGTGTGATCAGCCTCAGTTATCATCTAGTGGCAGACGGACTGGTGATTTCTGAATCTAAACCAAATGCTTTTACAACCTTGCCACTGAATATTTAATGCAAGAGAATGTATCCCATTGCAAAAATGTGTTGTCACTTCATGTATGACATCGAACTTGGTGAATCTGGATTGTAATTTAGTCAGATACCAGTGCTTGTGGCAGTGGAAAAGCAGTGGACATTTTGCCTGATCATTCAGAGGAACTCAAACAAGTGGTTGAATATGGTATGGAATCTTCCAAGTACTTCACCCAGACCAGCCTTGACTAGGCTGATTGGGTTATGCAGTGGTCTTGGGTATCCGGCGTCCGCGTCAATGCAAGCAGAGCTTGACGTAGCCCAGCAGTCCCTCCAACCATGTAGATTACCAACTATGGCATGGGTCAGCATTTTTGTGAGGCATTCCTATTTTAGAAATCTTCTAAGAGTAGATGACTGACTAAGAAGAAGATGGCATTTCAGGTGTTGAATGTGTGATTGTAGGAGAAGGAGCTGTAATGCCCTCCTCCAACATGTTACAGTCATCTGGGACTGACTGAACCATTTCTTTTGGGGAGGTTGTGGCTAACCTTAGTTAAAGTTTGCCTTTTAAGATGATTTCTTGAAATTGCCATCCTCTGTAAAACACAAAGCATAAATGTACAAGGGAAAACTGACAGGGGAAGTAATGGAAATGCAGGTCATAAAACATGCAGCACGGTAAAACTGGAATATGAGGTCTTAGTCTAGGTGCCTTTTAATCCTAAATAGAAAAATACAGACGCTAAGGTAACTCTTAAATATCAGGGCTCTTAAGACATATATAAACTGAAATTAAAGACAGTGTTTTGATACTGATCATGGTACAACACATGCTCTTGAAACATCACTACAAAAAACAATGCAACTATAGTAACTTAAGAAGTAATTTTTTTCTGACTTTATTACTCCACTCTTTCCAGTACAAGACCCACAGGAAGTAGTGTGAAAGAATATTGTAGGCATGATGATGTAGTAGAGGAAAATGTTTATCTTTTTAAGGGGAGGTCTACAACAATGCAGAGGCAAGCAATTAAGCAGCAAATCTATTTTTATATATTTTGGAAATATAATGTAATTGTACTTTTTTTCACAGGACGATACATGGCAGACTGCTGATGATCCTACAAAATATTATTGGATTGGCGGCATGAAAGCTCATTCAAAAACATCCATCTTTCCAAATCGTACTATAACATGTATTGAAATACTTTTCTAATCTTGACCTTTATAGAAGCTAATTTTGTGTTTCTGCCAGCTACAAAATACTTAAAATATGCACTTTTGAAGAGGTCATTTTAGGGTGGATCTGCTATTATTCTATAGTAGCACTGAAGTGATCTTCAACACTGTCTTGAAATGATAATCTAAAATATTCAGGAAATTTTATACATTTAAAGCTTTTTGCAACAAGTAAACCGAGCCTTTTATTTTTGAAACATAATGTAATCTAGAAAATATGCCATAATAAGTGTTAAGATGTACAGCAAACATTATAATTATCGGGGAGTAAGCACTAATCAGTATAAGCTTTCCATATGATGTTTTACGAACAGGTCTTTAAAGGTGACGTTCTTCTGTTTTTGTTGTGCACAGGGCTGGACAAATCACACCTAAAACCAATTTATTAGGTAACGCACAACTCCTCACCTATAATGTGTGTGGAAAATATGTGCCATACAATAGCCAGTTTCTAATGAATATTATATTGTTCCAAAGTGCAATGTGTTACAAATGAGTTTGGAAAAAAAGCTGAAATATATAATTATTTACGTCTGGTCCTAGGTAGCCTTGTGACATTTGTGATTTGTTTTAATGAATTATTCTGTAGATTTAATTTATTTTTATATGAATGACTTAACATTTGTGCCTTTTTAAACAGTGCCTCTGCTATTTTGTTTCATGAATGTGCCTAATATACTTGTGCAAATCTAAATCTTTTTTATAGCAGATGTCTGCGACAAGAATACTTGTATAAACATGTTACTGCATTGCACCAGTCAAATTCCTTTGATCAGGATTTAGAAGGGATGGGAGTTAGAAGTTGCTTCAAAGAATATGTTTGAAAGTACTGGACTCTGTTTTTAGGGGGTAACTGCAATAGGTGCCACTATTATAAAGGGAAGTGCAGGACCTTAGTATAAATGTTTTGTCAGAAAAGCATTTCTCAATTGAGTCACCAAAGAATGAGCTGCATTTAAATATCCTTCAAAGAGAAAGTGGTCCAGACTTCGTAAAGTACAAATGCTTGTTCCCTTTGCTATGACTGTTAAATTATTGAAGCTTCACATGAGGTTTGTATGTGTCTAATGGTGAATGTAAATGTGGAATTCCTTTTTAAGAAATTACGAATATAGAAGGGTTTATTTCAGAGGCAAGAAAAGCTGCCATGTGTTTGTAACTACAAAGATGTACATTTATGCATTATAACTAGGTTCATTAATTGTCATTATTTCCGTCATGCCAGTATTTAACATAGGAAGGCATCAGTACAATGTCTTTTAGCACACTTATACTAACTTTGTAACACCTTCATACTTTGGTGCTACCATATATGTATTGATTTAACAAAGCTTATCAATTGCAATAAGAAATATTTCCTGGGGAAGGTAAAATTATCCAACCGGTGTGAAAAATGGTATATTAATGGTAACTATTAATTTTAACAGAAATAATGTAATCAACATTATTTTGATTAGAATAGCTTGTGGAAAACCACTATTTTTAAGTTTTATTTTACATAATCCATTTTATAGTTTTTATAATACACATGTATTGAAATGATGCACATGAAACACCCATGTTTTCATTGTTAAGCAATACCTACTGAAAGCCTTTGATCTGATTGCAAAAACAAATCACATGTATATTTAAATAACAGCAATAATAAGTTCTTCCTTGATTTAAAGTAAATGGCAAGTTTGCCAAAATATATTTCTTTTATATGATAATATACAGGTGATATGTTTGAATTTTACTTGGAATCTGCTTTGCAATAAAACCCAGTTAATCCTACAACAAGTATTCTTTTGTAATCAAGCAATACATTGGGAATATTTCAAAACCTTTTAAAATCCTGAAAGAAATTAGTAAAATGGCACCTTTAGTAGGTAAACATTAAAATTTTGAAGCAATGAAAAATTGAATAGGCTTGTCAAAAATGATTTAACAGTGAAACTTGCCATAGATACTGGTGTCTGAACTGTATTTAGCAAGCTGGTTCTTGCATATGTAGAAAAGGATATCTTTGTAGAAGCCTCTTATATGGAAAACAAATCTGTACACACTGAACTGTAAAGTTTCTGCATTTTTATGTAAAGTTACTACTTCTGGTCGTGATAAAAACAATACACTTGTATCTACCGAAACAACTACATGTAAATATTTTAGAATTTTCTATAAAAATGTAAATTTTACAAACAAAACCTCTGTAATAAAATGTAATATATAATTTATCAAACTGGTCTATAGTTATGTTTGCTATCTGGTCAAGAAGATCTTCACAAATCATAAAGTATTGTCTTGATATGGGTTGAAAACTTTATCATGGGGAATGCTCCTTCTGACAAATTCCTTATCTAGAAAGTATTCATAGGCATCAAACGAGATATGAAAAAGTCCACTGCATCACCACACTACTGCTGAAGCCCTCAGTGCTAAAGCTGTGCATCAGGTTCAAGAGGCAAATGTTATTGGACGATTATGGGTGCTGCATGAGGTGGATGGGGAACAATAAGGACTCTGGGGTATTTGACTGTTGCCTACTGATGATTAAAGAGAGATACACCTGGGCCTGATTTTGTAAACACATAGGTGTCAAGCTAGTGCTCTCCCATCTAGGATTGCTTCAGACATGATTGAGAAATAAAAACATCCATATCCAAAAACTCTTTTTTTTCAAATCAGTGATCCAGTTTGACATTGAAGCTCTGCTGATGTAGAGGTTCATCAACACTACATCTGCCAATCTTTTAAGGGTGGTCATAGGTGTGTTCAGCAAAGGGTGCCTTATACTGCACAATTTTAACAAAAAATGGCTAAACTCCAGAGGTTCTGAATGAACTATTCCATTATTCGAAGACCATAGACAAGCCTGACTTCTCTGCACTGGTATCGAGGACTGTTCCTCTTCCACAAGGTTTTGTCCTGATTTTTGAACATATCTACATGCTTTTCCAATCCTTGCAATGCTATCTATTGATTCTCTACAACACATTTCTTGCAATATATTATGTTGCAGCTTACTACGCCCCATATGTACTCTTATCTTGATTTGCTTTGCAGGCTGCATGTTTTGGTGCAGAACAAAGTGAAGTCGACATGGCACACATCCCAGTGTGCCATGCTTACAACCCACTGCCCTGGCATAGATCAGCCACCCCTCTAGCTGGGTGCACTATACCAGTGGTGAGGATACAGGTGCATGAGCCCTATACCCCTACAGTGCCTAAGCCAATTCTTAGACATTGTAAGTGCAGTAATGTCATTAAGAGCATATGGTGCTGAGAGTTTGTCATTACGAACTCCACAGTACCATAATGGCTTTACTGAAAACTGGGAAGTTTGATATCAAACTTCTCAGCTCCTTAAACCCACACTGATGCCAGTGTGGGATTTCATGAAAAATGCACACAATAGGGCATCTTACAGATGCCCCCTGATAAACTACCTAACACTAGTGTCCATGCTGAGTGGCTGCTCACCAGCTGCCACCAACAGACATGTTTCGGGACCCCTGGGTCGAGAGCCTGCTGCTCTCGGGGGTCTGAAACAATGCACATCCTGGGACGAGGTGCCAAGCCTCCTCCCCCAGGATGGGCAGGGTCCACGAAGGGGAAGCTTCAAAGGCCTTTGTGAGCTTCCCTAGGCCTTTTGCTATTTCCAGCAACTGGCCCCCACCGGTTCTGACCCCCACTTTGGGTGGGAGAATCTGCGGGAAAACTAAGTGAGGAAGGGAGGTGTGCCCACCCTTGCCAACCCCACCCCTCAGGTGGGGGAGGCGAGGTGAAGCACAACTCTCAGTCCCCGCCATCTTGCAGATGGGGGGACCCAGCCAACCAGAGTGAGGCATATGCCCCCCCTCCCACTGGAGGGTGGCATAATAGGGGGTGTACCCACCCCAAGGAAGGGACCCATTGGTCCCAACCTTAGCCTACCTGTAACACCCTTAAATCTAGTATTTAGGGGTACCCCTGAACCTTGCCTCCTCAGACAAGAACCGACTAAGAAGAAAAGAAGAAGGACCGAAGAAGCTGTGCCAAAGCTAAGAAGAGGAGGAAGCCCACTGACTTGGCCCCAGCCCTCCCGGCCTGTCCCCCACCTCGAACCTGCAGAAGCGAAATCCCAGTGTGTCCTGCAGCCAGCAACCTCAATAACCCCGAGGACCTGCCCTGTCTTCCACAGAAAAGACTCTGTCTCCTGTGAGCACCGGATTTGCTCACCCAGAGACTCTGGCTCCGGCCAAATCTGCGAGTCTGCACCCGACGTCCACGGCCCAACACCACGAGGAGGTGTCCCCGGCGATCCTGACCTGAGATCTGGTGATCTCTGACCTGCCTTCACCCTCTCCACGACGCCTGCAGTCTCTTTCTGGACGATCCCCCCCGACCGCTACCGGAGCTGGTAAGAAAACCCGACGCCTAAAGACACCTCTGCACCCAACGTCCCTCGGCCTTTGGTGGCCCAACCAACAGTGTCCCAGCATCCCCAGGCATCCCAACTTACCTCTCCAGCTGGTGGTCACCTCCAGACGATCTTCGTCCCCTAACCTGGAGTCTTTGTCAAAATCGGAGAATCCCCTTTGAAACCAACAGGGCGCCCGAAGCTAAAACAGCACCCTGCACCCAGCCGCCGCTGCACTGCTGCAGGTGTACTTTGGGTGCTAACTGTGATCCCCCTTTGCCCTGAGCCTAATACCAGGAGCTTTGCTCCCACAACCCTGTGGCCTGCTCGTGAGCAGCCACCAACCGGAGGCCCCCTATCCCCCATTGGATAACATTGGGCCTCAGCACTCTGCACCCGGCCGCCCTAGTGCCGCTGAGGGTGCTTTGAGAGTGCATCCTTGACCGTGGGGAAACCCTTGTTCTAACCCCAGAAACTCAACCCCAAAGACTGAGTACCTATCTGTTAACCGATAACGTCATTTCTCTCCATAGGAATAGATTGACTGTTTTCCCTTGAAAAAATTTCTGTGTGGAGTTCATTTGTATGAAAAACTACAACTGTGCAAAACTGATTTTTCTTGCCTTTTCTCCAGGAAATGTCCAAGTGTGATATCTAGGCATATCACACTGAGTAGAAAAAGTAACTTAAAAAGTAATCTGAAAAGTAATTTCGACATTTTGACTTACCTGCATTTCAATCAACTGCATTTGAACCTGCATTCAATTGTAAAACACTGCATAAGATTTTGAAAAGCATTTATTTCACTTAACTGTGCCAGGCTTGGCTTGGTTCTAAAAATAAAATAACTTAATAATATTTGTATACAAATAAAATTGGTCTGAGTTCAGTCTTTGAGTGTGTGACATCATTTGCTGATTGAGTGTGTACAACAAATGCTTCACACTACCCTCTTATAAAGCCTTTCTGCTCGCCCACACTACCACAAATAGAGAGTGAGATGCTATCTACTTTTACCTCTGCCTACCTTTGGGGTTCCACTGGACTCTGTGCACACTGTACCTCATTTTGGTATAGTATAGACAGAGCCAGCTTCCTACAACGAACAAGTTACTGACCTTTGGTAACACACTTTTTGGTGGATACTCTAACTGTAGTTTCCTCACTGCCTTCCTCCCTCCGTACTCTGTAGGAAGCACTCTTTTCTCCATCTTAAAAAGGTCACAATTTAGGAATCTGCACACTGGTAGTGGTATCTCTGAAAAGTGTTTAGCTCCGCACCTGAGGGCACAAACAGTCAAGAACCTGGTGTCAATGTGCAGGGATTAGGCTTTTATGCTGCTCTGTTGTCACTTCCCGGGTGGAACGAAGTTGATGCAGATCCGCACACCGCCACATATTGACGTGCAGGAGCATTGCTGTTAAAATCTTCCGGGTCCAGTATGGTGCCGTGGGATTTTGAAAATGTGAGGAACCTGCGGTTAAAGTATCCCCCTAAAAAGTGCGACATGATGCAACGGCGTTCAGCTGCAACTGACCTGTGAGTGAGCATGGCAGCCTAGGGGCGGAGTCATCGGAGTTGGTTCACACATGCCCTAAGATTCACAGGATCAGAACGTATCAAATGCTGTTGCCAAGTAAAGCGTAATGTTGTGACTGGTGTTCAAATTTTCCCCAGTTCTTCCTGACCCGGAAGTGCAGTGTGTTCTAGCTATTCTCTCTCATTTTTTTTTTTTTAAACAAATTTTATTAGGCAATTAGTCATTAAAACTAACGGTTTCGTACAAGTCCCGTTACAGTTGAGGTCATATTACTAAAAAAAATTGCATTTCTCCATTAACAACATCATTATCATCTATACTTTTGTCATGGAAAGCACGTGCGATTCTTAAATTAGAATGCGTACCTCTACCTCCCTACTCCCACAATACCCCATCCTATCCTTCTAGCAATACAATTTTGTCACAGTCCTCTAATCAAAGGTTCTAGTGCAACTCAGTCAAACATCACATATAATCTAACAAACTCCTCCCCCCCCACCTCCCCTACCCACCCCCCCCAGGCGTGTCATGTATTATAGTCTCCCCATGATCTGATTACAAAGGATGCCCAAAATCCTCCTGTCTGCCATAGTAGAGCTGTACTCCTATGACCGTAGAAGGGAGAGGGGTCCCTGTCTCCCCATCGGTTTCTTCCTGGCGCAAGAATGCAATGTCAGGG
This sequence comes from Calotriton arnoldi, assembly GCA_963921515.1. Taxonomy (NCBI): domain Eukaryota; kingdom Metazoa; phylum Chordata; class Amphibia; order Caudata; family Salamandridae; genus Calotriton; species Calotriton arnoldi. The sequence goes on from CAWUFW010000979.1 coordinate 2,883,668, forward strand.
AGTATGGATTTCCGCTACCTCCCCCTGCTGGACCTCCTCCTCCTCAATCTCAGGATTCTTTAACAGGTCCACCAGCGCCACCCATACTCTAGCTGCCTCTAGTGTTTTGTCACTGCCATTCTTCGCTGTTCTCAGTTTGACCGCCCCCTCACATTCTGCCCATTTCAAGAATTCTTTCCTCCACCTGTGTATATTAGGGTCCCGCTGCAACTTCCAGTGGCTAGTGATTTCCCTCTTTGCCAACACCAAGCCCAAGTCTTGGAATTTACTTGTCACTTTATTTTTAGAGGTGTGGGGGAACCAATGCAGCAAGCAGTGACCCGGTGTTGTTGCTACCTCCTTTTCTGTCGTCTCCGCTAGCAGTGTAGTTACACCTCTCCAGAACTCACATATGAATAAACTTAGCTCCCTCTGTATTACAGCGTGGGCATGCCGCCGTTTCTATATGGAAATACCTATTAATACAGCTCGGCGTGAGGTATGCTCTATGTAAAACATAGAAGTGTACCAACTTAAATCTAGCATTTCTCGTACTCTTATTTGCTCTCTCCACTAGCTCTCCCCACGCTTTCTCGGGAATCTGCTCCCCCAAATCCTCTGCCCACTTCTGGTGTATTTTGTTCAGGGCAGGGAGATTCTCACGACGAAGTCTCCTATAGAGGCAAGTAACCGCTTTGTGTGTTCCTGCCGCTGTCACTACGTACTGATAACTCTCTGATATGGTGGGTTCTACATGCCCCCCTCTCCAGTGCTTGCGTATTGCCGCTGTAAGGGCAGTGTGTAACAGGAAATCTCCCCCAGGAATGTCATATCTTTCTTGAAGGACCTGGAAAGGGATTAAGCCTCCCTCATATAAATCTCCCACTGTGGTCAGTCCTACATTCTTCCAGTCCTCTAAACATCTCCAGTCCCCCCCATGTGAAAGCATTTCACATATGATCACTGGAATCTCAGGGGCATATGGACGCCCGGTCCCTACCCTTTGTAGATCTCTATTCCAACACCTGCGTGCCACTTTTAGTTCAATAGGCAATTCGCGCTCCCGCACGGGAAGTCTTGATATTACTCGGGAGAGGAGTTCCATGCTAGGTGTCATGTCTCCCTGTGACGCTGTTCCCCACATCCGACTCGCTACCCATTTTGTGAGCCATTGTAACTGGGCCGCTATGTAACAATATTCGAAGTCCGGGACAGCCTAGCTATTCTCTCATGGCCTTGGAAGTAATGTTCTGTATTCGCCTGTGATTCCAATCTCCTCACCAGCTGCCAATGGCCCACCTTCCACAATCACTGTGGCCAGCCCATAATGAGCTTGCATTGTGGTGTCTTGGAAATATGGTTAAGTCCTCTTGATACCTGTTGTGAGGCTTGGGGTTAATGAATTCTGAGGTTCCTTACAGAAGGATGGCAACTCAAAACGTCTTAGAGGCGGCAGATAAGGTGGGGAATGCTGCTGCTGGTGACCCTTAGGTCCACCTCTCCCACAAAAGGAGCGGTAGAACTCTTGTGGGGTTTAGATCATGTGAGAGAATTATCACTAGTTGCAGGGCTGGCACCTTAAAAGGCAACAAACGCAGCGACGCAATTGGTGGAACAGCTAGGCCAGAGAAGCTGGGGACACTGAGTACTTTTGGTGTTTTAGTCTACGTTTCAAGTATCTGTAGTTGTATACTAGTCTTGCAAGCTAGTCTTTATTTAAATCACATTGATTGTGATGAGCATTTTATTTGCTTATAATTGTTTCACATTAGTCCATAGTAAGATACTGCCTCTTATACAGATTCCAAATGTATCAGCTAGACATGGTCTTGATGTGCAGTCTTCAACAGTTCTTGTAGTCTCCTCATTGTGGTTATGCTGCTTTGAGAGAGCGTATATAGGAGGAATCTACAGGAGAACGTTTCCATGAGAAATAAAAGTTACTTACCTTTGGTAAAGGTTTTTCTAATGGATAATCTATTGTAGGAAGCTGGCTTAGTATATGGTGCACACTTAAGTGAAGCACCCTGCACCAATCCAGACAACCCTTATGGTGATTTTAGTGGTCTTAGACAACCATAGAAAGCTCTCTAAGTGGTAGCTGTGGAGAGCAGCCTTCAGGCTTAGTCCAGAAGGAGTGTTAAGCAGCTTGCTTTACCAGAACTAATCATATAGTGTAGGTTAAACGAAAAAGAACCACACAGCGTAGTTATAAAAATATTTATATTTATTATACACACTCACTAACACATTGGTATATCGCCTACCCGGAGATATGAACACAATACACACAACATTTCAAAAGGAAACAGATAAGTAAGCACAAATACACAGTGGTCTCCAAGGGGAGACCAAACCATATATTAAAGAAGTGGAATGCGAACTGCGACCAAAGTCGGGACTTGACTCAGAAGAGCCGATGACCCAAGGAACCACCCAAGGTAAGTACCCAGAAACTCCACAGAGGCTGTGTGTAGAGTGGAAACACAGCCGCGTACTCAATTCAAGTCTATGCGGAAGTCGTGGTTGCAGTTTCGAAGAAGGACCCTTCCCAGTGGACCCTGAAGAAACCCTGTGGAAGATGGAAGGTTGAAGAGTCACTCCACCTGTGGATACCCCAGGAACCAAGATACCTACACCAGGGAAGCTGGGTGCATAGGTACGAAGTGACTTCGGAAACCACCGTAGACCACATTGGAGGACTTCAGTGAAGATGCCGCTGCCGAAGAAGATGAAAGAGTCCGGTGGAACCCAAAGACGGATTCTTGAAGAGTTGTACCTGCAAGTAGAGGGAATAGAGTCTATGCCACTCGGGAGTGGCCAGGAGGCATGGGAGACCAATGACGGAAGATGCAGAGGAGTTGACGGTGACCTTGTCGCTGCAGCTGTGGAAGACCAGGAGCCGTTCACGAGCTGTCCCACATCGGGAGTCGAGAACTAGAGGGTCGGTGTCCGGCGGGAGCACCAACAAGCCTTGGCAGCAGCAACAGACGTGGAAAACGAAGAAGGTGCAGTGTCGGGACCAGCAAGGTCCAAGGGACTCACCAAATGCAGAGGATGCGGTGAGGATGAAGATCTTGGTAGCAAGAGATGCTGGATGCTGGAGCCTCTTGTAGCCCGAAGATCTCTGGAGCACAGTCAACAAGCCTTGGCAACATCAAGTTGACGTGGGGCACAGGAGTTCTGTTCCAGCGCTTCCAACGAGGGATACTGGCCTCAATCTCGATGAGAAGACAGTGCAGGCTTCAAGGGAGTTGCAGAACCACCACCTGTGTTGCGGAGCCTTTTGGAGTCCATGGGACCTCAGGAGCAGCAGACCGGTCAGCTTTGTTGCGGTGCCTGCAGATGCAGGGGAGTGACTCCTTCACTCTAAGGGAGATTAATTCAGGTGTCTTTGATGCCCACAGGCCTGTAGAAGAACCTGGATGAAGCACAGGCACAGACGACGCAGAAAACTGGCAGGACGACGAGACCAGGAGCAGCAGGAGTCTTCCTTGATGCAGTCTAGGTTCCAGGATAAGTCCAACGAAGTCAAAGGTGCCCAAATGGTTGAAGTGGAAGTAGCTTCAGTTCTGAATCTTGTCCAACTATGAATCTGAAAAGCTACCCACAGGTAAGCCCTTAAGCACCCAAAGGAAAGGGTTGGGACGATTCAGGGGTCCCTCCCAGATGAGGGGCTGGACAGAGGGGAGGATAGTCCCATGTCCTTTGTCCAGTTTCGCGCCAGAGCGGGAGCCAGCGGTTCCCTGAATTGTTTTCAACTGGAGTATGCAAGGAGGGCACAAAATGTGCCCTTCAAAGCAGTCTGGCGCTGGCAACGCCCCCACCCCAGCCCAATACACTAAGTCCTGTCTGGGAGGTGGTCACACCTCCCTGTGACAGGAAACCTAGTGCTCTACCTTCCCCTGCTCGAGCTCAGCTCAGCAGCAGGAGGGCAGTATCGTGTTTGTGGTCGGCAGCAGCACTAGCTTGCTGTTACACCCTGAAAGGCTGGTATAGGGAATACAGGGGGGCACCCATAGGGAGCCACCCAATACATGGGATCCTACACCCAACACTGGAATCAGTGTTGGGGTAGGATTCCAACATGTTTGATACCAAACATGACTGGTTTCGGTGCAGCCAATATATAGTTAGACATCTCGTAATTGACTTGATGTCCACTATTTGTCTAAAATGGCTGACCGCACTTACAAAGCCTGGAGAATCGGCTCCTGGGTGCATAGGGGGTGTCCTGGTCAGGTGGGGCACCCTCACCCTTATAACCTTGCACCCTGCCTTCAAGATTGAAAGGCCTACCTTAGGGTGACTTATAGGTTTTAAGTGCAGTGACCTCAGATATAAGGAAACTTATATCTGTGGTGACTGGTGCTAGCACCAGCTCACACAGGCTGCAATGGCAGGCCTGCAGTCACAGTTTGAGTGGTCTCTCATGGGTGGCATAATACATGCTGCAGCCCATGGGAGACCCCTGGTGTACCTATGCCCCTAGTACCTCAGTATCATATACTAGGACTTAGAAGGGTACTCCAGTAGCCAATTGGGAAGGTACCAAAAAACTTACCATAGTCCAATTTAGGGAGAGAGCACAGTGACTGTGTTCCTGATTAGCAGGATCCTAGTCTGAAAACAGAATTACACCAGAACAAAGTGGGGGTAACCATGAACGCAGATCCTACTTTCCTACATCTATCTTCCCACATCCTCAGTTCCTTCCCCACCAATGTCCTTCTGAGGATTAACATGATTGCTTAGTAATATATTTTTTCTGTGGACTTCGCTGTCTGAGCTCCATCTTTCACCTGGCCTCTGTGGAGTGGGAAAACTAGGCAGAACTGACGGGTGGTGCCTAACCAGAGCTGGCAACAGGTAATCTTCACAAGTTTGGGAAAAATTATCCTCCTGTCGGAGGAGACATGGTGGCAAAAGATTTGGAGGGTTCTGAGGATGGAAAACTGAGTACAGTAGCTGAGGAAGTGAGCATACATTTTCGGAACCAATGCTGTATGCTACCTTCTTATCTGGACAAGTACTTTAAGGAGCTCTACTGTCCACAGAAACTGAAGATACTCTACATTCTGGAACACTTTGAGTTGTGGGGCGCTTAAAGTAGAGGACAGGGTTGTCCATGGACCCACTTAGTTGTTACATGATGGCAGAGATTCAATGGCTCGATCTCAGACAATGATGTTCAATGGTATTAGCATTAATAAACCATTGTTTATTATCGTCCTGTGAGGGGGTGGGTGGATTGTGGGTTTGGGAGGAAATATGTATCACTGTTTTATCTTGGCTGCATTTCTGCCTTTATGTACAAACCTCAATATAACCTCACTGGAGCTGGCATGTCACTTCTAAGAAAAGGGGGTCAGGTGGAGCGCTTGTTAGACAACTTTGTAGGAGGTCATTTGTTTGTTAGTACTTGACCCCTTTTAAGATGGATCAAAATGTATATTCTGCGTCCAGTTTAATGCCTCAATAAGCTTTCAAAATGAGTATAAGCTGAAGGATGTTACATTAGAAGAAGCATTACCAAAGGTAAAAAAGTTGAGCTTCTGCCATGGTAGGAATTGTCAGGATGCAGCCTGGTGATCCCTTGAGAACAAGTACCCAATCTGAAAGAAACACATAGTGATAGATTCCTTACCTTAGAATATCCCCAGGCGTCAGACTGGATCCGGAAAGTTTTCGTCAGCAGTACCCCTGCGCGTCGATAGGTGGCGTCGTGCGGCTCCGCGTCCGTCGTTGGCGTCGTGGTCACCGAGATGATGTCGCGGGCGCTACTTAGACGCCGCCCACGCGCGCTGACGTCAGTTCTTTCTTTTTCCGCGCCAGCAAGCGCAGATCCGGGAAGAGCAGGAACCCCCAGTCAATTTTTGACTAACTTTTTGAGGCTTTTTGTCTCTATTTTTTCATCGAGTCTTCGACTCCTGGTGCAGTAGGATGCCCGGTTTCAAGTCCTGCGGGGATTGTCACCGCATGATGTCGGTGACGGACCCGCACCGTGTGTCTCTTTTCTGCCTGGGGCGCGACCACGAGCCCAAGTCGTGCTCAGACTGCTGGGCCATGGTGCCGAAGACTTTGCGGGAGCGGTCCCGGAAGTTGCTGGAAGCCCGGCAGTCGGCTCCGCGCCGTTCGAAGTCCCGGTCCAGAGGGAGGACGAGGGACCATGCGCGGAGTCATCATCATCGATCTTCAGGATCCAAGTCTTCGCACTCGGGGTCAGGTAAGACTAAGCACAAGAAGTCGAAGAAACGCCATCGTTCTCCGACTTCCCCTCGCCGGTCGTGCGATGTGGCTGAGGGTATGGGTGGTGCCACACCTGCGGCTCTGGCGGAGTCCATGGAGTCGCCGCCCGACTACCCGCCCTTCCCGGGGTCGTCGGCGTCTCCGGCCCAGATACAGGTGTTCCTGTCGGCCATGGCTCGCCTCTTTGGGCCATAGGGTCCCGCCGGTGCGCCTTCCGGCCCCGCGGTCCCGCATGGGTGTCCTCGCGTTTCTTTGCCGGCGGCTCCGGCCCCGGTGTCGCTGTCGGCCACGGCGCCGCAGGACACCCTTGGATCCAGGCCTGGATCCCGGTCGACGCCGGTTGACCTTGTTACGCCTCCACCGACGTCGACTCCACCGGCACCGATCCTGACGCCGCCCGCACCTCGGGACGACGTCTACCTCAGTTTCAGCCCCGAAGTGGACACGGCACCGAGCCAGCGTTGATCGATGCCGTTCTCGACCCTGCTTGGGGATTTCTATCCCCATGTCCCTGCTCCTTATTTTAGACCTGTTGAACAGCCTGAGGAGCAAGGGGAGGACTGGGAGGGGTCTGAGGACCCTCTCGCTGCAGCCTGCGAGTCTGAACAGGACTGGGCTGAGGAATTGGGGGACGCCAGTGGTCTGGATACCTCACCAGACCTTGGCATGCTGTCTCCTCCTACCGTGGCTACGGAGGAGGGCACCAGTTATGCAGTGGTGTTGCGTAGGGCGGCCGTGGCCCTACACCTCGAGCTCCCTACTGTGGCCGTCAGGACTAACCTCCTGACAGAGGTGCTTCAGCCAGCAGCTACTTCTGCGGAGCCGCTGCTTCCTTTCAATGAAGCCCTCTCTGACGTTCTTTGGGCACTTGGTCCAGGCCCACCACAGGGGCTCCTGTGGATAGGAACGTGGCCCGATGCCATCGCCCGGCTCTGGGTGACCCCATTTTCCTCTCCCAACACCCCACTCCCGAGAGCTTGCTTGTCCAAGCCTCTGCTTCCCCAACCGCCTTCCCTTCCGCACCACCGGATAGGGAATCCAAGAAGCTGGATCAGTTTGGGAAGAAGATTTTTCTTCCACCAGCTCTGCGCTGCGGTCCGTGAACACTGCATGCCTCTTGGGCCGTTATTCCCACTCTCTGTGGGATACGGTGGCGAACGTGCTGCCCCAGTGTCCGGAGGAGGCCCGGCCTGCTCTCTCCCAGGCTGTTGCAGAGGGGAGAGACGCAGCAAAGTTCATGATTCGTTGTGGCCTAGACACTGCCGACTCACTGGGCAGATCGATTGCAACGACGGTGGCGGTTCGCCGTCACGCCTGGTTGAGGACCACTGGATTTTCGGGGGATGTCCAAAACACCCTTATGGACATGCCCTTTGATGGCCGTTGCCTCTTCAGCGACAAAGCGGACAGCGCGTTGGAGAGGTTTAAGGACTCACGGGCTACGGCCAAGTCCTTGGGACTCTCGGCAGTCCGCCCTCCTCCGCCTTCCGCTTTTGGCTCCTTTCGTGGCACAGGAAGGGGTGCCCCACAGCGTTCGCAACAGAGCCACAGGCCGGCGCAGCAATCATCCCAGCGCGACCGCGGGTTCCGCCGTGGCGGACAAAGGGGCCAGCGGGCGGGTCAGTCTACCACCACCCCGGCCACCACTGCCTCCAAACCTTCCTAGTCCGAACTTTCAGGCCCATCAAACGCCAGTGGGCGGCAGGCTCCGCCATCACCTCCCCCACTGGCGCACCATCACTTCGGACAGGTGGGTTTTAGAGATAGTCCGGAGGGGCTACTCCCTCCCCTTCGAGACTACCCCCAGCCATGCCACCTCAATACCACCGCATGTCGGGGGATCACTTGGTGCTTCTTCAGCAGGAAGTTGCGGCCCTCTTGGCCAAGGGGGCCATTGAGTGCGTTCCGACGCACGAAGTAGGTCGTGGTTGTTATTCCCACTACTTTGTGGTGCCCAAGAAGGACAAAGGCCTGCGTCCTATCTTAGACCTCCGGAACGTCAATCGCTTCCTCCGCAAAGAGAAGTTCAAGATGCTCACTTTAGCTCAGGTCTTGTCTGCTCTCGACCCACAAGACTGGATGGTGGCGCTGGACTTGCAGGACGCCTATTTCCACATCCCCGTCCTGCGAGCCCACCGGCGTTACCTACGGTTCACGGTAGGCCACGAGCACTTTCAGTTCACCGTGCTCCCCTTTGGCCTTACCAGCGCCCCTCGGGTGTTCACCAAGGTGATGGCGGTGGCTGCAGCTCATCTGCGCAGATCAGGGGTCTCAGTCTTCCCCTATCTCGACGATTGGTTGTTGAAGGCGGGCTCGCCCCAGACAGTCGTCTCTCACCTCCAGACTACGGCCGACCTCCTGCACTTGCTGGGGTTCTCCATCAACGTGCCGAAGTCGCACCTGATTCCCTCCCAGAAGCTCCTCTTTATTGGAGCGGTTCTGGACACGGCACAGTTTCGGGTCTATCCTCCCGAACAGCGAGTCCGGGATATTCGGGCTCTGATTCCCATCTTTCAGCCCTTGTCCCGGGTTTCGGTCAGAGTGACTCTGAGGCTGCTGGGCCTCATGGCCTCCTGCATCCTGCTGGTCAATCATGCCAGATGGCATATGCGGGCTCTGCAGTGGGACCTGAAGTTCCAGTGGGCGCAGCATCAGGGGAACCTGTCCGATCTCGGAGGGCACTGCACGACAGTTGCAGTGGTGGCTCACGAACCGGCATTGGGTCGACGGCAGATCCCTCTCCCTTCCCCAACCGGAGTTCACAGTGGTGACGGATGCGTCCCTCCTGGGATGGGGCGGCCACATGGGAGAGGCGGAGATCAGAAGCCTCTGGTCTCCGGCGGAGTCCCGGCTCCATATCAACCTTTTGGAACTGCGGGCGATCAGGCTTGCACTAAAGGCATTCCTTCCCTCTGTCAAAGGGAGAGTAGTGCAGGTGTTCACAGACAACACCACCGCCATGTGGTACTGCAACAAACAAGGCGGGGTGGGGTCGTGGACCCTCTGTCAGGAGGCTCTGCATCTCTGGACATGGCTGGAACATCAGGGCATGTCCCTGGTGGTTCAACACCTGGCAGGTTCACTGAACGCCAGGGTGGACGAACTCAACAGCAGGTGCATGCTCGATCACGAATGGCGTCTTCACTCGGAGGTGGTGCAAGGTCTCTTTCAGCAGTGGGGAGAGCCTTGCTTAGATCTATTCGCCACCGAAGAGAATGCGCAATGTCATCGGTTCTGCGCGTTGGAATTTCCAAGGCGTCACTCGCTCAGCGACGCTTTTCGTCGCGAGTGGAGTTGCGGTCTGTTGTACGCCTTTCCGCCTATACCACTTCTGCCCCGAGTGCTGAAGAAGATCAGGCGTGACCGGGCACAAGTCATTCTTGTGGCTCCGGACTGGGCTCGAAGAGTATGGTATCCTGAGCTACTCAGTATGAGCATCGATCCTCCGATCAGACTGCCTCTTCGGGAGGATCTTCTGTCGCAGCAGCAGGGGACGGTCCTCCACCCGAACCTGTCCAGCCTCCACCTCTTTGCGTGGAGATTGAGCGGCGGCAGTTGATTCCCTTCGACTTGCCTCCTGAAGTTTGTGATGTTATTCTGGCAGCCAGGCGTCCCTCTACTAAAGTGGTATACGCCTGCAGGTGGAACAAATTTGTGGCATGGTGCACAGCAAAGGCTGTGGATCCCCTTTCTGCCCCTCTTTCTGAAGTACTACTGTTCCTTCTCTCTTTAGCCCAGCAGGGCTCTGCTCTTGGCACTATCAAGGGCTACCTTTCTGCTATTTCGGCCTTTCTCAGGCTCCCTGATCAGCCCTCTCTTTTCAAGTCCCCTGTTGTAAATAGATTTCTCAAAGGCATTACACACCTTTTTCCTCCTATTCCTTTCGTGATGCCTCAGTGGGACTTGAATCTGGTTCTGACATACTTGATGTGCGCTCCCTTTGAGCCCCTTCACAACTGTCCTCTTCATCTTTTGACTTTAAAGACTGCCTTCCTGGTGGCCATCACTTCCGCCAGGCGGGTGAGTGAGCTCCTGGCTCTTTCTTGTAAGCCTCCTTTCCTTTCAGTCCATCCGGACAAGGTTGTGCTCAGGCCCCGTCCTTCCTTTTTGCCAAAAGTGGTTACGGCCTTTCACATTGGGCAGACTATTACCTTGCCCACCTTCTTTCCGCATCCTTCCAGAGAGGAAGAGCGGCTCCACCGTCTGGACCCAAAACGTGCGCTCTCTTTTTATCTCAACCGCACACAGCAGTTCCGGGTGGACAAGCAGCTTTTTGTTGGCTACGTTGGCACCAAGAAAGGTCGGGCGGCCCATAAGAGAACCATCTCCCGCTGGGTTGTCTTATGTATCAAAGCCTGTTACTCTTTGGCTAAAAAAGAACCTCCGGTGGGGCTGCGTGCTCATTCCAACCGAGCTACTGCAGCCACTACTGCATTGGGACATGGTGTCCCCCTGCAAGACATCTGTCAGGCACGTGGGCCTCGCTACACACGTTTACCAAGCATTATTGCCTAGACAGCCAAGTCCGGAGAGACTGCTTCTTTGGCCGTTCTGTTCTCCGTGACTTTCTGGTGTGATCTTAGTTCGCAGACCCACCACCGGGGTTGGTATTGCTGGGGTATCTATTCTAAGGTAAGGAATCTAACACTATGTGTTTCTTTCAGATGGACAAGTTACTTATCTTCGGTAACGATATATCTGTAAGAAACATTAGTAGTGATAGATTCCTTACCGCCCCACCCATCCTCCCCGTTCTGCAAACTGATTTCTAGGGTTAAGGTCATCCCTTTCAGGGCCCTAGTTTCAATGCACCAGTGGTCAGTATCTTGCATGGCTCTGCGTTCCTGGCGCGGAAAGTCGTGTACAGAACTGACGTCAGCGCGCGTGGGCGGATTCTAAGTAGCGCCCGCGACATCATCTCGGCGACCACGACGCCAACGACGGACGCGGAGCCGCACGACGCCACCTACCGACGCGCAGGGGTACTGCTGACGAAAACTTTCCGGATCCAGTCTGACGCCGCGGGATATTCTAAGGTAAGGAATCTATCACTACTAATGTTTCTTACAGATATATCGTTACCGAAGGTAAGTAACTTGTCCATAAAGTACATTACTAGTGAGAAATTATATTGTTTACTTTCTGTATGGAATTTTCAGGTGTCCGATACTTGTTATGCTGATTGTGAGATCCTGGATTAATATTCTAGGTGGATGTACTTTAGTATCCTGCTAGGCCAATACACTGTTTCAGTGAGAAAACCAGGGCTTAACCATCAAAGCAACTACACAAATTAACAGCCTTTTATCCAGAAAAATGAGTGTTAAGTATTAAAACGGCATGAAAAAAATATTAACGACAAGTGAGAAAGGGATATGATTTCAAAACCAATATAGAAAAAAACGAGAAGATTTAATAAAAACATGACATAAAAATTGACAACATTTGATTAAGGGATCAGGAGATCATTTTTAAAATGTTTTTTTTCTTCTGAAGGCATAATGAAACTGCAAAGTGGTTATAGTTTCGGTTGGCCGCAACCTATGCAGGATTTATGGACCATTGTGATGGACTTGGAACGGCCCTGTGAAAATGAGGAATTTTCCTTAGAAAACCAGCGCTGCTTATTTCTGCGGTTCGGTCCCTTCATTTGTGAGCAGAGATATCCAGGATAGAAACATAGCAGCTTTAAGGGCTCCCATGACACTCTAGCATTGTTTTCCATGATAAACATGCTGCTCTGGAACGTTCAACCATTTCTTTGTAAGGTCCATCTCCTCACTGCACTCTCCCACATTCCAAAATACGTAGTCAGTAATTACTCCTCCCTGCCTGCAGGCCAAGACCTAATGATTCCTCAGAAAAAGTATTTCACACCTCTTCAAGGAGCTAATAATGCCTCTGGAGGCACAAGACCTAGGAGAACTGAAACTGTATCTGAAAGAGACAGTTATAGAGTCCTCACCTTAGAATTACCCCCAGGCGTCAGACTGGATCCGGAGAAATTTTTCGTCGGCAGTACCTCTGCGCGTCGAAAGGTGGCGTTGGTCGGCTCAGCGTTAGTCGTTGGCATTGTGGTCGCCTGGATGACGTCGCGGTAGCTACTTAGATGCCGCCCTCGCGCGCTGACGTCAGTTTTTTCTTTTTCCGCACCAGCCAGCGCAGATCCGGAGAGAGCGGAACCTCCAGTCACTTTTTGACTGACTTTTTTTGATCGACTTTTGTCTACACCATTTTTGAGTCCTCGACTCCTGGTGCGCGTAGGGATGCACGGCTTCAAGGCTTGCGGTTCCTGCCAACGGTTGATGTCGGTGACGGATCCGCACCGCGTGTGCCTGTTTTGGCTGGAACCCAACCACGATTCCAAGTCGTGTTCCGACTGCCGCACCATGAATCCGAAGTCTTTGCGGGAGCGGTCCCGAAAGCTTCTCGAAGGCCCGGCAGTCCGCTCCGCGCCGTTAGAGGTCCCGGGCGCGTGGGAGGTCGAGGGACCGGTCACGGAGCCACCACCGGTCCTCTTCCAAGTCTTCGCACTCTTCAGGTAAGTCGAAGCACAAGAAGAAGTCGAAGAAGCATCGTCGCTCTTCGACTTCTCCCCGTCCGCCGGCCGACGCAATGAGGGATGCTGGTGGTGCCCCTCCCGCAGCTCCGCGTACGGAGCCCGAAGGGTCGGCTCCGGGTTTCCCCCCCTTCCCGGGACCTGGAGCGGCCTCTGCGCAGCTTTGTCAGTTTTACGAAGCGATGCATGCCATCTTTGGGCAGCCTGACTCTGCCGGCGCGCCTTCGGGCCCCGCTGACTCGGCTGGGGGCCCTGGGCCTTCGACGCTGGCGGATTCGGCCCCGGCACCGCAGGGTCCCCTTGGAACCAGGCCTCGATCTGGATCGGCGCCGGTCGACCTGACAACGCCTCCCCCGGCGCCGATTCCACCGGCACCACGTCCGCAGCCGACCCCGACATGGACACGGAGCCGGCGCCGATGTGTACTTTTGTGCCCTTGTTCCACCCTGGTTCTCTTAGGCCTGATTGGCAACCAGAGGAGGGTGAGGAGGACTGGGAGGAGTCTGGAGAACCTTTAACCGACCAGTTACAATATGATCCGGACTGGCGAGAGGAATTGGGGGATGCCAGTGGGCTGGATACTTCCCCAGACCATGGCATGTTGTCTTCTACCGTGGCTACAGAGGAGGGAGCTTCTTACGCAGTGGTGTTGCGTAGGGCGGCCGAGGCTCTCGAGCTACCTACAGTGGCGGTCAGGACTAACCTCCTGACAGAGTTGCTTCAACCGGCAGCGAGCTCTTCTGAGCCCCTGTTGCTGTTCAATGAAGCCCTTGCTGGCATCCGTTTGGGCACCTGGTCCAGGCCCAACACAGGGGCTCCTGTGGACAGGATGATCGCCCGATGCCACCGCCCAGCTTTGGGCGACCCAACTTTCCTCTCCCAACACCCCTACCCTGAGAGCTTGGTCCAAGCCTCCATGTCCAAAGGCGCATTCCCTAACTCACCACCTGATAGGGAATCCAAAAGCTGGACCACCTTGGGAAGAAGATGTTTTCTTTCTCCAGCTTGGGACTGCGGTTGGTAAACACCGCATGCCTGTTGGGCCGTTACACCCACTCCGTGTGGGATACGGTGGCACAGGTGCTGCCCCAGTGCCGGGAGGAGACCTGGGCCGTGCTCTCTAGTGCTGTTGCCGAGGGGAGAGACGTAGCCAAGTTTACCATCCGCTGTGGACTGGACACCGCTGACTCGCTAGGCAGGACGATTTCAACGTCGGTAGCCCTTCGACGCTACGCCTGGCTGAGGTCGACTGGTTTTTCAGGGGGTGTCCAAGCTACCCTTATGGACATGCCCTTTGATGGCCGTCGCCTGTTCGGCGACAAGGCAGACAACGCGCTAGAGCGCTTCAAGGACTCTCAGACTACGGCCCAGTCCTTGGGCCTCTCCACCACCCGCCCTGCGCAGTCTGCTTTTCGCCCCTTTCGTGGCTACGGAAGGGGTGCCCCGCCACGTCCCGCCCAGAGCCACAGGCTGGCGCAAGCTGTTCAGCCCCTGCGCCGCCTGGGACGTGGGACCCATCGCCGTGGGTCTGGGGGCCAGCCCACAACAGCCCCTCTGCAGCAGCCTTCAAACCCTCATAGTCAGACCTTTCAGGGCCACCAATCGCCAGTGGGCGGCAGGATTTGCCATCACCTCCCCCACTGGTGCACCATCATGTCGGACAGGTGGGTTTTGCAGATAGTCCGAAGGGGCTACTCCCTCCCCTTCGAGACTACCCCGCCATCCATGCCACCTCAGCACCATCGCATGTCAGAGGATCATCTGGCTCTTCTCCAACAGGAAGTTTCTGCACTCTTGGCCAAGGGCGCCATCGAGCGAGTTCCTGCCCCAGAAGTAGGTCGTGGTTGCTATTCCCACTACTTTCTGGTGCCCAAGAAGGACAAAGGCCTGCGTCCTATCTTGGATCTCAGGAACGTCAACCGCTTCCTCCGGAAGGAGACGTTCAAAATGTTGAAGCTAGCACAGGTCCTCTCTGCCCTCGACCCTGGAGACTGGATGGTAGCGTTGGACTTGCAGGACGCTTATTTTCACATCCCCGTCCTGCCGGCCCACCAGCGTTATCTGCGGTTGACGGTAGGCCACGAGCACTTTCAGCTTACCGTGCTCCCCTTTGGCCTTAGCTGTGCCCCTCGGGTGTTCACGAAAGTGATGGCGGTGGTCGCAGCTCATCTGCGCAGATCAGGGGTTCGAGTCTTCCTCTATTTCAACGACTGGCTGTTGGAGGCGGACTCGCCCGGGCAGTCGTCTCCCACCTCCAGACTACAGCGGACCTCCTGCATTCGCTGGGGTTCACTATCAACGTGCCAAAGTCACACCAGACTCTCTCTCAGAAGCTCCTTTTCATCTAAGCGGTTCTGGACACGACGCAGTTTCGGGTTCATCCTCCCGAGCAGCGAGTCCGCGATATTCGGGCTATGATTCCGATCTTTCAGCCTTTATCCCGGGTTTCGGTCAGAATGACCCTGCGGCTGCTGGGCTTCATGGCATATGCGGGCTCTGCAGTGGGACCTGAAGTTCCAGTGGGCACAGCATCATAGGAATCTGTCCGATTGCGTTCAGATCTCGGAGGGCCCTGCACGACAATTGCAGTGGTGGCTAACGAACCAGGATTGGGTCAACGGCAGATCCCTCTCCCTTCCCCAACCAGAGTTCACGGTGGTGACAGATGCATCACTGCTGGGATGGGGTGGCCACATGGGAGAGGCGGAGATCAGTGGCCTCTGGTCTCCGGCGGAGTCCGGGCTCCACATCAACCTTCTGGAGCTTCGGGCGATCCGTCTTGCACTAAAAGCATTCCTTCCCTCTGTCCGGGGAAGAGTAGTGCAGGTGTTCATGGACAACACCTTCGCCATGTGGTACTGCAACAAACAGGGCGGGGTGGGGTCGTGGACCCTATGTCAAGAGGCTCTCCGTCTCTGGACATGGCTGGAACATCAGGACATATTCCTGGTGGTTCAACACCTGGCAGGTTCACTGTACGCCAGGGCAGACGAACTGAGCCGCAGGTGCATGATGGATCACGAACTCTAAGGTGCCCTCTGGGTGCATGTATTGGTAAATCCATCCATCACTGGAATCAGTGTGGGTTTATCAATACAAGATGTTTCATACCAAACATCCCAATTTTCAGAGAAGCAATCGTGTAGTTGGGGAAATCGTTTTCACCAGTGTCCAGTACTTTTTAAAATGACTTCCCTGTCCACTTGCACTGGCAGTAATAGGACTGACAAGCACAGGGGCATATCTGCTCATGCAGGTATGTCCTCACATGT
Organism: Calotriton arnoldi; assembly: GCA_963921515.1. Lineage (NCBI taxonomy): Eukaryota > Metazoa > Chordata > Amphibia > Caudata > Salamandridae > Calotriton > Calotriton arnoldi. The sequence goes on from CAWUFW010000979.1 coordinate 2,899,727, forward strand.
AATATTCAGCGTCCTGCCTTAGGGCTCTCAGGCCTGCTGTTCGGGTGACTTACAAATATCACGTGCAGTGCTAGGGGACATGACACACAGGGATGTGTAAACACACACACCTGGACTGTATCCAAGGTAGGGAACTTGAGGCTTCGGCGCCTCAAGGGTAAGCTGGCTTCCAAACAACAAATGTTGTAACACAAATTAGCTACCCGAGGTTTGATTTTTTAGTTAATTATATATCCCTCACACTTCTACTCGACATAATGTTTATTGTTGGACACACGCAAAAATGTGACGGGATGTCCTCACACACAACCAGGTGTCATGCTTCATCATGGGACACCCCACGCTCTCCAAAAACCCTGTTTGATGGAGAGCGGGCCTTCACCTGGAGTCAGGGAGGCACTTCTATCTAAGTAAAACTTTATATTTACTAGAGATGAAACTTGGTGTTAAAATCAATCGTGGAGAAAGGGGGAATTAGTACCCCATCACCACTAGGATCACACATTGGTTTTTAATATATTTAGGTCATGGCTCCGTTCTTAGATAGAAGTACCTCCCTGAATCGACTTGAAAGCCCGCTCTCCATCAAAACGAGGTTTTTGGATAGCGTGGCGTGTCCTATGATGAAGCATGACACCTGGTGGTGTGTGAGGACATCCCGTCACACTTTTATGTTCTTCCAACAATGGACGCTATGTTGAGTAGAAGTGTGAGGGATATATCATTAAACAATCAAACCTCGGGTAGCTTATTTGTGTTAAAACACAGGGTTGTGTGACATGTCTTGTTTTCACTTTTTTCTACACCAAGACACGCAGCCTGCAATGGCAGTCTTGCATGTGCTTGGTGAGGGGTCCCTTAGGGTGGCGCAATCTGTGCTGCTGCCCTTCGGGACCCTCTTTAGTACCTCAGGCCCTAGGAATCAGGGGTACCATTTACTAGGGACTTGCAGAGGGTGCTAAAGGTTTTGCCTATTGGGGAAACAATTGTACAGTTTTAGGGAAAGAACATTGGTACTGGGGACCTGGTTAGCAGTGTCGTGTAGTTCCTATAAAACCTATACAGGATCTGTGCGTTTAGACAACATGCACTGCGGGCTTGGTGTCTAAACTGATTCCAGACACCCCCACCGAGTATGTTGGCCTGTATACCAGCTAGCTCACAGTGCCACTAGAAACACCTCTTACCAAGGAGAGAATAGTTCTTGGCAACTATCGAACATGACAACCCTGATCCCTCAGAATCGTGGAAACAGTGCAATACTTTTCGCTCAGTCACTCGTGCTCACTTGGTCTCAGAGAGATACACAGAATAAATGATACGGACGTTTTTCAATAAGCATTTATTGAACACTGGTCATTCTAGTGTAAAATAGGTGTGCTTAAACAACCACTAGACGGAAACGGATATAAATGATTAGAAGCACTAAGAAGGTGAAAGGATGGTAGATCTCTACCATTCTTTTATAATCATGAACATAGGCAAGTATATAAAATACATGACAATAAAATGCGTACTCCTACGATGCTACCCTAACTAGATGTGCCTAAGTGTACCTAGCATGTATGTAGGTGTTAAGCCAAGAATCCCTCTAGGATAGAGTCAACCCCATTACCTGAAGTGAGAGACTGTGGGACCCCGTCTTGGTCTCGAGTTGGACACCCCGCAAGGGATGTTCAGACCACTGCGAGCTGGTGTATCCGCATGCAGGAGCTTTCAGCGTCTCGCGTTAGTGTGTCGGCATGGAAGTCGTGATCTCCTTTCTCTATCTCAGCAAGATGTGATGTTTATATACCCGAAGGTATCCCCAGGGGTTCTACCTTGCTGTGCCACTGTCTGACTTAGGATGACGTCAGGAATGAACCTTGTACATAGTTACTATGCAGGAGATGGTAGTCCTGCTGAGTTTCCAAGAATCCAAGGATCCTCATGCATAATGTATGAGGCTATTGTTCAGGGAAAACCCCACGTTCTGTAAGCAGTACTGTAACTAGGTAAAGGGTCAGTCCTAGCAGCCCGTTATATATGTAGTGTAGGGACGAAAATAGGTGAAAGGTTGGGATGTTTACCTGGCCTATATTGGGGTACCTATATGGAATATAACAGCAGGAACCCAGTACACTTCAAAGTTGCATCAAATACCAGGCAAAAAGTGGGGGTACTGTACCAAAATCCCAGTTTCCTAAAATCAGGATAAGAGATTATTCTTTGTGAAGTTCAAAAATAGGAGTTTCGCATGCAAGTATTAGACTGCGCAATGCTTAGTTGAAACTCTCTTCTAAACAATGATAGAACAAGAGTACCGTAAGTGCGAATATGATACCCACGGATGATGTATGGGGAAACAAAAGTCTTCATATGCTGGAGTGGAAAGGATGAAAGGGAGAGACTAATGTGAAAGCAATGTTTGATCCATAAACTTTAATAGAGGAGTTTGATCTTTGTTCCCATTTAAGAGATGTGTATTATGTTTACGTCAATGTCCCAATAATTTTTGGAAATCCCTCTCCAGAGTAAGAAACTAGTATTGTAGTGTTGTTAAATGTCTGTTTCAATGTTTGAAACTAGAAGTCTTGTATATGAGCATTAGGTAGCACAATGAAAGGTTAAATCTATCTTTCAAACTATGGGTAAACAATGGAACCTCGATTAGGAGTTTGTTTCCTGTGAAGGACTGCATGTGGAAATCAAGGTTTTCCACTTTTTGTGACGGAGTGGAATACGTTAAAGATAGAGAAATAATAGATCAGTTTTTTGGGAAATGTGGATATGGAATATAGATTTTATGCCTCAAAAGATTCCATAAGTTACAAATATTTGATGTGAGGATAATTTATAATCTGTTTCGGGAATTTGGACCAATAGAAATTTGAATGGTTGGCATGTTAGTTGGAGGGAAAATGATGTCAGATGCCGACAAATCGGGCGAGAGCATATACAGCAGAATCAAAGTTCATTCACTGAGCCATGTGTCAAAGTTAGGGTGGGCAAACACCGATCGAAGGCTTGGGTGATAGGTCGGGGACGCAACAAGGTTGCCCGCTGTCCCCTCTCCTGTTTGCACTTGTGATGGAACCGTTGACCGCCTTGGTAAGATGAGAGATGCAGGAATGGGGGATTGTGTCGGAAGACGTCCGGCATGTCATTTCATTATATGCAGATGATGCATTGTTTTACCTGTCGTCCCCCGGGTGGTGGTCCCAGTGTTGCTGGGCTTATCGGAGGAATTTGGGTCCTATTCTGCTAATTGTGCGAAATCATTATTGTTCTCTCTTGCCTCTTTAGCTAAGAACACACCAGACAAGTTGCTTGTTTTGGGCCTGCGCTGGGAGATATTCTACTTCAGATATTTAGGGATTAACGTAGCGAATTCACAGGAACTTCAGCTTTGTCTTAATGTGGGCAGGGTCGTGGAGGGACTATGGGTTTCAGTGTCTTTCTGGAATACTTTGCCCCTCTCTTTGAAGGGCAGAATGGCTATTGCTAAGATGGTACTGATGCTTAAATGCTTGTACACATTGCAGAATTAATTTTGTCTGCTCCCAGCTTGATATATTCTGTCCGCTAGATACCATCCTAATTTCCCTATTGTGGGTGGGAAAGCGTAGTAGAGTGGCATTGTTGACCATGACTAAGCAGTATGTGAAGGGGGAACTTGAAGTACCGCGTCTTGAATTATATTTTACAACTCAGCTGCAATATGCGGCTCAATTGTTGGACTCTTCTGACAATCATGAGAAAAAGATTGTTGCAGGACAGGATGCAGCTGGTGCACCTTCCGGAGCTCCTGATGGAGGGTGCGGGAGACCCATCAGACACCCCTCTCATTGTCAGGCATCCAGCCATAGTGTGGCATAGGTTTGTACGATCGGTGTTTAAGCGGGCCCCATTCCAAAGGGAACTTCCTGTTTGGATTTTGAAGCCCGTCCGATTATTACTGGATAATATGACCTTCCAGGCGTGGCAAGAAGGTGGTTGTGACCAATTAGGGGACCTATACCCAGACGAGCACTTCATTTCCTTTGAAGAGGCGTGTGATAGTTTTATGATTGGCCCCAGTCACTTCTTGCAGTATGCCAGATTGACAGACATAGCTAAAGCACCTTGGCCCACTTATCATGCGGCCCCCAAACATTGGCTTTTATGTTGGCATGTGGGGTGGAGGGGCGGCATATGATTACACTCCTGTATAAGCTATGCGTCAAGACTCAGTGGGGCCCACTCCAAAGCGTGCTTGGCTTGGGACGTAGACTTAGATACACCCCTCACCAATAGGGATTGGGGCAGGGTTAATGAGCTCACGCACACAGTATCCTGTAATGCACGTTTAACATTGACTCCTTACAATTTTCTGCATAGGTCCTACATAACACCACGAGGACTACAGTGCTGGGATCCTTCCAGCTTAGCGGTAAGCCTTAGATGTGGCATGGATGGGGTGGATTTTATGCACTTAGCCTGGAAGTGTGGGGGAGTCCAGAGATATTGGGCATGGGTGGTGCCAGAGATTCATAGGACAGTGCGCAGCTCCTTTGATTTAATTCCGGCTTGCTGTCTCCTGGGTAATATCGCAAGACCTAAGTGGTAAGAAAATATCCTACAAATCTTTGCAGTTGGCCTTGGTCCTGGCCAGAAGACGAGTGGCCATTACATGGTTGGGTCAGGGAGTCCCTGATTTTGACTGCTGGTGTAGGGACGTCATGAAATAGGCTGTAGCTTAAGAAGCGCACATGAAACTTAGTAGGAGGGATGAGAAAGCAGAGGAGTATATCGTTGTATGGGGTGATTTGTGTGCTGGGTTCCTGGATTCGGACATTAGCACAGAGATTGAGGGTATGGAAAGTGATGGTGGTTCTGAAAGTGGGCGATTGGTTGGGTGGAGGACACAGAGTTTATCCTATGGAAGATTAGATGCTGACTGGGGATTGATAGTGAGTGATCAGTGCCTTTTACAAGAGACGAGAGAGAAATGGTATGATTCTATTGATGTATTGCTTTATTCCACTAGATCACCCGAAATAAACTGTGATGTATTCATTACTCTTCTGTTCCCAATGTGCTGTATTATCCATTGTTTTAAAATGTAAATAAAAGGTATAAAAAAAGTTTGTTTTTAAAAAAGTTCATTCACTATTTTGTTCCACCGCAAATAGTTGATCTTGACTCTGGAGGTGAGAGAGTGATTTAAACAACGTACAAAGACAGACTTTGATGGCTAACTGTGAAGTTTGTGACTATTATGTGACTGTGTATATGTATATCCTATTTTTTTAGATTTTGCCAAAACCTTCCTTGAAAATTGATGTGCCATAAAAAGAAAGAATTGAAATTATTTTTTACCCTGATGAGTACTGTAAGGTATATAATCTTTTGGGAAGATTATTTATTTCCGGAGAAGGACAATGTAGAGTGACAAGGAAATAAGATCATCTTTGAGGAGAACTTATTTAATTAGATGTATGATAGGCGTTAAGTAAAGAACCAATAATACAAGTGAGTATTTATTTAGGTTTGCCACTATTGTAGAATGAATTAGAAACAGATGTGTATTTGATATAAAAATAAGGATTAATCCACACTATAGGTATACATCCCTTGAATTTTGGAAATGTGTGTTGTGATATATAGAAGGAACAGAGTAGGAATTTACTCTGATGGATGTGCAATTCAATATTTGAGTGTAGTTGTGGGACTGACATCTTCAGTATTAGAGGATGATTGTGTATTCTCTGAAACCATTATAGATGGGTCAGCAATATAAATAACATTATATAACTTTGTACTAGTATAAGCTGTTTTAATAATTGTAATAAATTTCATTTTCTCTATACTAATCATTGGAAGACATGTAGGACGTGTTAGAGTAGAATAATGATTGAGTTATTGTTGGCATTTGAATCAATAAAGATTGATCACTATTTAGGCTGTCTACTGGCACTGTGCGACTTATAATAAGCCATATTTGTCATTATGAAAACGTATTTGATTCCATTTTCTTGTTTTGAAGAAAAATTTGAATTTATTACTATTTCTGAGATAGAATGTAATAAGCAAATTTATTTTGATTAATAGACTATTGAAAGAGCCCTGAGGAAGCGACAGAACACCACGAAACATGTGTTGACTAAGTTTCCTGGGGCTCCTTATTTGGTTGTGCTCAAGACAAAGGGATGCTCTTCTATTTGGATTTGCTTTGGGACCTCCTAGATCTACAGATGGTCATTTTTTGGGAACTTTCTGGCTCGTGTATCAAAGTCATCACACAGATTGGAATTATCACCAGATCTCAAATTTGGATTAAAGACATTGGATATCTAGATCCTTTTTGGTATGGATAAAACAATACGACTGATACGGACTAAGGAGCAAATCAGTTGGAACTACTAACGGTGGTGGAAACTATATGAGTGAAAATACAATAATTGTGAAACTTATGAAAATATTTTATGCGTAAAGTTGTTTTAGTATTGAATTAGGAATATTTTGTTTTTATTGATATTTGTTTTTCACTTTGTCATGGTAGGGAGTGCTCCCCCCCCCCCCCAATTACTGTACTTTGAATTGTGAACTAGGTTTGGTTATATGGCTCAGCGGTCAAAGTGCATTAAGAAAGTATGGGAACTGTGAACTTGAGTACAATGGGGGCAGGGTCAGTGAGCAAGGGGGAATCAAAGGCGTGGCTAAAAGAACAAAATATTCTGTAACTATTGTGTTGGTCTTTCATCTGCATATAAAATAACGCACACCTTAAAAGAAAAATAAATAGAAGTTAAACTAATCAGTGAGAAATACACTAATTTACGTTATGAAACCTCTATTGGTTCATGTGATCACTGCACATATCTGTGTGTAACTGAGAGCCACAGACCTTAATTTTGGTTGGTGAAGTGGAGAATAGTGACTTCTGTGTTTTTAGTATTGTGAGGTCCCAGCCTGTGACAGATAGCACTATGAATATGTAAGTCATTATTTTAAACTTGCATTGCACACAGTATTAGAAACGCTGCCACAAAATGCAGAAAAAGATTTAGGTTTCCAAAATATAGATCTTCGTAATATTGCAGACTGTACCTAGTGCAAACACTGTCCATTAAAAGCATGCATCTCACTGCTCAGCTGGTCATCTTACAATTGCTCTAAAAAATTATTCTTTGTCGTCACAAAGCTTCGAGTGACTTCATCAGTTAAAGCCAATACCACCTTCCAAGCAGCCTTAACCAAACACATTTACATTTCTTTCAGGCAGCAGACACCCTGGCGAGAAGGCCTGTTTCTTGTTCATCTGTCTGCCCCTCCTCAGCTACACATCACTGGAGACTCCTTTCTCCCACTTCAGATAAGGCATCTCAAATGTCATAAATAACCATCTCGGGATGGTTGTCTTTTAACATAAAGTAGGGGAACTGTAGAGGACCTACTTTAGCTAAATTAAAAAAGTATGAGCACATCGTGTCCCTCATATCCCACCCACTTTGACCACTGGCATGGCTCATGATATTTGACAAGAGCTTTCTTATTTTTCCATATGGAGATCTCTGCCCCCACTGCGAAGTCTCCCTGTGGTAAAGTATAGGGAAAAGTAAAAAAGTTTATTAAACTTAAAAAGATTACTAGAAATATTTTGATTTTAAATATTAATGTAAAATAGTTTATATATCTATTTTAAAGGTAGAACAAAATAGAAAATACTACATACATAAAATTACATACATGAAATTAAATGATAATTATTTTCCCCGAAATCTACGTTACATAGTAAATTCCCCATAAAGAAAAACATTTTCAATATACTTTAATAACTTTTAAAAGTGATGTATAGCATTGGTAAGTAGGTAAATTATATATTTTTAAACTTACATTAACTCTAACATTCAAAAATGATTGTTACAATATTTTAATATTAAATAATAAATATGCACTTTATATATAACTGTGTGTGTGTATTTATATATAATATACATATATATTAAACATATAAAATGTATTTATATGTTAAACTATTTTAAATAATTTAGTTTCATATTATTTCCAATTGGGTTTTATTTAATCCCTTCGGTGGCGGAGAAGACAACAGGAGAGTTCTTCCTCTGCTGTCCAGTGTGGTTTTGAGGGGGCCGCAATGCCTCCCCAGGTTTCAGGGAGGCATCATTGGAAGGGCATAGTCTCCCCTTTCCAATGATGCCTTTCCATGAAAACCACTAGGCCACCAGGGACCATATTTGGTGGGTTGACCCTCATGGTATCCGGTCGGACCGGTTCGCAAATTTGTTTTTTTTAAAAGTGGTTTTTACCCTGAGGGTGCAATCGTGTCCCCATTGGAAATGAAAACAAATTACAAAACAAAAATAAGATAATGAAATTGTCAGGAAGTCAGTCCTCCAGGCACATGGGCCTAGCCCCTGTGAACCCTCATTTGTTTTAGGAACTGTGTGTTTTCTGTTTTCCCAGGGGGAGGTTATTGTGGCCCCCAGGGTAAAAACAAACACATTTTTGGATTGCAGCCCCCATGGGGAACCACACATTTCCCAAAAAATAGAATAGAAAGGCCATGGGATCGTGGGGTCGCTTTAGACCATTTGAAGTATTTTTTCTTATAAATATGCAGATTATGCAGAAATTATAGATTATGTGGCATTTTGTTTTATATAAATGTGTGTTTCCCCTGGAGGAGCTATTGCACCCGTCAGAGAAAAAGACACATTTGTAAAAATGAAAAATAAGCCACATAATCTATCATCCCTGCAGAATCAGCAGATTTATATAACAAAAATTGTTGTTGCTCAAATGAGACAAAAGTGATTAAACGTGGCGACGTGTTCACACGCAGTGGAAGGCCTTGTGCAAAGGTTGACTGATCATCATTCAGTTGCTTACGTCTGTATTTCGTAGCTATACTGGTGCTATTGATGTGAAATCTTTAGCCAGGCAGCATTATTGTGTTTTCAAACCACAAATAAATTAATACTGCAAACAAAAAAGTGCTGTATAATTTGCCTTTTCTTGCCGCATAATTTAGTCAACCTGCTTGCATAATTTGGTGCTCTCCTTTTGCATAATTCTAGTGACTCTATTTGATAGCACTGTGAGTTTATACAAGAAGCATTCCTGTGCACAAAGATGCAGGGGCTACTATGTGAATGTGTGCTTCCTAATATCAAACGTAGATTTGTAGCTTCTGGAAATTATTTTTATTCTGGCATTGGCCCTGCACATCACCCAACAATAAAGTTTTACATAAGCCATGACAAAAGTATGCTGTGGAATTGGGTAGGTGTCAAGGTGAAGTAATATGTCTTTTTTTACTGTCTTTGGAGAACCTGCAGATTCAGCCAGCAAGATAAGTAATTCTGTGTTTATTTACTGTTGCACATATCTCACACACATACACACCCACCGACTGATTTAGAACAATACTTCTTCCTTCTACATAGGAGTGTTTTAGAAGGAAGGTTTTAGCCAGTCAGCAGAGATGGCGTCTCGGTGGACGACTGCTGCCCAGCCCTAACTTGGGTTCTAGAGGACGTCGGAGGCAGGGTCAATCTGATAGAGACATCTAGCTGCAGATTCCTTAACTTTTGAATTCTCTCCAGGCGCCTGTCTGGATCCGGAATTTTTTCAGCAGTACCTCGGCGCGCAGGGAGTACGGCGTCATACGACTCTGTATTGATGGCAATATCAGACTACAGGAGGTAGCCCATGTACCCTGAAGAGACTAGGGCAATCATGTATATCATAAAACAATGTCTCAAAAGGGTGTAAATTAAAGGTCAGTTACACGTAGCACAATTAGTTGCAGAGAATTGAATCAAAGGGGAGAAAAACCCAGGGAGACAAATTGCTTATGTAACAAAAATTGTATTTTAGTGAATATACACATTTGACATATTAAGCTTCATATAATCAAACGTATGGAAGGCACTGCGTTACATTGAATGACATGTAACCCGTGGGATACTGTGCACAAGTGCTCGTGAAGGATTGTGAAGGCGCAAGTGACACATGATGAAGTATGTACAGCGATAGGAGGGGCGCAACAAGGAACAAGTGAAAGTAAAATTTACATAGTTAGGACACCCAAAGAATAAATGGTCAAAAATACAATTTAATCAAGTAGGGTATCCTTGAGGAGAGCGCCGAGAATTCCGCTGTAAAAAGTCGACGGCGTTTCGGCCTGTTGAAGTATTTAGGCCATCATCAGGACCAGGTTACTTTTACTTATATTGCAGTGGCGGGCGAGCGCACTGTCAAAAATCCAGGTGGGATGCTGTCAATTTCCAGGTGCGGCAAGGTACCAAGGCAATAGCGATAGGACCTGCGAAGGTTCAGTTAGGAGGGATGTAATTGGGAGTCCCAAGAAGGGAACGGGGATCGCTCACAGTTGTGATACCCAGGGGCTGCTGGTCTGGTCACTTGGCAAAGTCAGCTTGGGTCGTGGCGAGATTCATCATGGGGCCGGCAAGAGTCAGGCACTGTACATACTTCATCACGTGTCACTTGCGCCGTCACAATCCTTCACGAGCACTTGTGTACAGTATCCCACGGGTTACATGTCATTCAATGTAAAGCAGTGCCTTACATTCGTTTGATTATATGAAGCTTAATATGTCAAATGTGTATATTCACTAAAATACAATTTTTGTTACATAAGCAATTTGTCTCCCTGGTTTTTCTCCCCTTTGATTCAATTCTCTGTATTGACGGCAGCGGAGTCCATATAAGTCCCTCTGCCTCGCGGATGTCAGTTTTCCTGGGAACAAAAGATTTTGTTTACAAGAAAAGTGGTTTCCTTGGGGCGCAATCACACCCCAGGGAAATGAAAAATAAAAAAATAGATGAATTTATCAGGGGTGTGTGGGGGTCAGCCCTCCTGCCATATAGGCAGACTCCCTGTGAGCCCTAGTTATTATTATTTTTAAATGCATGTTTTCCCAAGGGGCTGTGGGGGGTGATTGCGGCCCCCATGGGAAACCACATATTTCTTAAAATAAATAAGAGGCAGGGGGGTTGTTTTAGACTCCTTGGTACACCTTTTTTGGTTACTTTTGGGCCTTTTGAGCTACAGACGTTTTTATATATATATAAATCTGCAGATTTAGCAGAAATGATAGAAATATGTGGCTTTTTTACCTAATTGAGTGTTTTCCCCTGGGAGGCTATGGTGCCTCATGGGAAAGCACACATTTATAAAAAAAAAAAAGACCCACATAATCCATCATCCCTGAATAATCTGCAAATTTATATGAAAAAAATCTTTGTAGCTCAAATGGGTCAAAAGTGAGTACAAATGTGGCGACGTGTTCGCATGCAATGGAAGGCCCTGCGCAAAGGTTGACTGGTCATCATTCAGTTGCTTATTTATGTATTTGGCTGCTATGCTGGTGCTATTGAGGGGAAGTCTTTGCCCAGGCAGTATTATGTTTTCAAATTACAAAAAATTGAAGTAATACTGTCAAAAAAGCACTGCATTGGGTTGCATAATTTGGCTTTTCTTGTCACATAATTTAGTCAACAATGTCAGTGTAATACAGCACTGGCCGCCTCCGAGAAATCCAATATGGCGGCCATTAACGAGACGAGGAGCCTAAAGTCAGCGTTCCAGTCCATGACGCACGTATAGCAGAAGAGGCAGCAGCAATCCCCGGAAGCGACGACTCGTCAGGGTCAGAAACGCCGAGAGAGGGAGTGAGACCGGACGACAGCGGCGAGGAGAAGGAGGAACCAACGTGAAGCATAGGGGAGGCAGGAACGGAGACAGCGAGGACACCAGCCGAGGAGCCCACGACCTGAGACTGCCCTTTCCTGAGCTGCAGGATTGCAATGCTTCTAACACCTGCGGTATTCGAGAAAAGAAGCCCACTGGTTCGCCACCCGCCACGTCCCAGGAGGGCCGTGGCTGCAGGCAAGTCTCCCTCCTGAATTTCTTTGCCTTAAATTAGTGGTGGGCGGGGGACACTCACTACCCTTAGAGTGAAAGCACCAGAGGTGGCAACAAATCACGGGTGTGGTGGTGGTGGAAGCACCAAGCGACTAAACTATTCCATTAACAGTACACTTACGGTGTTCCCTCTTTTCGAGGGCTACCCACAAGTCTTTCCCCATTTGGAAAACCTGAACAGACGTCAAGGGACGGAACTTACTGGAAAACGAAAAAAGAAAGCCAAGAACCAACCTGTCTTCTAAGAAAGAGAGTCATTAATTTGTCATTTTTTAGGTCTTGCTGAGCCAGCGCGCATGCGCTGCTCTGCGAGACATTTAGTAAGGGGCTTTTGAAAGTGCTCCGAAAGCGGCCACCAGCGTGTGGTTACGCGCACAAGCGCGCGCGCGCCTCGCTCCGCCTCTCTAATCACTGCTGCGCGCGCGACTGCTTTCCATTTAGCTCTCACTTACTCCCATCTGGTTCTCACTCATCCGGCGACATTTGTCAACCGCTCACTCTCTTCTAGCAGTCCAGCATCGCTACTTTCTCGTTACGTCGCTGTTTCGTTGTAAGTTTGCACTCCTCTCTCCCTCACTTCCCCGGCACTCCCTTCGCTTTCCCCTGGTTCCCACGTGGTCCTGGCGTCTCTCACACTCCTCTGGCTCTCTCGCGCTCTTCTTTCGTCATCACGCTTTTCAGTATTACCTCGAACCTCCCTGACATCCTAGCGCCACCATTTCATTTTACATTAACGTTTTTCAGTTAATCACTGCTGCGCGCGCGACTGCTTTCCATTTAGCTCTCACTTACTCCCATCTGGTTCTCACTCACCCGGCGACATTTGTCAACCGCTCACTCTCTTCTAGCAGTCCAGCATCGCTACTTTCTCGTTACCTCGCTGTTTCGTTGTAAGCTTGCACTCCTCTCTCCCTCACTTCCCCGGCACTCCCTTCGCTTTCCCCTGGTTCCCACGTGGTCCTGGCGTCTCTCACCTCCTCTGGCTCTCTCGCGCTCTTCTTTCGTCATCACGCTTTTCAGTATTACCTCGAGCCTCCCTGACATCCTAGCGCCACCATTTCATTTTACATTAACGTTTTTCAGTTTAGCTGTGCAAATCCAGCATACAGTTAAATAATTTCAAGCATGTGTTATAAACCCCATCCTTTAATTCACAACTGGGTTGTGTCCGTTGTTCTTGTTATTGTGCTGTACCTGTGCTCGATGGTAAAGCTCATGTAACCTGCTTACACGCTCACTCACGGCCCACAGTTTTATGTGCTCCTCTGAGTCCCGTGGTGATCGCAAATTGTGACAATCGAGACCGTGTTTGCCATAATATGACAACCCTTTGGACCCACAACAATGTTATTAACGAGTCTCGGGAGCCCTGTAAATAAATGTTGAAACGACGCAGGTTGAAAATGCAAGAGCTGAATGCGCTTAAAGGAGGGGCTAGTACCTTACAGGGTGGGAGTGGCATAGCCAATAGGTCTTGCCTTTGGGACCTTACAAGTGTTTAGTTATGCAGCACAATATCATTGGTGCAACAACATCAACTGTTGCATGGCTAAACACTTATAAGGTCCCAAAGGCGAGACCTATTGGCTATGCCAATGCTTGTTTTTTCTTCTCTTGATACCTTTGAGATACCAGTCTATAAATAAAAGTCCACAATAAAGTAAAAGAACTGTACTGTCCTCTGGACCTCTTAATTATGTTCCTTGTTCCCGTTACGCTCCACGGACCAGGGGAAGGACTACAGTCACATAATTTGGTGCTCTTCCTCTGCATAATTCCAGTGACCCTGGTGAATGTACTGTTAGTTTTCACAATGAGCATGCATGTGCACAAAGTTGTAGGGGCTACTGCGTGAATGTGTGCTTCTTGAAGTAGATTTTTGCTTTTAGGAAATTACTTTTATGCTGCCACTGGCTCAGCAGCTCCCCCAACAATAAAGTTTTGATTAAGCCATGACAATAGTATGCTGTGGAATTGGGTAAGTAATACTGTGTCTTTTTTGTCTTTTTAGTGTCTATGGCGAACCTGAGGCTTTATCTGGAAAGATAAGTCTTTTTACAGACGCACACACCCACCGATTGATTTAGAACAATACTTTTGCTCTCTACTCAGGACAGTGTTTTGGAAGGAGATTTTAGCCAGTCAGCAGGGATGATGTCTGACTGATGCCCAGGTCCTTACTCGGGTTATGGAGAACAGCTCAGAGGCAGGATCAGATACTGGGGCAGCATATACTAAGGCAGCATTTGAGGGAGACGAAAATGGAGCAGAATCTGGAAGGGATTTTTCCGTCGGTGGAGTTCCATCCGACAACTCATCTTCCAGTGATTCTGAGGGACATGATTATGACAGTTGTGCTGTCCCTTTGCAAGCACACTCTTTGCAGTGGAGCGACCGTAGCCAGGTAAACCAATCCAGAGAGCAGCCACTTGCGGTGACAAGCACAGATGGAGTGCTCGCTTGGCAGCCCCCAAGTTCGTTCAGCACCAAATTCCATCATTCACTGTTGATGCTGGATGTAAAGTTTATACAAACACAAGGAGATGATGGACGGAGTGCTGAAGCTTTCAAACACTCACCCCCAGTCACAGATCTGGGTTGAATCCATCATCATTCTTTAGCTCACTTTGCCACCCCAGTTCAGACACAGCTATATGCAAATCAGTCTTGACCCTCTGCCTCATGGGAACAGTCCAGCCCGAACTGACAAGCCATGTCTTCCTTGGACCGGAAACAAGCATCCTGGGACCGGTTTCGGGCTAACAGCCCTCATCAGCCAGACTAGCTTGAATCCACTGGCAAAGTGAGCAAGGGACCCACGTCTGGGCATACCCTGCCAACTTAGGGCGAACAAAGCAAACACAAGGAGATGATGGACCGAGTGCTGAAACTTTTCGAACACTCACCCCCAGTTGGCAGGGTATGGCCAGACGTGGGTCCCTTGCTCACTTTGCCACTGGATTCAAGCTAGCCTGGCTGATGAGGGCTGTTAGCCCGGAACCGGTCCAAGGATGCTTGTTTCCGGTCCAGGGAAGACATGGCTTGGCAGTTCGGGCTGGACTGTTCCCATGAGGCACAGGGTCAAGACTGATTTGCATATAGCTGTGTCTGAACTGGGGTGGCAAAGTGAGCTAAAAACGATGATGGATTCAACCAAGATCTGTGACGGGGGTGAGTGTCTGAAAAGTGTCAGCGCTCCGTCCATCATCTCCTTGTGTTTGCTTTGTTCGCCCTAAGTTGGCAGGGTATGCCCAGACGAGGGTCCCTTGCTCACCTTGCCACTGGATTTAAGCTAGCCTGGCTAATGAGGGCTGTTAGCCCAAAACCGGTCCCAGGATGCTTGTTTCCGGTCCAGGGAAGACATGGCTTGGCAGTTCGGGCTGGACTGTTGCCATGAGGCACAGGGTCAAGACTGATTTGCATATAGCTGTGTCTGAACTGGGGTGGCAAAGTGAGCTAAAGAACGATGATGGATTCAACCCAGATCTGTGACTGGGGGTGAGTGTCTGAAAAGTTTCAGCGCTCCGTCCATCATCTCCTTGTGTTTGCTTTGTAAAGTTTATACAACCAATTTTTTCCAGATTGACTACGTTCATCTTTTTTTTAATGTTGACTTCCATGAGCAAATTGTGCAACTAACAAATTTGTGTGCAGAAGAATTTCTGAGAAAGCATAGAGGCACACTAGGGCCTCATTCTAAGTCACAGTGGTGGACTCCCACTTCACTTGAGGATATTTTTGGGCCTTACGCTTAAAATGCGGTTAATGCACAAACCAAGCTTGCAGTCCTACTAGTCACTTCGCACGGTTTGGGTAATACATATCTTCGCACTGTACATGACCAGAGATTGTTTTTTGCTATTGCAGTGTATGCTGCATTTCATTGACAATTCTGCTGCATTGCTCTAGGACCATTCAGACCATGACAGGTTGTTCAAAATTCGGCCTGTCGTGGAACATGTATCTGCCAGGTTTCCAGAGATTTATACTCCTGGAAAGAATATAGCCATTGAGGAGTCCTTGATCCTGTATAAAGGGCATCTGCTGTTCAGGCTGTACATTGCGGGTAAAACATCTCACTATGGCATCCAGTCTTACATGCTGTTTGAGAGTTCTACTGGCTAAGCATGCAACTTGAGAATGTATACAGGGAAGGACTCCAGTCTAAAGCCTGTAGATTATCTTCACTAGGCATCATGGGAAAGATTGTATGGGAGCGTGCCTAGCCTCTCCTTCACAAAGGTTGTAACCTTTATGTGGACAAATTCTATACAGGAGTAGAGCCTCTCAGTGAGCTGTTCAAAGTAGGCACTGTGGCATGCAGTACAGTTCATTGTCGTGCAGAGAGAGCTTGTTTGTAAGAAGCTCCAAAAATCCCAGAGCCCTGGGTTGCGTTCCAACTAACTGCTTGCAGTCAAGTTATCTAATAGGGGTGATGTCTACATGCTCACTACAATTCATGATGAGAGCACTTCCCCGTCACGGTTTGGGGTCAGATGGCAGAAGTTCACAAGCCCACCTGTATACTTGATAACAACAAGTACATGGGCGGAGCGGATAAGAATAACCAGGTTCTTCAGCCATACAAGTTGTAAAACTCACACTTGGTATAAGAAGCTGTTTACCTTCCAGATCTAGATGGCAACAAACAATGCGTATGTTGTTTATCGTCAGACGACCACGGGAGGACTCCTGTCTTTCCTTGACTTTCAATTGAACGTCATTGTAAGTCTTACTGCCACAAAAGCAGCAGCCTCCACTTCATATGCTCTGGAGGATGTGGTAAGGCTGCAGGATCAACACTTTGCTCCGCGCAATCTTGTAACAGCTAAAAAGACTTGACCATGTTGTCGTTGTAGAGTCTGCTCTAAGAGTCGTGAGAGAAGTCCCGTTTACTGTCCCCAGTTCCCATCCCATCTCAGCCAGCCTTGAGTTTTCCTACTTGCTTTATGTTGTACCATACAAAAGTGAAGTATTGGGAAACTGAATAAGGGTGAGCTGCCGTAACATAAACCTTTCAACGACTGTGCATGGATATGCACCATCCATGGGCCACTGCTTCACTAGGCAAGCAGCCATAGACTACTTGAGGAAATCATGGACTTGCTTATGATTTGCTCAACACCTTTATCCACTGTCACAACATGGTAGGTGTTTTGGTCGCCAAATGAAAAGTGCATTATAGTCCCCACAATGCACATAATGGTGGATAGAAAATAAGCCACGTTGTCACGGAGTACCCTGTGTGGCAAAAACATAGTCTTGACTAGTTTTTGAAGTGCTTTTTAGAGAACTTGGGTAGTATTCCCCAGAATATTTGCCTTACTTTCAAAGGCAGATATGCTCACTCAGTTCTAGGACTGTGTGCCATGCACAGCAGTCTCAGACGCCCCCAACTTGCAACCACAAACTGGAAGGAATTGTATTTAACACAGTGAGTACGCTGAAGGCACATGAAAGACACGTTTTCTTGAGCTTCAAGTAGCTAGCAATGTAAGGCACTGGTAAAGGTTCATTTGGAAAGTATACAGGACTTTGAATGGGACAGAGACATGAACATGTAGGAAAAGCTTAGGCTAGGTGTGCTTTCACAGGGATATCACATATGTAGAAGCAGTTAGTTAAGATATAACAGATACACATGCCATCACTTAATCTTCACCAACGCACTCAACCCCATCGACGCCGCACTCACCCCGATACTGAATTACTCCCGGACTCAACTAAGCAAATGACTCCAAACCATACAGAACGCAGCAGGCAGCCTCCTCCCTCACCCTCCCACCACACAGACACCCTGCACCTCAAACAACTTCACTGACACCCCATTCACAGCTCTTTTCAAACTCCTGACACACGCATTCAAAGCCTTACACAGCACTGGCCCAGCATACCTCAAAACCTCCTCGGATTTCAGTAACCTTCCAGACACCTTTGCTCAGCCAGACGCGTACTCATACACATCCCATGCGAATGCAGCACAAGAACAGGGAAAATTAACATCTCCGAAATTGCTCCTGAAGGGTGGAATGACCTGCCCCTATACTTCAACGCTGTCTCTAAAACTATTGCTTTCCACACGAAGCCAATCTCTTGGCTCTTCCACTAGGTAAATCCATAGATCAGCACTGACTGCTCCTGGGTCGGTGACAGGATACCCTCCCGGGTGATAGTGTGCTTTACAAACACACAATACATTACACTAAACTCTGCACCCAACGTTACTTGTATGGGTGACATATGTGTCCTGCTTGCCATGTTCATCCTCTGTCTGAACATAGTATATGAACATAGTAAATGTTCAGTTTGCGGTATGACATTTGCATTACAGTCCCAGCACTGCACATAATGGTGGACGGGACATATGTCACATTCTCACTGCCTATCCTGTATGCCAAATACTAATGTTATTCATAGTTTAGGCCATGCTCTTTAGGGAACTTAGGCAGTCTTCCACAGCATGGTGGCCTTTGTTTCAAAGGTAGATATGCTCACTCAGTTCAAGGACTGTGGGTCTTCCATGAAAGTTTCTGACACCCTCAACTCACATCCACAAACTGGAAGGAGTTGGATTTAGCACAGTGAGTGCGCTAAAGGAGTGTGAAAGACTCATTTTCCTCAGCGTCATGTGGCTGTCATGGGAACTGTTGGAACTGACAGTATCTGCTTGGCTGAAGGGATGCCCCCAGCCAGGCAGAACCTACCACTCCCGTCAAGGGCAGGTGATTACACTCACTGTATAACCCGTGCTCACCCTTGGGTAGCTTGGCACTGAGCAGTCAGGCTTATATCAAAGGCAATGTGTAAAGCAAAGGCCCAGCAGCCACTTGCGATAAATACACTGAGTGTCACAAAAGAGACTTAACACAGAATGTATTTGAAACTGTTTATATTCAACACACATATTCAGGCATATACTTTTTGGGCATAAAACTCATTTGGAAATATTACTAGCAGTAGTAGGCCCACTCGTATGGTTATGATATCGATAGTATGCACACTGTGGACAGTTCCTAATCGAACCCTCCCCCAATTGAGAGAGAGCACCCTTATGCGGTGCACAATATCAAAAATATGTACATACATGAAAGTAGAATACTTTTAGCAGCCCCTCGGGCCAGAGCCACGTGGGTAACCCCAATGTCAAATGTATTGTGCTTTTGGCATACAATCAACGCTTGAAGCTGCATCACCGGCCAGTGTCCTGAATCACAGGCGGTCTGCATACGATCACTCCCACACACTCACTCTGCACCGCAGCGGGTGGGCAGGTATGCAGGTATCATTCAGTCCGTACAAAACTCTCTAACACACATACACACTCAGCATCCTAACGCAGTGCCACTGGTACCAAGCAGGTCAGTGGTTATCACTCTGCAGACTCCATGGCCAAGCCTCCCCCACCCTCTAATTCACCCCAATTGTCCTATACCTGCGGATGGAAGCTAACTAAACCCGCATCCTGGATACTGGGCCGCATGCAGCCGAAGTCACATTTAGGACCTGATTGCGATGTGGGATGGACCGGAGTCCGTCGTACATCGCTCTGGAAATGAAACCGAATGACCTCCTGTTGTCGGTTCCAGCCCAGCTATTAGGACGGGACTGAACCCTGTTCGGTCGCAATCCTATACTTTGCTATGGGAGCATGCATTCCGAATGGAATGCATGCTCTCATAGCAAAGAGCAGAGGTGCAGTTCATCCCTGCACCCCGTGGCAGGCACCTTAAGGTGCCTGCCACGGGGTGCAGGGATCCCTAGGCCGCCATTTGGCAGCCTTCCACCCATGGGGGCCCTGCTGGGGCCCCCAAAGACAGTTTCCTAATGCCTTTCTGTGTCGGAAAGGCCATCAATGAAAGGCAGTGGGAAACTAACATCCCACTGCCGGAAAGAGCCGGACGAGGGATTACTTCAGGCCTTCCGAATGGCAGATAGGCTCTCCGAGCCCGTCGTCAGCCATTCGGAACTCCTGTTTGTAATAATTTCCGACCGGCTCCATCAAAATGGGTCGGTCGGAAATTATTACAAACAGGAGATTACGATGCAGTAAGGATGTCTCTGACTGAGAGTTGGAGCCATTCCTTACCGCATCGTAATCGGGCCCTTAGTCTGAGTACTCGGGAGGCAGGTGGGAAAATGTAGCAGTTTTAATTAGGAGGTAGGTGTAAGCAAGGGAGTTTAGCAGCCACTCGGGAAGTTCATCCACAGGTCTCAAAAGAGTCACACAGTCTCTTGACCCGCCTCCAAATTGTCTCGGAAGTGTTCCGTCAACCCAGTCAATCTCTCTCACTATTATCTGGTGCCAAGATGTCTTCTGGAGGGGCCAAGTGTGGCGAGAGCAGTTGGTTCACCGCGATGAGGGTCAAAAGGGAACAACCGATGAATGGTGAGTAACACAGGGGAGCCTCTCGATAGGAGGAGGCACCTCGATCAGTATACGTTGATCTGGGTCGTGCCCACGCAATCCAGGCACAGTGTCTGGTACGCATTGGTAAGAGTCGCACCAGACACTTCAGATTGCAAACATGGAGTTGACAATTCTGCACCTCCCTGGGAATGAGGCACAATGACCGGTGCACGTTAGGATGGGTTGCACCAGGCAATTCCAGTCATACACACAGCGAAGAGTTGCAGTTCCGTACCTTCCTGGAAATGAGGCACAACGTCTGGTGCATGATGATACAGGTTGCAGCAGACCAGTCCAGTCACACACACATAGAGCCAAATGAAGTAGAATGAGGCACTACTATAGGTACACCCCCATATCCGAGGGTGCACCCAGTGAATCGGACACCGCACGCAATGAGCATGCAGTCGGCATGTCGCACGAGAGAGATGCGGCACGATCAACAAAACAGGCCACGCAGGGTCCTGTAACCGGTTAATCTGCTCACCACCAACTAGGCACTTATGAGTGTCAGGGTCCCTGCAGTACAGGAACCACACGTCTTAAATGCATGCAAGATTTCTGGGGCTCAGCACTAGTCAATTTAGTCTCTAGACACAAGTCTTAGTTACACGCTCACACCACCCTACCAGTTGGGAATCAGCAGCTGATGTGGGCACTTGAGAGGGCACCACTCTCCAGATGTCACAGGTAGATGGTGTAGGCCCCTCGCGGGGAGATCTTTGAGGTCACTGAGATCTCCGGGAGAACAGGAGGCCCGCGATTGGACTCTTGGAGAGCACACTTCAGGGCACCACATTTCAGCAGGTCCTCGGCCCAGGCCAACCACTATTTGGACAGTTATCCTCCATGTGCACAACAGAGTCCTCTGGCAATGTGCACCACGCAGTCCGGGTTCTCCGGTCCCACGTCTCCACAAGTGTATCTCTCCTCTTGCTGAAGGATGGCACACGCAGTAATGCTGTTGTGTGTCTTTGAACTTAGGGGTGGTTTAGGGGGTTTCCTTTGAACCACAGATGTCTCCCCTAAATTGTAGGCCTGTCTGCCTTAGGTCCATGGAATGCAGATCTTGATCTTTATTGGGTCCATGATCCGGCCTCAAGAGGCTAAGTGACAAATCCTCGCTCTCCAATCTATCCCAATCGCCCTCAAATGGCAGAGGTCTGACCTTTGATAGTAAGTTAGTGTTGGACACTTTATATATTAATTTTGTGGGTTCATTCTCAGTGATACTCAAAGTAGTGCCCGGGGCCGCATGTAGCCCACCTGACCTTTACATGAGGCCCTCTGGTCAAGAGCAGCACTGGGCTGCTGTTTACGCGACTCAGCACTAACATTAAAAGATGCTAAATAAACAGGCAAGCATGTATTAAAAGGTTAATTGAAGTTAAAGAAAGAAAGTAGCTAGGATAGCCTGCACCGCTCAACTTTAGACTAGACACACCTTCATTTTGCAGCAAAAGTTTAAAAGTATGATAAAGTCTCTTCAAATTTCAAATTGTGTATTTCATTAACATGCAGAACCGTTTCTACTTACTACATCAGATTATATCAGTGTATTGAGAAGTATTTTTTTAATGGGGATAGTTTTCAAACATGAATTGAGAAACATTCATTCTTCCCCCAACCCTGACAACTATGCCAATAGTCTAGTAAGAGACAAGTCTGTTGTTATGTGCACTATTTGGGTGGCCTGGGTTTCTATTATACATGAACAACATTATAGTTTATCAAATCAAACACAGGAGAAGGTTTTGTACTGCACCCATCCTGAAGTCATGTATTTCGAGGTCCTCATACGTGATAATGAAGAAAAGAAGGGAAAGTGAAATAAAACAGTTACCTAGGATCACACAATTTAGTTAAGTGGAGAAGCTGGGTTTAATCCCAAGCTTTTGGTTTCATATTGTACAATTCAGACACTAGATGTATATGCCTCACTTCCTTTACAACCATCTTACCACCAACACCCGGCCGCCACCCTGCTGGTATCAATGCAGCCCTCTGTCACATCACAGACCAAACTTTGTGACCCCTAGGAAAATGTTTGCGAGTACCGATGATCTATATTAACAGAGGGGATGCCTGTCCAACTATGGTTTGGGATGCCCTAATGGCTTTTATCTGGGGTCAGATCAGCTACTAAGCTATTCACAAAGACAAGGAAGGGCGGGCCACGGAGGCTAGGTTACAGGAGAAACTTATCCAACTTGAGCTGCAATATTCATTTTGCCATAGGCATCCAAATTGTGAAAATAGCATGTTGGAGGTTTTTCAACAATGAACTATGCTACAGATGCAGCTGAAGAAAAGGATTTGAGATAAGGCCTGCTCTAAATATTGGGTGAAGCGCTTTTTGTGTTTCGAAAACAGTGAGGAGATGGGTTATGTATTGGCCTTTCAACTTAAGGAAAAAACCAATAAAAATCTGACTCGGGGTATAAGGGATTCTAATGGGAAGGTGGTCACAAGTTGCCCCGAGATACTAGAAGTCTTTCATATCCTGGGGGGGTGGGGGGAACGCATATTTCTATATTTGTAAAGAAGAATAAAGAACTTCTTGTTTGTGGCTCATTTCGCCCCATCTCATTGATAAACTGTGATTCTAAAATCTACACTTGGGTTCTTTCGAATCGACTTGCAGCAGTGATTACTTCACTAATAGATCCGATGAAGCATAGATTTCTTCCCTCGTGGGACACTACCTCCCATGTTAACCTCACCGTTTTTGCCTTGGATGTGTCCAGCAAGTTAAAAGGGTCTGTGGGGATGATCCTGTTGGATGCTGAAAAAGCATTCAACAGGGTCTCCTAGTGATACCTGTGAACGGTTATGTCCGAGACAGGATTCAGCCCGAGGTTTATCAAAAGGAGTAAGTCACTGTACTCTTCTCTAACAGCAAAAATCTCATGTACAGGAACGCTTTCCCTGCTCATTCAGATTAGTCAGTGACCTATGTAGAGATGCCCCTTTCCCCGCTGCTATTTATTCTTTGTTTGGACCCATATATTCATGAACTAAAATTATCCACCTTAATTCCACCGCCAAGATTGCACAATTGGGAGTCAAGCTCTTAGCTTATGCTGATGACATTGCTGTGCTCACATCATCTCCGGTGAAGGCACTGCCAGCGATCGAGGATGCTGCTATTGCATTTGGGCATGTCTCAGCGTACAAATTGAATAGCGACAAGACTTGGGTCATAGCAAACACTGAATCTGATAAAGAGGATTCTTGCTTTGTGACTTCGACCAAGTATTTGAGTGTTCATATCTCTTTTGATATGGGAACAATTGTGTCTTTGAACTATGAAACACTATGCATGGAATCACTTTCCTTATTCAGAAAATGGGATAGTCTACTACTCGGCCAAATTGGGAAATAATATCAATGGTCATTTTGCCATGCTATTTGTATCTATTTAGGTCTATCCCTTTGTACCTATACAAAGGTTTCTTTGAGTCGAAATCAGCTTGAAAGAATTCATATGATCATATAAAAAACACTGTTGTGCCATTCGTTATTTCTAACTGCCCACGCAGCGCCAGTGGGTTTGCGCTCCCACTTTTGTGAAATTATTAACATTGCTGTGTTCATGTTTTGGCTCTCTGCAGTAGGGGGCTTGGTTCTTGGGAGCTTGCAGGCCTATTCACGAAGTATCCGTTTTCCCCAATAACGGTCATGCCAAGTAAAGGACTGGTTGATACTGCTTATTTTAACCATACACAATTCAAGACATTATTGGTCTACCACAAGGTTTGTCAGGTTATTTGATCTATCTCTCATGTACCCCGCATCCATCAATTGACCTCACTTGGTAAGAGCCCTAGCCTCCCAGTTTCTTTTCAAGACAGCTTCCTTAAATGCTGGTGCATAGCAAAACTTCATCACCTTGGTCAATTTCTCATGGATGGAGTCCTTTTATCCTTTCAGGACATTAGTAGGGATTATAGGCTCCCCAAGATTGGGGTTGTTTGCTATTTTCAATTAAGGGAGTGTTTATTACGACTCCCCACTAATGAAATAAGTATGAATTTTTGAAGAGCTTCATTTAGATCATGGAACACAATTTTTACATACTTTTTATCTGATCTTGGGGCATCACGGGAACACAAGCAATGGGAAACAACCTTTACAACGCATGCATTACATCGCATGCCATTAGATCGCGGTTTTTACAACGCAAGTCGTTACAACGACTTGCGCTGGAGGGCGCTATGGTACAAGGAATAGTTTAATTTACTATCCAACACCTTCCCTACTGTACGTAGGCTGGAGTTGGAATAGTAAATTAAACTACTCCTAAGTCCAGCGCCCTCCAACCCAAGTCGTTGTAATGACTTGCGTTGTAAAAACCGCGATCTAATGGCATGCGATGTGAATGCATGCGTTGTATCGTCATACATTCACAAGCAATACATTTGGGGTACTTGCGCCTAGGTGGTCCCGCAGCTTGCATTGCAACATTTCTATTTCAGAGATACAGCACACCAATAGGCTTGCCCAGAGAAATCTTAATGTCTCTAGGCTTAAGGCTCATTCCTTTAAAATCCTGAAAGATTTGCACTATACACTGTCTAAGCGGTATAAATGGGGTTTAAGGGAAACTTCAGTCTACTTTCGATGCAGCGTGCCCGCAGTCGATACGATACATATCTTTGAACCTGTGGCGCTAATACTCAGTTTTGGCATGAATGAATCAACTCTTTAAGACTAATGTTAGCCCCGACCCGAAAATCATTCTATTTGGTCATGTTCCTAGTGTTCTTGGGGAAGTCAGTGGTGCTTTCTACTTTGCTGTACCCTTTGCAAGACTGGCAATTGCTCGTGCACGGCTGCAGAAGGAGGATCCTGATCCCCTATTGTGGTGGTGGGACTTTATATTTCTTTGCGGCCTGGAGCTTGCTGTAATAGAGCATCACCCTAGTTGCTTTAAGTTAAGAAGAATGTGGGAACCAGTTAAGCTGGGCCTTTTGGATCTTCTACCTGGTGGCCACCTGGAAATTTGAAGTAATATGAATATATTGTGTCTTAATCAATTGCTTAATTCTCTTCCTTGATAAATAAACTGTTATGATTGATCGTACCAGTGTATGTTTGATGGTTCTATAATGATTAATAACTTTTTTAAAAATCTGTTATGAGGCCATCTGGTCCTGTATTTGTATTAGTATTGTGAGATTTAAATGATCTATAAATTCTCAATAAAAAAATATTTTTTAAAAAAGAAAAAGGTTGGTTGATGACAGGTTGAGAGGTTGTTGTAATAGGGATTCTGTCCTGTGGTGTATGAACGGGATTGGCCTTGAATGGTGGCGGTATATTAATGTGAGTGCACTGCTCTATTGGATTGGGGCTGAGGCTGACGGTATGAAAGTCTTATGTGTGGGGCGTGAATGAACTGTAAAGCGATTTATGGCTCACCTTCAGTAGTCTTGGTTTCAATTTTCAGATGAGTGTGATAAGTATTTGTGATAAGTATTTGTTCTTTGAAGCTAGCATTTCTGTAGGTAATTTTAGATTTCACTGCATAAATTCCACCATTACCCTCCCTCAGGCGGAGGTGGCACTTGCCTGGGAAAGCGAGTACCCCGGTGCGAAACCCAATGATGACCCCACCCAAAAAGATACCATAGTGGTGATCACTTACACCACCAGTGGCAATTACTGAGTGAGGGTTTCCGGCCAGTGCTCTAGAGACCTGGGCCCCAGACACCAGTGTAGTTCACTTTCCTTTGATAAATAAAAACATGTGTCGTGATGGACTTACTACTGTTTATTTATTTTTAGTAGTAACATACACTTAGATTTTGTGAATAGCCAAAAGTAGAAATTTACACTCAAAAGTGTGAATTGGTGTCTATAAGCGTAAATTACTCAAAAGTGTAAGTTCCCTTTGTGGATCAGCGCCAAAGTATCAACTGTGAATATTATTATTTTGGTATCAAAATTACATTGAAAATATACTGGGTGCTATCTTCACAAGGATTGTGATCACTGTGCCGTTTGTAATCATGTGCCTGCATACTATAAAGGTCACAATCCTCTCTCATTGGAAACATTCTGACTCCCATGTTAAAATTTACACTCACCTATAGGATTGATTGTAAATACGCTGTTCACAATGTAGGAGCATAATTCTCTTGAAATTTAACACTGGATCAATATAATCCTATAGAGATATATAAAAATATCTGAACTATCTGTCAAAACTGATGACCCGTACTATGATTTTTGAAGTCACTAACTGATTGCAATAGCTAATAAAATCACAAGCACAATACTATGAATGTAACCTGCAGAAAACTTCAAAACATTAAAATATTTTAGTGTTGACATTTCAGATGTTAGATTAGAAACTAAATCATGGATATTTGCTCTTCTTGCTTAGGGTTTTGCTGCTAAAATATTAAATATTTTGTGATGCCCAAGGTCCTATTCATACTGCATTAACAGGTCTAGGTTCAGGAAGGACGGATCTTGCCAATGGTGGTGTGGAAACTGATCACTGGGGAGATAAGGGTCCACTGAATGTTCTAGAGCTCTGGATCTAACAAGCAGACCAGCTGAGTTCTGGACCTCAGCAGAGACTGGTAAGGTCAGGAGACCCCAAAATGTGGCTCATGGGCACTTCTTTTGGTATCCAGCTTGCTACGACTAATAATGAGCTCACGCTCAATGCAATGCTGAATGGAGACTAATGGTTGCAGGAAATGGGACAAAGTTAGAGGATCCCACAAAGATCAAACAAAATATTGGCACAGAGAGAGTGCACCTGCACTTATAACCTTGGATCTTGGCCAGACCTCCTTTGATATCTAATTAATGACAAAGATTTTTTCTTAGTACTGTGAGGCACTGCATCTTTTCTCTTTATGCTTGCTGGGGACCTCCATGCTGACTAAAACAACAGATGGAAAGTCTAACGGAGCTTCAGTGGGGCACGTGGCTTATCCCAGTCCATAGCAAACAGCATGACATCCAGAAAGGAACCAGGGTAGGGTATATACATGATTGAGATGAAAGTCTTTAATGAGGTGCTGGGAAGGTGAAGCTTTTTAGGTTTAGTTTGTGGTAGTTGGGCAACTTCCCACTACCAATCACAAGTTGTGTTGATGTTGGATCAGTCGCCCATAGAAGTGGACAGATGTTGCTGGGCAGAGGGTTGTTCTGCCCCGACCTTGTATTGGGATCATTCATGGCTATGTTCCACCACTCAAATGGTACAGCCAGCAGGGCTGCAGAGGCATGCACACTTTTGTTTCCAAACCAGACAGCCCCTTTTGACACCTGTAGGATGAGCTGTATCTGAAGGTGCCTAGGAAGAAGGTGTACCAGTCCACCTGTCCCTCCTGGTGGCAGGCCAGTTTCAATGCCATTGTGGCCAGCTACAGTCTGTATGTCTAACAAATGTTTGATTGATTTTCTTCCACGATCCTGATCTATGCCTAGGAACAGTACTATTTCATGCTGAAACCTGGGCAAAGATGCTGGGGAGCAGAAGCAACTGATGTCTGGGGCCTCATCAACATCACCGCTAAGACCAGGAACTCTGGTGTGGCAATAGATGTTATGGTTCCAGTCACTGCACCTGAAGATCGAGGCCAAGGAGAAAGTCCTTCCAGACTTATAAGGCCAAGAGCACCCCCTTCCTTGAAAAGGAGGCAGGGGAATGAAGAGTAGATGCTTCAGTGGGAAGAATAAGCAGGCTCTCATAGTCTTGGCTAAGGCCAAGGTGACGCATTAACAATCCTGCGGACCAGCTGCCCTCCTTGATACTATGTCTGAAGGCCCACTTGCTGCAAGTGGCAGATTGCTGATCCTCTACTTATCTGGAACGCAATTTCTGTTCCAGATAAGCAAATATGCATAGGTTCTCCTGGCACTAAAGAAGAGCTAACTAAACTCTTCAACAAGCTACATTAGCCAGGTTGCCTAGGGCTTAGTGGGCATCCAAAGAACTTCTCCAGAAGGTAGAGAATATACTCCTTTTAGGAGCAACCCAGCTGGTTCCACCCCCAGGAAGGGCACAGGGAAACTAGCTGCTCCTACTTCTTTCTTGTAAAAGGGAGGGATGCTCTGTCTCTTCTTGAATCTTTATTGTTCAATCAGTTCCTCCTCTTGCCTGTGCAAAATGCTAACTTTGGCTGAGGTACTGGCAGCTATACAGTGTAACGTCTGATGTGCTCAGTGGATCTTCAGGACAGGAAGTATCTATGGTTCACTATGGTATCACAACACTACCAATAGGCGACACTGACTTTTGGTCTCAGTGCTTCACTGTGGTCTTTGCAAAATCCTTGCCCTGGATGAGAACATCTTGCATCAGAAGAAAGTTCACTTATAAACATACCTAAACTGTTGAGTGGTGTTCTGAAAGGGTATGGAGTTGGCATTAATCCTAACCCCAAGTTGGGTTCACAATGAACTACCCAAAATCCTTTCTGTATTCTTCCAATAAAATTCAATTCATGGGGTGATACTGGACTCCTGCGGGGCAAAGTGCTTTCCCTCTTCTAGCGTGGGTAACACCTATCAACCAGACAGTGAGTAATTTCATGACCATAGAAACTGTGATACCCTGGTGAGTGTAGAGCCCTCGGGACTCCGAAGCATTCTGCATAAGGCTTTTACCCCACATGAAATTCAATACACACTTTCTAGAACTTCATCTGGTGGCTCTCCAGGACGAGCTTTGAGAAAACTTGCCATAGGTCATCCCAGACCACTAATCCTTGTTTTTAACCTTGGAATGGAGGGCCTTTCATCTAAGCTCTTTTCCCTTCCTCCTACACCTGTCTCAGTTTGCAGTCAGCACTGACTCCTCAGAGTACAGGTTGATGGAACACTGCAGAGGAACTCACTTTCAGTGATATGTGGGAAAATTTAGATATTGCCCTGTGCATGCATGAGTTGGAACACAAGGAAATATTTTTGGTATTGAACATGTTTCCATTCAGAGCATTGAGTGTCCACACAGGCAAATACACAGCCCCTTGTTAGATCTTAAAACAAAAGTATACCAACTCCCTACATTTCTATGTCTGCCTGTAGCTCTGTAAGAGTTGGGGCTGACAACCCAGAAGCTAGCAGCTTAAGGAGTTCTCTCTACTATTCAAATGAGTGTGCAATCCACCAAGTGGTCCTTAACCACATCTTCAAGGCCCGAGACCTAGAGTCGGCCTTCTGTATACACATTTATGACCCACCTCGACACAATGTTTGGCTTCTGCATTGGTGGGGGACCCAGTTTCTTGGAGGGGAGTCTGAAAGTGGTCTGGCTTGAGGCATTTTAATTTTTTATATCCCTTTATCCAACCCCATGTTTTTGAGCATTCTTCAGAAGATCAGGTAGAACCCATAGTGTTCAGTGATCTGTGTGGCTCTGGCCTGGACTCATCAGGTTTGTTACTCAGACCAAGTCCACCTCCTGCAGAGAGACCACATCCGTCTTCCCAGAGGAGAGGCCACCTGAAAGAATGCTCATCATCCTTACATTTGCTAAGCTTGAAAGGATGGTTCCTGTCTAATTGACCTTTCAATATCTGAACCTATCCTCAGAAAACCAGAGATTCTAGTAGTTGGCAGAATATCATCCACTCAAACCCAGCTTAAAAGTAAACAGGTGCGGTTATATCACTGGGCCTAAGTGAAAAACATTGATCAACTTACATGCTCAGTTGACAATGTCATTCACTTTTCACATCACCTAGCTGAGACAGGAGTACAGCTGATACCTGCATAACTGTTCTTGCTGCCATAAGGGCATAAAGGAACAGGCCTTGAGAATCATTCTCCATGGCTATGGAGGTAATCAAGAGGCATTTGAAAGGTCTGGTTCATTTATTTCTTTTGGAACAGCAACCAGCCATCCACTGACACTTCAGTCTTGTTCATTCTTGGATGATAAATAGATTTTATACTTGCAAAATGAATGAGTGACAAGGGTCTAGTATGAGCTGTATAGATAGATCAGAAGGGTTATCAGGTTTGAGTAATAGAATTACTAGGGGTTAATATTGATTATACCTCGATTTATGACAAAATTATATCCCCTTGAGAATACGGAGGAGAACTTTCTGGAGACTGTTCCAGTAGATTATATGGTGGCAAATCTTGTAGGAAGAAATTTTATATAAGAGAATTTAATTTTGAAAGTTGCTACACACAAAAGAATGACTCATCTCTAAAAAAGGTCCTATGGTGACTTTTAATTAGCCATGAGAGCTGTTATTTATGGAACCTTTATGGCACAGTCCCTAATTTCTGACTTTAAGGAGCTTTTTAGGGCTAGCGAAAACAGAGGTGAATGTCCAGCTCTGCTAGAAGGGGTTCGGGCAGCAAAATGAGTACCTTTTAGATATCTCATTTGATGTTGGTAGGGAATCCGCTATAGCTAGTGGAGCATCCATTGCACCTGAAGAAATCCTTTGCTTTAGGACTGGCAGAAGAATTGGTAGAATTAGAAAATAGAATACACAAAATCTTCATGGAAAAGAATGCTCTTCTGTAGTGTAGTTCCTATAGTACCCCTGCAGGACCTGCGCTTTTGGATAACATACACTGTGGGCCTGATGACAGACTGATTCTGAGCACCCCCACCGCGTATGTTAGCCTGTTTGCATTAGCTAGTTCACAGTGCCACTAGAATCTCCTTTTTATCAGAGAGATTAGTTTTTGGGAACCTCAGAACAAAACAACCCTGATTCCTCAGACTCGTGGAAACAATGTACTACGTTTCGCTCAGTCCCTCGTGCTTGCTCATTTGGTCTCAGAAAGTTACACAGAAGAAACAGTCGAGCGTGTTTACAATAAGAATTTATTGCACAGTTGTTCTTCTAGTATAAAATATATGTGCTGCAACAACTGTTAAACAGTAGCAGAGATATATGATCAGCAGTACAGTGAATAAGAAAGGCTAGTACAGTT
Source organism: Calotriton arnoldi (assembly GCA_963921515.1). Lineage (NCBI taxonomy): Eukaryota > Metazoa > Chordata > Amphibia > Caudata > Salamandridae > Calotriton > Calotriton arnoldi. Next base: position 2,930,998 of record CAWUFW010000979.1, read on the forward strand.
CTACCATTTTGCAATAGTCATGAACATATACATGAATATAAAATGCATTTATAAAATAAAGCGCATACTCCTACGATGCCTGTCTAGATGTACCTAAGTGTACCTAGCATGTGAGTAGGAGCGAAAGAAGCCAAGAATCCCGCTAGGATTTAGTCAAACCCCATTACCTGAATAATGAGTGTGTGGGACCTCGTCCTGGTCTCGAGTTGGACACCCCGCAAGGGATGGTTAGACCACTGTCCGCTGGAGCGACTGCATGCAGGAGCCTCAGTGTCTTTGGTCAGTGTGTCGGCCTGGAAGTCTCGGTTCCCTCTAACTACTGATAGCAAGAGGGGCTGTATTTATACAGAAAAGTATAGAGTCCCTTTGTCCCTTGTGTTAGCCATTGTTGGGTATGAAGATGACGTATGGGATGAACCGGTTACGTAGATGTTTATGCAGGTGGATCCTAGCCCCTGCCTGGTTTCCTAGAACTCTTATGAATATTTAATCATACTGGATGAGCACATCGAAGATGGTATAGGAGGCCATTGTTCGGGAAAAACCCTCCTTCTGTACCCAAACCACAGTCTAGATAAGGTTCAGCCCTCAGCGCCCGTTATTGTGGAGAATAGTGAACTAACGTAGGTGAAAGATTATGCCTATATTAGGGCATCTTAAACCATGCCTATATTAGGGCATCTATATGAAACATAACACCCACTCCTCTTAATAGTCAACAATAATAAACAATGACAGCAAACTACTAAGTCATACTAGGTGGTAGCGCATATAATTGTCAGTGAGCCACATAAAAACATTTTACAAATTTTAAAAGCATATTAAAAACATTTCTGAGAGGGGAAAAATGCGTAGAGTCAGTTTTTTGAATTTGTACTCAAGCTAAAGCTCTAGCTGAGTTCATTTATAGAATTTAAAACTTTTACAAGCGTTCTAGAAGGCCATGCTTTCCTTAGCGATAGTATCAATTTAGTAGGAAATGTTCCAAATTTAATCAAAGTCGAAATGAAAAAGGAAACTCCGAATTCTTTCCCAGCACATGATGGGCCAATTGAAGATTAATTGTCCTGGCTGGGAGACGCAACATCACAGTCACTTGCTGTAGGGGACGGGAATTGTAATATTTCACACAGTACGTCGATGGAGCACAGATGATATTCAGTACTGCCCATAGTTGGCATATCGGCAGCCGGTGCTGTAGTCGAAACCTCAGTGCCCGTAGTGCTAGTTGTAGGGCTCGTGCTGGTGTCAGCGCTAGTGGTGGCTGAGCTGACGCTCAACCCAGTTGTAAAAGGCACCTGCAGGTTTTCAAGGAATGCATTAGTCAGGATAGGAATACACTGGGGACACAGCCGAGCGTGGGACCTCAGCGGTTCCAGCCTCGTGTTCAAGTCCGCAGGCGTCTCTGACTCGAATGTCAGACAAATGTCCAACACTCATTCTTCACCGCAAAACAGGCATTGAAGAACAGGTAAGATGCAGTCCATCCAGACTGGTCTAAACGATAGGAACCAAGAAGCACTCAGTTCTCGTAGGCGAGGCACGCCCAGATGTTGTACCATGCGCTTACGGTATCTACGTTCCAGAAGAGCTTTCGCCATTTTGTTCGTGATTGGGCCGTCCATTGCGTATCAGGAAAATGACGATCAGGATTCCAGCTATTAAAAGCAGTATCAGAGGTAAACCTCCAAAGATGCTTCCAAATACGGAGTGTATAAAATTTGGGATAACTCCGAAGACTGTTTGGAAGGTGCTTGGAAAACCTGACCCTATGGTCTTAAATAAGTGTACAATACCACTCGTATCAGACATGTTAAAGATATGACCCACCATTTCTACGAAATGAAAGGGGCAGTTTGTACGAATAAGTGCTTGTATCTCGGTCGAGGTCCTTGCAACTTGAAGATCAAAGGTCTCTCGGGCGGAGGTTAAGTGTACAGTTCGCTGTAAAAGCATGGCTTTCATTCTGCTCAAAGCGTCAAATTTTATAAAAGACATCTCTAGCGAAGGCCACAAAGGCGCCTCCCTGACTGTACTTGTTGGGGGAAACAATACCTGCGTACCGGAAGTAACCCTGGCGTTCACGGTGACCAGATAGGCGATGCCACAGCAACCTTGATCATTCAGCATCAAGTAGCTCCCATTCGAGAGTAACTCGAAAACTGGTGTGATCACGGCAGCTGGAGTTCCTTTCATGTGGCAAGACAGATTTGCCACCGAACCATTACAAGCTCCGTGTAAAATAATGTCCTGACACATGAGAGAGCCGCTTAAAGCGTTCCTGCAGTTTGTACCACTCAGGAATACTTCACGATCACCACTCCGGCATCTAAATTTATATGGTTATTCCTAGGATTCCTTAATGTATTCTTTACCCAATATTTCATATCTGCCTGCCTGCATTTGCTTAAGGCAATACTGAAACTGAAAGGTCGTGGCCGGGAGAGTGATATGGCCCTGGATTAGCCATTCTGTTGATGGTGATTCCGCCACTGTGAATGGTAGCCTGTCCAGTTTTTCAATACGCAGCATTGTATATTTAGCTCCCCTTTGTGCCATTTCTATCTGTGTATCTGTGTGATTGTATTAAAAAAACAGAGACGTACTGTTTATAAAACGCCAAGGCACAAAGCCTGCATGCAAAGATTGCAGCATCCAGCTTAATAACATAATAGAACGTAACTGAGATTGGCCGTGTTGTAATATGGCTAAATCCTGTTCCAGTATGTCGATAGCAGAAGATACAATGTTGCCCAATGAATATATCCTGGAGGTCAAACTTGTTAACCCATTATCTACCACAGCTAAAGCTTTTTCTAAGTTTATATGCTCTATTTCCCGTATTCTCTCTGCGGCCTCTTGTTGGGAAATCTTCCAGTTTTCATTATAGGCAGCATATATGCCTGCATATATGAAATGTTTTTGACGTGTTTTCCTGGGTCCTAGTAAAAAGTCCCTAAGATCCATGTCTAGTGAGAGTAAAGATAAGTGTTGTTTCACTTGGTTCACTGACAGAATATCGAACACAGAAATATCGCGTGGACAGAATATCGTGTCCAAAATATCGAGGAAAAGAATATCGAGTAGGTAAGTGCAAATAGATAGGTATAAATTTACTATTCTTAACTCCAGATCTACGTACCTTGAAGATATATATATCGTCAAAGTACATATATGTGGAGTTATATATAGTAAAACTTTACTTACTCATAAGAAATGACCTTCACGATATTCTTGTCCTCGATATTTTTGACACGATATTGTGTCCGACGATATTTGTGTTTTCGATATTTTGTCCACCCACCGTTTCACTTCTGCAAGTGTTGAGGTTTCTAGCCAACCTAGGCACAACTTCCCAACACTGTAGGATGTCACTACCCCTGGATGTTCTCTCTGTACATAACGTGGGTCTGGCCTATGAATACTGAGTCCCTCGGTGATGTTCAGGAATCGCTTATGACAGCTATTCATGTCTAAGGGCCAAACCACCCACTGTTTCCAATTCGGGTCTGTTCTATTGTACTCTAAGATGTCATCTACTTTTGCCCCTTCTTTAGTAGTTGAATTTTGCCACCCCCCATATGTCGGTGTTGGAAACCTAGGGGTGTTCAGGTCCTTGCTCTTGGCTAGTCCAAGACAGGATGTCTGTTGCACAGTATCATTTAAAAAGATCATCTGCTGTGGAATGAGGCATGCTCTAAGTAGTGCCTCTGTACCCTGGACTTGCCAGTCCCTTGCACCCCAAACTGATTTTAAGTCAATTTTGTCTTTCTTTAGGTCGAAACCCTGTTCAGACAATTGGGCCAGAAAGGAAGCAGAGTAAATCTGTTTATTGTTTGTCAACATAATTTTCAGTGCTGATGTTGGTGCAACCTTGTAGTAATATGAGGCTGGATCTGTGGTGTTAAACCCTGAAAAGTATGAAAATTTCTGTGCAAACGTTTGTGAACTACTTTTTGGTGGTGTTGGGCAATGTTCCCACTGATGGTACTCAAAAACATTCCTAGGTGAAATGGATTTGTGCAGGAAATGATGACCATAATGTTGGTAACAGTACAACGTGTCATAATCTGAAGAACCCTCTAACATTTCATTATTAGAAAATGCAGCAGTTTTCTCTAAATCAGACAACATATTATTAACTGTTTCAGAGTCCCAATCATCAGAAAATGTACTTGAGGCAATGATATCACTTAATTAAATTTTAAATATATGATTAATTTTTAAAAGTTCCATTGGATTGAATATGTTAAAATCAACCTTGTCCCATACTATACCATCCGGTATAGGAACTGCTGTAATGTTCACTGATGACAAGTCTCTTTGCTCACGATGTGATGATGGATGTGGCTTCAGTAGTATGTTGACCTTTTGGGCTGTGGAGCTTTGTTGAAGATAGCGTCCATTAATAAGCATACTAAAAGTTAGTACTAAGCCAAGCCAGAAAAGAAAAAACAATATCCCAGAAATTACCCAGAGTTCAATCCAAGGCGATACCAGGTATATCTTTTTAGAAAGTGAAGAAAGTTCTGTATTTGTTGCTTGAATGGTGTTTTGGCTGGCGTCGTTTCCGGCTTGCTTGGATCCAGAGAAAACGTATCAAAGTTCATGAAATAGCCAGAAGCAGTTCGATCAATTGTAGGAATTGCATTGGGATTAGTTGAAATGTTATTTTGCTCTTGACGAGGCATGTTGACGTAGACTTCTGTATTAGGTCTAATTGCGCCTTGTGAATTAATCTGATGTTCATTTTGATTTTGAATGTTTGGTTCAAGTGGAACAAGTTCCATAGCATTGTTGCTTAGTCCTTCATTCCTTACAGGTGGCTCTTCAAACGTGATGAGTCTTTCTGTTTGAACTTCTTGGATTGTAGCTAGAGGAGGGAGTCTGCTACTGTGGAGACCACGAGGCCTACTGCTTATTATTGGCCACATAGTGTGGTTTGATTAAGTCGATTGAGACAAATCTTTTCTCCTTTTTCCCGGCAAGAGGCGGCAGAAGAACAGTTCTTATTCCTTGTACTGCAAGGACTGGTACAGATGTTCTGTATGAAGGTCCAAATTCCTTTTTGTCCGCAATTTTCTCTCTGATCAGATCCCCGACTTTTGGGATCCAGACAGGTCTTGCCGTGTCTGCCTTGACTTCCCCAGTGGCGGTCTGCTTAAGTCGGACTTTGCTTTGTTTTGTCCTGGATTCATTTAGATCCTGTAAAACAGCCAAATGATCATGGATATCAAATGGTTTTTCATCCGCCACTGCGCCTTCACAATCAAGATCAGGTACCCACATTCGTGTCCCAAAGAGGACTTCATATGGAGTGACACCCCCTAGAGAGTTTCTTGGCTGGTTGTTTATCGCCCGCTGTACCCCATAAAGGTGTTTGACTCAACTACCGCCCTTGCCTAATACCCTAGCTGTTAACGATTGCTTTAAGTCCCGGTTTTTTCTCTCCACAACCGAATTTCCCTCTGGATGGTACGGAGAGGAGTACCGAAATGCTACGCCAATTCCTTCCATGGCCTCTTTGTAAGCCCGGGAGCTAAACGCAGGGCCGCGGTCAGAATGTAACGTGCTAACTGCGTATGTGCCGATAAAGACTCGCAAATCTTTGATAACAGTTTGAGCGTCAGCCGAGCGCTGAGGCCAGACCCATAGGAACCTCGAGCAGGAATCCACTGCAACCATGATATATTTGTAAGCCCCGTCCATTTGTAAGGGGCCACAGTGGTCCAAGTACACACATGCGAGAGGTTTGTCTGATTATAATATTGGCGTCTGCGCAGGTTTCGTTACCGTGGAGCCTTTCATCTACTGGCAGATGTCGCAATTCAAGACATAGTCTTTAGTTTGCTTAGTTAACCCTGGCCACCAATAGCGCTGTTTCAATAAAGAAATAGTCGCTGTAACGCCAGTGTGCGCAGAGCCCAAACCCTCATGTGCTGCTAGTATTAAACCTTGCCTACGATCCATATTTGGTATTACCCTATCCCCCACTCCAGGAATCTGAGCATATGGAATGTTACTTGCATCTCACTTGTAGGAGTATTTGAGTGGAAATCTTTTAGGTACTGCTGTGCTGCCTTTGCGTGAAACAATGACAGCTACCATAATCTCACTGTCTATTCTCGTTTTGGAACGAGTGAGTGCAGCTACGGAAGCCGTGCGAACAGCCCCCTTTGCGGCTTCATCAGCCAATGAATTCCCTTCAACGTGAACGCCATCACGTTGATGACTCACGTGAGTCCTTGGTAGCTCGTTTTTCAACTCTGCTAACTGCTCCCATAGCATTTTATGCTTAATTGTGCCACCTTTCGCATATTCAAACCCGTTTTGCTCCCAATGATCTAGGTATTCATTATATGACTGAACACAGTAAAACGAATCACATACGATTAGTGTGGGGAATTCATGATCCGCATTTACCAGTGCCAGTATCAGTGCTTTTAACCTTGCCAACTGTGCCGTGCAGTCTCCTAGCGATTGCGTTTTTGTGCAACTCGGATAGAACTTTCCATCCTGCATGTGACCTTTAACGATCGCACATGCTGCGCTGTTTTGCTGCTTACTTCCTATGGCCTGTTGCACAGATCCGTCAGTATAAATAATATATATTTATACTGATCGAGAGGCAAGATTTCATTTTGTAGAGGATATTCGTGTTCATATTGCAGGAATGCCTGTGTTTTTAAACTTGGATCAAATCTGTATTCAACGTCCGTTGCAGTAAGAGAATTAGCCCATTGTATCCATCTTGGATGTAAGACTTTCGCATTTGGAATGCTAGCCTTTGTAACAGCTTCTAAAGCCGGTACCGGGGTTACGACAATAATGCGTTTCCCCTGAGCCAGTGCTCTTTCTCTTGCTACAGCTGTCTGAACAGCTGTCAGTATTTTCTCTGTTGAAGTGAAACGCATTTCTGCATTTGTGTACAGGTGTGATTTGTATGCGATTGTTACTGTTTCTCCTTCATTGAAGGTTAAGTAAGTGTACCCGCAATTATACGGATCACCAAGTGGCGTACGTTTACGCGTGTTTGTAAGTGTTTGGAAGCTATCATGTCTTCCAGGATTGAACGAAGAATATTAGTATGTTCTTGTGTCCAATTTCTGGCTGAAAAGTCAGGTTTTATTAGGTTGTAGAAAGGTTTTACCCTTTGTGCGTCATCTAAAATGTATGTTCTGCCGAAATTTAGGAATCCCAGTATTGATTGTAAATTTTTTATTGATTTTGGAGGCTGGAGCAGCGCACATTTTTTAAAAATGTTTGCTGCTAGACTTTTCCCTTCACTTGACAGCTCATATCCTAAAAATAGAACATTGAGGTGGGCTATTTTTGATTTTTTTAAAGTTAAATTTGTAGCCCTCAGTGGCAAATCCCATAATAATGGTGCTTACCCTGGTCAAGTGCCTCTCTAAGTCATCGTCTATTAGATAAATATCATCAACATAGGACAATGCTTCTTCATCAAATTTTTGAAGTAACTCTGTTACCCTTCCTGAAAATACCCAGGGGCTATTCTTATACCCTTGGGGGAGCCGACAAAATTGTTGCTGGGACCCTAACGCTGAGAATGCAGTCAAATACCTGCTTTCAGGCGCTATATTTTGGCAGAAAAATCCATTTGAGATATCAAGTGTTGTTTTGTATTTTTTCCGCACTATGTTATTCATTAATGCGGCACTATGTGCATTTTGGACAGCAAATGTCTTTGTGCATGAGTTTAAATGTCTGTAATCTAAAACTAGATGATATGTATTGTCGGGTTTAGAGACGGGAAACAAAGGATTGTTCATTGGAGAGGTACATTTTTCAATGACCCCCTGGTATTCAAGTTGATCTAAGATCTCCATGACCTGTTTTTTAGCTTCTTGCTTTATTGGGTATTGCCTCTGAGCATTAGGTGAAACTTTTAACGGGATCACGTGGTAGGTTGAATCCTCATCCCACCCAGCGTGATTTTTGTACAATGCTGGAGCTTGGGCTACTGCCCACTCCCGTGCATATGTATGTTTAAGCTGAACGGGAACATGGTCGGAAAATGCAGGAAAAATTATACTTTCTCCCCTGGGGCACCCCATTACGAATGCTGGCGGCCAATCTTGTTCGGCTAACAGGATGTCATACCCAGATGATAAGTTCTTCCAAAAGAGACCTTTTATTTTCCTGGGCTTGTCCCCTCCATCCGGAGTGTTATTTTATGTAACTTATGTGGGAGCTCACCCTTTTGTCTGTTGTTTCCACTGTGATGTAATCATTCAAGTCCGCTGTCACCAGAAATTCCTTCAGGTTCTGGCGAGCTATTGTTACTTCTGCCGCACTGTCTAGCATCGTCAGAGCCCATTCCCCGTTCAGAAGTTGTGTCCTCAGAATTCTGGGCATGTCTGATTTTCAGACCAGCAACTTTCTTTTTCTTAAATTGAGGTTTTGATTTTGGCTTATCTTCTTTTTTGGAAGTAAAGTCTGGAGCGCGCTGCTTGTCTCTGGACTGTGTGCGCTCCTCTCTGTGTTCTGACCGTCCTTCTCTCTCTGAGTTTTTCTTCGAGCCCTGAAAGGAACGAGAGGAACCTGTATCAGTATCCTGATACCTGTCAGGTTTCCTAATATTATCCCTATTCCTAAGGTTGTACCTCTTTTCAGAGGGCTCCTGTGGAGGAGATCTACCTCGGGACTGAGATCTGTTGTCTTTAAACTTTTGTGGTTTTTTATTATCCCACTTCTTTTTAGAAGAAGTCGGTGTCTGCTTAGAAGTGTCCTTTTCGGGACTGCCCATTAGTTGAGGTTTTACAGCTTTTCCCCCAAACTATCCCTGCCTAACTCTGCATACGCAGTTTCAATTATTTTGGGTAGTTCATTCTCCTGTTCTAATGGAGAGAACTCGCGTTGGCGGATTGCCACTGATGCTGCTTCCCCTTTAATGTTAGCTAGTATTATGGCTGATACCTGGTCTTAGTTATTTAATAACTTCATCCCCAAGTTCAGAGTAGGCTCTGCTCCGTACTCATTTTGTATTTGTCTCAATACATCTGGTATCACTGCTAATGAAGGAATACCATGAGTTCTGGTATATATGGCAGCAAAGACTGTACCCAAAGAGGTACAATCCTCTAACTGTGGTCTAATCCCCATGGGCAAGCAGATTGTTAACATTCTGTGTTTCTCAAATGGTGTGGTATTTGGGAATATGCTTCTAACTGGGTTATTTTCTGAGCTACCCCGAAAGGAATTTTTTCACGTTTTGTGGGCAATTTACCCATTACCGCGTGTTATGTTTGTGGAGTAATTTTAGTAGCTGTGCTCTGTGTAGGAGCTGTATTTGGTGTAATTACTGTTGTTTGGACTGCAAGTGTCCTCATGACGAATTGTGTCATGTTTCTGTAAAGTTTTATCAACTCTTTGTGTTGAAAAAGCAATTCATCATTTGGCATTGAGTCAATGTCAGGATGTGGTGCATAGGTCGCTAATATCGGCCATGTTGCTCCTGGTCTTCCTAATGGACCAAGTCTTGCTCTTCTTCTTGAGTGGGGTAGGGCGCCATTAAACCAGAAATTGTTCCTGGTAGGTAAGCGGAATCTCAATCTCCTCAAACGGAGTGTAGACCGCTGGGACTTCTTCATGTGTAAAATAATGAAAAGTTTTTGTTATAGCATTTGATGCTGGGAATGTAATCCATGAATAGAACACCTCTGTTTGGAAATCTTCGTGTGCCTCTATCACGAATATTACTACACCTCCTCTGGATGGTACACCATTTTTGAGGAGTTTAACTGTGAGTGTGTGTCTTACATTGGGTGCAATTTGTATTGCATTGGCATCTTCCTCAGAATCTGACTGACCTATTTGTGCAAGCGGGTCTAATTCTCCGTTTTCGGTAGTCATTGTGTGAAGAACACGGAATAACTGTCCAAGGAAATTAAGATAAGGTGTTTTGCACACTTTTGGGAACTAAATGTCCTTCAAGCTTGATTAACCAACAGCCAATAAATAGGATGTCCTGCCTACTCAGCTGTGGCGGAGTTTGTGCCCACCCACTCCAGACGTCTCTGGTTTTTGTGAGTCGGGGTCTCTGAGAATAAGCACGACTGAACTACTCAGATTCTACTGTTAAATAAGTACCAAACCAATGTTGGTGGCGCCATGTAGTGTAGTTCCTATAGTACCCCTGCAGAACCTGCGCTTTTGGATAACATACACTGTGGGCCTGATGGCAGACTGATTCTGAGCACCCCCACCGCGTATGTTAGCCTGTTTGCATTAGCTAGCTCACAGTGCCACTAGAATCTCCTTTTTATCAGAGAGATTAGTTTTTGGCAACCTCAGAACACGACAACCCTGATTCCTCAGACTCGTGGAAACAATGTACTACTTTTCGCTCAGTTACTCGTGCTTGCTCATTTGGTCTCAGAGAGTTACACAGAAGAAACAGTCGAGCGTGTTTACAATAAGAATTTATTGCACAGTTGTTCTTCTAGTATAAAATATATGTGCTGCGACAACTGTTAAACAGTAGCAGAGATATATGATCAGCAGTACAGTGAATAAGAAAGGATAGTACAGTTCTACCATTTTGCAATAGTCATGAACATATACATGAATATAAAATGCATTTATAAATTAAAGCGCATACTCCTATGATGCCTGTCTAGATGTACCTAAGTGTACCTAGCATGTGAGTAGGTGCGAAAGAAGCCAAGAATCCCACTAGGATTTAGTCAAACCCCATTACCTGAATAATGAGAGTGTGGGACCTTGTCCTGGTCTCGAGTTGGACACCCCGCAAGGGATGGTTAGACCACTGTCAGCTGGAGCGATTGCATGCAGGAGCCTCAGCGTCTCTGGTCAGTGTGTCGGCCTGGAAGTCTCGGTTCCCTCTAACTACTGATAGCAAGAGGTGCTGTATTTATACAGAAAAGTATAGGGTCCCTTTGTCCCTTGTGTCTTGTGTTAGCCATTGTTGGGTATGAAGATGACGTATGGGATGAACCGGTTACGTAGATGTTTATGCAGGTGGATCCTAGCCCCTGCCTGGTTTCCTAGAACTCTTATGAATATTTAATCATACTGGATGAGCACATCGAAAATGGTATAGGAGGCCATTGTTTGGGAAAAACCCTCCTTCTGTACCCAAACCACAGTCTAGATAAGGTTCAGCCCTCAGCGCCCGTTATTGTGGAGAATTGGGAACTAATGTAGGTGAAAGATTGCCTATATTAGGGCATCTCAAACCATGCCTATATTAGGGCATCTATATGAAACATAACACTTCTTTTCGACAGAAACAACAACTCTTGTTCTCCAACTAGAGCAAACCTTTTAACCAGCCTCCCAGAACACAACAATCTTCTTTGCAATTTAAAAAATCAAAAGGGAAATTTTTAATAACAATAATCAAAACCAAAAACAAGGAACTTCAGGAAAAAAGCAAAAATCCTGACTGAAGAACAAAGCTCTTAATTTTGGGATTCAGGTAGAAATCACCATTTTGCAAAGGCCTGGGAAGAATCTACCTCAGACCCTTAGGTTCTTATAGTGGTGAGAAAAGGGTATACCATCTAGTTCCTGACTACTGCTCCTGCCTCGGAAATCAAACTAACACTGTGGGGTCGATTCCGATTCGGGCCGGAAAAAGCACCGACCGACTCGGATCCGGAAATAATACCGACCGACACGTACCTGTGGCGCCCGACACGCCAAGTACGATGCAAGGCGTGAAAAATCCGACCGACACGTACCGAACCCAAGTCGACCAACCGAGCCGCACGGAAAACAGCAATCCGGTCGGAAAAACACACGAATCCAACCGACCGACACGCACCCGGAACAAATCCGACCGAAACGTACACGCGAACTCCAAACCGCAAAGTACGATGCAAGGCGCGAAAACCACGAGCAAGTCGGACGGAGGCCAAGCCGTACGACCGACACGCATACAAAACCGAGCCGAAGCAACACAAAACACAGCGACCGACGCGTACGCAGCATAGAAAACTGCACAAACACAGCGTGAACGAAACGGAGAAGACCGTACGAGACAAATGCAGGGTCCGACTCGGTCACAAGAACGTTTCCAACATACACAGACAGTACAAAGGAAAATTCACCCAAAAAAGGCCAAACAAGCAGTTACCAAGCCAATAAATACTGGGGGGTGGGGACAGAGAACAAAGACACACCCACAACTCCACCCATATAAAGGACACAAATCACAACCATGAGCCTTTGCAAATGCCATTCCACTGCCAGCACCCAAGAGAAAGCAATCACACACCCACAGCTCATCCCTCACACAAGCCACACACCATCAGCACACCAACAAATACCTACCTCACATACACCCAGCAAAACACACACTCACACACCCTCACCTGCACACCAACACACACATCACTCACCATCACCACCCATCACCATGCCCCCCAAGAAGAATCCCAAGTTCCTAGATTGTGAATTGGAAGTCATGGTAGACGAGATCCTCAGGGTAGAGCCACAGCTGTTTGGCACACTGGTCCAACAGACCCCCATCTCCCAGAAAACCAATATGTGGGAGAGGATCATCAACAGGGTGAACGCACAATCACCATGTCGGCGCACAAAGAGCGACAACCAGAACAGGTGGTATGACGTGCGCAGGAGGGTACGGGACCTGCTCAAGAAAGACTACATCAACAGCCAATACACCGGCAGTGGCCCTCCTGCCAAGCCAATATACCTCAGGCCCTGGGAGGAGAAGGTGCGGGCCATCCTTCCGCCAGTGAGCGTATATGGACTAGAGGACATCCCAGAGCCTGGTGAGTACACAACAAATGTACACAATATACTGCCACAAAACACACACATCACTGTCAAGGGGAGAGTCAAACCATGCACTCATAGCAATTACACAGCAACCAGAACAGAATCATCCCAAAATGTGTATGTCAGTCAGATAAACACAACACATGCCATCAAAAAAGTCACATCCAACTGTGCCATCACATGTACAAACACAACTACAACTACAGCTAGGCAGTGGCACAAATAGAACTAACAAACACATCCAGACATGTAGCCACCACAACAACACCAACACACAGTGAAGACCACTCAAAGGAAGGAATTCTGTGTATGCTGGCCAAGTCAGTGTAGCCAATAGCATCATGGGAGTCGCAGTCACACATATTGCCCCCCACAACTGTCCCATCAACACCACCATGAACCATGCGCACATCACAGGGAGTGGAGAAGGACTCACAAGATGGCTGACACTGGCAACTGCTGTGGGGAGCACAAGGCCCTGCTGGCAACTGTGCACCAACAAACAGCAGGACACCACTGACTGACATCCTGAGAGACAACTTCCACTCCCTGCAATGCAAGCACGTTCCATGGTGGGATATCTGGCTAGCTGGGTGGGAAGGAGGACTTGCAGCACTGACCATAATCACAAGCACCTCCCCTCACACACCCCCAACACAAACTCCACAGAACCCACCTGGTAGAATGCAATGCCCCCCATCCTAACACAAGATCCCACAAAGAACCACCACCCTGGGTTATGTTGTGTGAAGCACAGGGCCACTCTTGGGACTTTTAGCCAAACAACTGCCAGGACAACACTCCCAGCCATCCTGTCAGCACAGCCAGCCCACCCCACAGGGAAGCAGAGTCAAAGGAAGGAAGCATGGGCATGCTGGGAAGGGAGGTGGAGGCAATAGCATGATGGGAGTCGTAGTCACAGCTCTACATCCCCCACCACATGGCCCAGCAAGCTCACACTCACGCATGCACATCCCACAGAGAGTGGAAAGGCCCATCAAAGATGTCTGACACTGATGCTGTGTCGTGGGGAGCACAAGGGCATGCTGGGTACTGCACACCAACCAACAGCAGGACACCACTGTCAGCCATCTTGCCATTGCTCTCACACCCACACACACTGAACTCCCCACAAAAGCAAGTAAGTATGGGAATGCTGGGAAGTGGGGTGGCGGCAATAGCATGATGGGAGTCGTAGTCACAGACATAGCTCACCCCCACAACTGTCCCATCAACACCACCCTGAACCATGCTCACATCACAGGGAGTGGAGAAGGACTCACAAGATGGCTGACACTGGCTACTGCTGTGGGGAGCACAAGGCCCTGCTGCCAACTGTGCACCAACAAACAGCAGGACACCACTGACTGACATCCTGAGAGACAACTTCCACTCCCTGCAATGCAAGCACGTTCCATGGTGGGATAACTGGCTGGCTGGGTGGGTGGGAAGGAGGACTTGCAGCACTAACCATAGTCACAAGCACCTCCCCTCACACACACCCCAACACAAACTCCACAGAACCCACCTGGTAGAATGCAATGCCCCCCATCCTAACACAAGATCCCACAAAGAACCACTACCCTGGGTTATGTTGTGTGAAGCACAGGGCCACTCTTGGGACTTTTAGCCAAACAACTGCCAGGACAACACTCCCAGCCATCCTGTCAGCACAGCCAGCCCACCCCACAGGGAAGCAGAGTCAAAAGGAAGGAAGCATGGGTATGCTGGGAAGGGGGGTGGAGGCAATAGCATGATGGGAGTCGTAGTCACAGACATAGCTCACCCCCACAACTGTCCCATCAACACCACCCTGAACCATGCTCACATCACAGGGAGTGGAGAAGGACTCACAAGATGGCTGACACTGGCTACTGCTGTGGGGAGCACAAGGCCCTGCTGCCAACTGTGCACCAACAAACAGCAGGACACCACTGACTGACATCCTGAGAGACAACTTCCACTCCCTGCAACGCAAGCACGTTCCATGGTGGGATAACTGACTGGCTGGGTGGGTGGGAAGGAGGGCCGGCTGTCAACCAAACACAACCAATGCAGACCATGTTCACACCCCAAAAAATACATAGAAATGCCCAAATAATGCAGGACAATGTGCCACACCAATATCAACCCCTGACTGTGACGACTTAGGACAATGCAATGTACAGGCCCGCACCCAGAGGCACAGTCACAACTGTCATGTGTGTCAACCATTGATGCCTGCAGAAACATAACATACATTGTTTGTGTCTCCCAAAAACAGGTGATGATGGGGACACAGCAGCAGACGCTGAGGAGTCCCAGTCCCAGGCTCAAGAGGATGCGGAGCTCACTGGCGTCGTACAGCCTCTGTCCTCCTCGGACGATGAAGACCAACCTGGCACATCCGGTGCAAGTCTACATGCAGCACCAGCAGGACCACCAGCTGCAGCACCAGCAGGACCACCAGCTGCACCCCCTGCACCCACCCCTCCAACGACTGTCACCACAAATACCATCCCTGCCGACATGGACAGAACAAGGAGCAACACCAGCACAGGGACCCTGGACCAACCTGGGGCCATGGACACCACCACCACCACCAACCCCCAAGGTGGACCAGGGTTATCTGTGCGTGCCACTGCACACACTGCACATGTCAGCAGGGGTGGTGGGAGGGGTGGGAGACAGAGGTCGCTGCTTGCAGACGTTGCTGGTGTGCATGATGACCCACAACTGGTACGCATAGCTGATGCGTACCAGTCCAGCACCGGAGACCTCAGCCAGGTAGTGGGGCTCCTCAGAGACATGAAACAGCAGCAGGCTGCCCATCATGCCCGCTTGGACTCCCACATGTCCCACGTGGAGTCACACATTTCCCGCGTGGACTCACACATGTCCCGCGTGGAGTCCAAGTGGGATGCACTGCATGAGATGACGGCGGTGCACAGCGACATTTTACAATGCCTCCGCCAGATGAACAGCAACCAGTCCACACCTCCCTGTGTGCCAACAACATCTGGTGCCAAACAAACTGCAACTGCCACAGGGAGGGAGGATGACTCTGGGGGAGAGTCCCCTGCACCGAAGCAGCCTGTACTTGAGGGCCCCCCCCCAAGAAGAGGGGTCGTCCGAGGAGGGGCAAGTGAGAGGCCGATGGCCAAGCACAACTCCCAGGAAGCCTGAACCTGTTCTGGATGTTCGCCTTTGTGCACAGACTGTTCACCCTGTTGACGGCAACACTACTCCCACACATTGCATGGGGAGTACAAGTTGGACCAATGTGTCAGACAACTGTGGCCCCGATACTGGGGATTCTGTCTACCAGGACTTTCAATTCACCTAGGAACTTCGGATTGCAAGATTTATGTACAGCACTACCCATCCTATGCACTATTCACACAAATGTATCACAATAAACACACTAATACACCATACTTGCCTCTGTCGTGATTCCAACGTGGGTGCTGTTATGGGGATGATGACCTGCAAAATTACACTGTGTATGCGAACTGCAACAGCAAGGACAACACAGGCATGTGAGTAAAGGCAACGTGACACATATGAGGGAGACACACCACCAGGGCTACACAACACATACACACCTAGGCCATCTGACTCATTGCCTACACTGATGTTGCCAGGGAAGACGGTGCAATGCACAGACACCACACCCATTCCCAGTTGTAGTCAAGTAGCCCACAGGTGCAGTAAGCAAATGGCACTCAAATGTGTGACCACAGACAACGCACATCACAAAGTGAAGCACAGGTTTATTACACAGTTGCAACATGTCGTAACCACTACAGATGCAAGGTAATCCCACCTGGCAGCGGGCACACAGTCAACAACTGTAGACGGAAGGAAGTCCATGGGTGTGGCGCACATCACCTGTAGGGACACAACAGCTACCAGCCTGGAAGTGCAATCACGTCGTCAGTGGACACAGTTGACCAAACGAATCTGAAAGTACCCTGTGAAGGACAGAAATGACACACAGTCAAAAGCAATGGAGTACAGGACAGAACAGCAAAACTCATGCACAATACATGTTACAAGATACCCACCCAGAACCAAGTTAGCATGTCAACACTGTTGGGGAGTACAGCCCACCTGTAAGCACACATCGCAACACACATCCAGTCAAGTAGCCCATGGACACACTCCAACAGCACCAGAGCACCACCTACACATCATGCCAACTCACATCATTGACATGACACCTCAGGATACTCACATTCAGCTAAAGAAGTTGGTGATGAGCTGTGTGCGGACATCACCATCATCATCATCATCATCATCGTCACTGGCATCGTGGTCCAGGCCAGGATCCTCCACAGGTGGCGGATGTTGGTCATTGTCATCCTGGATGAGAGGCAACTCCTTCCGCACTGCCAGGTTGTGGAGCATGCAGCAGACGATGATAATCTTGCACACTTTCGCAGGGGCATATGGGAGGGACCCTCCGGTCTTGTCCAGGCAGCGGAAGCGGCTCTTCAGGAGACCAAATGTCCGCTCAATCACTCTCCTGGTCCGACCATGTGCCTCATTGTAGCGCATCTGGGCTGGTGTCACAGGGTTCCTGAGGGGTGTCAGCAACCACGGCATGTTGGGGTATCCCGAGTCACCTACGGACAGACAAGTGCACATTAGCTGACTTGGAAAAGTGGGCGGAATACTACAGATCAGATCACACACAATGGCACAAAGTCAGTACACACCGACAAGCCAGGCACGCTGGTTCTGCATCTGTGCCATCATCCTGGGGATGCGACTACTCCTCATCACAAAGGCATCGTGTGCTGAACCAGGGAAACGGGCACACACGTGTGTGATGGTCATGTCTGCAAGACACACCACCAGTGCATTGACCGAGTGGTAGTGCTTGCGGTTCCTGTAGGCCTGCTCCTGGGCCTGTGGTGGTACCAAAGCCACATGTGTCCCATCAATGGAGCCAATGACATGCGGCATCCTCCCCAGGGCATAAAAGTCACTCTTCACGTCAGTGAGTCGTCGCAGTCTAGGGAAATAGATATACCGGTTCAGGAATAGCAACATTGCCGCCAAAACATCGCGGAGCACATGGCTCAACATGGTCTGTGACATCCCACCAGCAGTCGCCACAGTATGTTGGAAGGTGCCGGTGGCAAAGAAGTGTAGGGCTGCCATCACCTTCACCTTGGGGGTCAGCGCTGTAGGATACGGCCGGCCAGGCTGCAAATGTGGGGACAACTGCACTGCCAAATCCTCAATCAGCTGCCTGGTGAAGCGGTACCGTCGGATGCTGTCCCGTTCCACCATCGTTGCCAGGTCTGGGAATGGTCGATGGACAGCAGGAGCCCTGCAGTGCAGAGGAGAAGTAAGCAAGATTGTCAGTCACCCCACATATGCGGCATTGAACACACTCAATATCCCAACATACATCATTATGAGGCACAACTACATGAAGTGTGCAGTTCCGGAAGGACATGTATGGTACATACATGGCCAACATCTGTCAACACGGTCCAACAGGTGGCATCAATTAGTCCCAGGTTGGCCCATTGGATATCATGAGGCCGTGTCACAGTTCCCATCTCCTGCTGCCGTGTCACAATAACCCCCACAGTGACATGTGAGGACAGATGTGCCCCAGGCACCACAGCTCAACGACAGGTACATTCCCAGGGACCCTGTATTGCCACGTGGACACTGGCATTACATGGAGTATCATGTATACACCACAGCAAAACAACCATGACCCCCACAGGTAGTGGCCCCACTTGCCACGGCAGGACAGACATGGACGTCTGTGACACACACACGCACAACATCAAAGTCCATGCACACACAACCTGGATGTGGAGACTGTCTCCCATTGTGCACATGAAATCAGAGACATTGTAAACACTACATGCACAAAGACTGTGGAGGACCATCACTATTGTGCCACTGGGACACCCTGGCTCAAACATACCGTCCCACATGGGACTCACGGGGTATGTGACATGACATACACATACACCACCGTGAAATGTGACCATGGCACATGCACAGATATGAACAGTTGCACATCACAGTGGTCATGTACACGTAACACCCAGGATCCTGTCCCCATGAACATGTGCACAGCCTGGGGGTGGCTGCCCACAGGTGACACCCACAGGACAACATGTACACCAACATACACACAATAGGAAATGCAGCCTTACATGCCTTATGATAAAGTTTGGACAGGCTGTCGTGATGTAGGTGTGCCCCTCACTCCCTGGGAGCTATCTGTGGCTGGCATATGTCCATCTGAGACAGGCATGCTGACATATGCCAGTCACATGTACAGTGATGCGTTGTACTGCAATGGACCGATCGGTGCCCCCGGCCGGCCCATTGCATTCACTGTGTGTGGGTACGCGTTGTACCCCTGTACGCGTTGTACTGCAATGGACCGATCGGTGCCCCGGCCGGGCCATTGCATTCAATGTGTGCGGTACGCGTTGTACCCTGTACGCGTTGTACCCCTGTACGCGTTGTACTGCAATGGACCGATCGGTGCCCCGGCCGGCCCATTGCATTCAATGTGTGCGGGTACGCGTTGTACCCCTGTACGCGTTGTACTGCAATGGACCGACCGGTGCCCCGGCCGGCCCATTGCATTCACTGTGTGCGGGTACGCGTTGTACCCCTGTACGCGTTGTACTGCAATGGACCGATCGGTGCCCCGGCCGGCCCATTGCATTCAATGTGTGCGGGTACGCGTTGTACCCCTGTACGCGTTGTACCCCTGTACGCGTTGTACTGCAATGGACCGATCGGTGCCCCGGCCGGCCCATTGCATTCAATGTGTGCGGGTACGCGTTGTACCCCTGTACGCGTTGTACTGCAATGGACCGATCGGTGCCCCGGCCGGCCCATTGCATTCACTGTGTGCGGGTACGCGTTGTACCCCTGTACGCGTTGTACTGCAATGGACCGATCGGTGCCCCTGGCCGGCCCATTGCATTCAATGTGTGCGGGTACGCGTTGTACCCCTGTACGTGTTGTACCCCTGTACGCGTTGTACTGCAATGGACCGATCGGTGCCCCGGCCGGCCCATTGCATTCAATGTGTGCGGGTACGCTTTGTACCCCTGTACGCGTTGTACTGCAATGGACCGATCGGTGCCCCGGCCGGCCCATTGCATTCAATGTGTGCGGGTACGCGTTAGTACCCCTGTACGCGTTGAACTGCAATGGACCGATCGGTGCCCCGGCCGGCCCATTGCATTCAATGTGTGCGGGTACGCGTTGTACCCCAGTACGCGTTGTACTGCAATGGACCGATCGGTGCCCCGGCCGGCCCATTGCATTCAATGTGTGCGGGTACGCGTTGTACCCCTGTACGTGTTGTACCGCAATGGACCGATCGGTGCGCACCCATTGACAATGGGTTTGCCTGGCAACGGACGCGTTTTCGAATTTCGAACGAGTCGGTTGCTGGAAAATCAGTTGGTCACCCACAACAATGTTGCAAAATCATGTATGTCATGAAGTTGAAGATTTGAAGGATGCTGTGGGCGTGTTTTGGTGCTGCTATTCCATGGATTGGCCAGATTCAGAAGATGCAAACGACTTGGACCTATCACTTTGGACACAAGGGACAGTATCTGCCTCTCCAGCACATATATATTGCTGGCTGTTCCCCTGAGAGCTCACTTGCCTGCACTACATGCTCCAGGACGACATCTGCCACTGCACTGCTGCTGTCTCTGCCCCTCTGGACCCTGCAATGGCACGTACTGTGGAGAGAGCCCCAGCCTTCAGCCTTGAAGAGAACCAGGCCCTGCTGGACAGCCTACTTCCACAGTACAGCAAGCTGTATGGGACACCAGGGGAGCAGGTGAGTGTTCTGTGCACTGCCTTTCTGAATGTGCATATTGTCTGACTAGCAAGGCTGAAAGTCTGCACGCCACTGGCTAGCAGGCTCACTGAGTAGTTGTCACCCCCCATAGTGTGTAGTGACATGCACTGGACAGGTATGGTGCAGTGACAGTGCATTTGAACAAGGTTTTACTTCCCATGCAATGATACCATGTAGTGACGTCTGGCAAACTGTCCATGGGCAGCTTTGCACTGCCTGTGTACATCATGTGCCCCTGTGATTGAGACATGTATATACAACTGTGTCATGCACGGATATGTTGCATGTGTAGTAATGTCCTTTTCACTTTGTCATCCTGACAGGTTAATGCCCATCGGAAGCAGGAGATCTGGAAGGACATCGTCCGGGCAGTCCGGTCCGTGGGGGTCTACAAGCGCCGGATCCGCAACTGCCAGAAGAGGTGGCAGGACCTTCGGGGCTGGACCCGGAGGATTGCACGGGTCCAGCTGAAGCTGTCGCCTCCTCGCAGGAGGGGCGGAACACGGACCCTGACCCCCACATGCTCCAGATCCTGGCGGTGGTGTTTCCAGACCTGGATGGGCAGCTGAAGGCCAGACAGCAGCAAGGAGGGGGTGAGTCAAAGACTGCACTGTGAACTCTGTATTACATGCTTTGTGCCCTCCTCTGGCCTGGTTCAACTGCCACAGTGCAGCAGTCATGTTGTCCAGGAGCCATGTCCCTCTATTGTGCACTGCCCACTGCTCATCTGATACCCAGGTGTGGCCTTTACATTCAGGGAATTGTGTCACTTGGGACTGTGTCCTTGCAGTTTGCTTCACTAAAGGTGGGGGACAGCATCTGTTTCCCTAACCCTGTTGTGGGCATCATGGGTGGGTCCATTGTTCACACAACGCCTGTGTTCGGACATGTGATCTGCGTGTTGCTTTGATATGCGGTCCACTTGCTGAGCTGAGCCACCACATGTGCCTGGGGTATGTGGCACACGCCCATGCAGCGGGTGGGAACAATGTTTGGGCCCCAGGAGTGTGCAGATTACGTGTGTCACACATTCATAGCCAGCTATCCACTGTCCAGGGCACATCCCTCATTCATGTGGAGCAGGACAGTCATGCCTACTCCAGGCCATGCAATGCACTCTGTACTCCCACTCCCGTGTATCAGCTGACCCATTGTGCACAGTGATTTGACCCCTCAGGTGTCTGCCTCTGTGTCAGTGTGCTGTGGATTAGTTGCCAGGACTGCTGGGGTGTTTCTTGGTAGGGGCTCAGCATGCCCCTGGAGATGTGACCATAGGAGACCATACTTGTGTGTCACATAGGTGTTTGATCAGCTGCCCGTGCAGACTGGGGTATGCGAATGTGAAGTTCAGGCAGCTGTTCCCCATTCACAGCAAATTGTGAGGGGCTCAGGTTCAGAGGGTAGTGTCACAGGTCTCCCATATGTCCAATAGGTATGACCTGGACAGATGAGGGTTAAGATGATGTGTTGTGTGGGGGATGTACATGTGCACTTGTGCAGCTCCAGGACTTGCATTCCCCATGACCTACTATTGTGACACAGTGCATAGTGTTGTTGTCTGGCTGCCAAGTCATACATCACTGAGACAGTGATGTATGACTTAGCAGTCATGCCTCTGCCATGGCATGTGTCAACTTATTGGTGGTCCTGCAGGAGAGTGACATGTGCTACATGCACACCATTGTGGCGATGGCTATCAGGACATGGGTGCATCATGGTGTCTGTCGCTGGTATGCATCACATGCATTTCCTATTTGACTCTGGGCATCCCTTTCATCCGGAAACCTGTACTGACTCAGTGGCAAGAGCTGTGATGTGTGCATGTCCACATGCCACACTGTGTCCTCTGCACTGTCCAACTACTGTGTACTTGGTGCATGTGTCCACACTGGGGTGTTGCAATCCAACAGACACCAGACAGATGGGTGCAAGGCCATGTGGGATGTGAGTGCCATGCTTGGCATCAGACTGACAATTGGCTTCTCCTGTTCAGTTAGGGCACTTTTAGCAATGTACAACTAATGATGCCAGGGCTTGCTCTGTAATGTGCTGTGCTCACAGTGGTGTGTGCGTTTGGTGCAGGTGACTGATGTCTGTCTGTTTCCCCATTGTTTGCAGATACATCCACGGCCACGGAAGGGGACAGCTCCATGGACCAGGAGGAGCCAGAGAGCCAGACTGGGTCAGCAGCCGAGGAGTGGTCGGAGGGACCCAGTGGCACGGAGGGCGAGGGGAGCCACACCGAGGAGTCCTCAGCACCATCCACCTCAGCTGAGGACCAGAGCAACTCGGAGGATGACTCCCTTGTGGAGGCGGGTGTCAGCAGCCACCACACCCCAGCTAGTGTTGCTGTCCCCGCCACCACCAGCACCACCACCGCCCTCCCATCGGCTCCCATTCCCCAGGTCCGTGGAGGCTCCCATGTTCGGGAGCGTGTCTCCTTTGGGCCAGGCACCGCACCCCTGCCCCTGTGTCCCCTGCTGCACTGAGTGAGGAGTCTGTGTACCTCCTTCGCCAGCTCCATGTAGGGCAGACAGCCATGCTGAGTGTCCTCCATGCGCACACCGCACTGTTGACTCAGCTGGTGTCGTTCATGGAGGGCATCTCATCGGGCATGTCTGACCTACAGAGGGGCAATAGGTCCATGGACTCCTCCCTGACGGCAGCAGTGTCCCTCCTCAGACAGTCCCTCACCCCTCCTGCCTCTGCTCCATCCACACTCCCCAGCACCTTACCCGTCCCAAGCACACACACACCGGCACAGGCACACACCAGCACACACATGTCCAGCACACAGACACACACGCCACAAACAAAACGCACACGCACGCACAGTCAGGGGACTGAAACCAGACTCACAGGGGATGGGGCCCTGGTACACACACACGCATCCACGGGCACTGCGCAGTCCTCAGTTGCCTCTCCCTCCAAAGCACCCTCCCTTGCCTCACCTGCAACCCCAAAGACCCAGCGCCTCTTCCTCAGTGACCTCGGCCTCTTCCCCTCCGATCCAGCTGCTCCAGCATCCAGGGTGAAGAGGAAGCCCCCCACACAGAGCAGAGTGCCCCTCGCCCCCGGACACCCTCCCCCAGGCGCAGACAGACTGAGGCCCCCACCCGCAAGTCCCCCCGGAGTGGTAAGAGCAAGACCCCGCCGCCGCCCTGCAGCTCAAGCACCAGGTCTCCTTCCTCCATCCCTCAGGCCCCCACTCCACAGGTGCCCCCACCACACCCTGCCCCAGGTTCCCCCACCCACAGATATACCATCCCCAAGAGGCTCCGGCCTTCTCCCCCTGCCACTTGCTCTCCCGGCACCACACCCCCCGCTGCGCTTGTCTGTGCCACTGATGTGGTGAGGGTGTCCTCCCCTCTGTCCCGCCCACCTTGCCTGTTCCCCATTCTCCTCCCCTGGTGGTAGGCACTGCAGTGGAGTCCACTACCACCCTGTCTGACTTGGGCACTGCAGTGGCGGACCTGTCCACTCCATCTGCAGGGTCCACTGCAGTCGTGCCGGCACCCACAACATCTGAGCCATGCCCCCAGTTGTGCCGGCACACACCATGTCAGACACCTCCACTGCAGTTGTCAGTGGCTCTCCAGCACCCACCACCCCTTCCCTGCTTCCTCCTGGTGAGCCATGATCCTGTCCCTGCGGTGCCTGGCCTACCCCCCGGTTGCCCCTCCTAGTGGATTGTCCCTGGTTTTGTGCAGGCATGTGTAGGGTGGAATCTGCCACTGTCACCCACTTGTGACTTTGTTGATGGACTGGCCATTGGCCTTTGTTTATGTTCTACCGGACTTCTACTTTTAATGCCACATATGCTGAATAAAGCAACTTTCTGTTCTCTAGTGCTTTTGCTTCTGATGTACATGATGTTGATGATGCTAACCATGCCCTTGCTGCAGTGATGGTGATATTTGGTCTCATGATAATGAAGTGTTACTGTGCAGGAATGTTCAAGAGGAGCAGGCCCATATGATGAAGCATGACACCTAGCTTGCTGGGTGTGTGAGGGCCCTAGTTCCGAAAGGGGTTCTTTCCCCCCCCTTTTCTTGGGTGCCTGGGACAGTACTTGCACACTGACCTACATTTTGTAGGTCTGACTTGCACATGTTGAGGAACAGCGTACTTCTTTTTGTTTAAAATTACTGTGCAGGAACCCATGTGGTCCAGGGGGAATGTGTCCTATCCTGTGGTGTATCCATGTCATCCATAGCAGCATCTGAGGGTGTCATGTGTTCAGTATTTGGCAATGGGATTTCCTACTTAGATTGGCTATTTCACATCTGTGGCTTCCACCCCTGCACATCTGTTGTGCCTGCCATTGTTCAATTCGTCTACTTCCCTGACCGTGTGGCCATCTCCAGTGGACATGCAGGTTTGGGCATCAATGGGGAAGGACTCATCTGTGTTGTCAGTGCAACATTGCTATACAAGTGTGTTGGATCTGTGCTGATGATTCCGTTGGCACTTCCATGACCAGGCTGATGTTACGGGAGCCCTCATTTGGTGCTAATTGTTGATTGTGTGACCAAGTGCTCAGCTGACATGATGGGGCCCTACTGAGGCAACATATGGCACAGCTTTCCTCACACAGGAGTGGAGTCCCCTCATGGCAGTGTGTACTCCTGTGACATTCCCTGCGCCCACGGTGTGTGTTGTATGTGCATGTCTGTGTGTTGACTTCCGTTTAGCTGTGCATGCTGTGATCCCTAGTGTTGTACCTGTTTGTGATGCTAGCTGAGTTGAGCTATGTTCCCCCAAAGTCTTCTCCCTGGGTTCTCTGTGATGTGGGTGCATGGCACATTACTGGTCATCAGGGTGTCACCCATAGGTGTGTTTGCTGTCAGGGCTGAGTTTGTGTGCAGACGCAGATGGGTCACAGTCAGGTTTCCCCTTGGCACTTGTTGTTTGCCCCTGTCATGTGATTTCCAGTTTGTGTTATCTTTCAGTGATTGTGACACGTTGTGTGTGTGACTGCTGGCACTCCTCAGGGTCCGGGCTGCAATGTTGTCTATGTGTGTTCTTTGTGGGTGACCTTGGCTTCTTCATTGGTGTGTGACTGTGGCTGGGATCCCATTAGTTGGTGTGGTATTGCCGTCATGTCCATGTACAGCGTAGTGTGCAGTGTGTCAGACATTCAGGAGTCTTGTTGAGTGTCCATGTGTGATGTGTTTCTGCACCTTGGTTCCCACCCACCACCCTGGAATAGTCATGGGTGCATGTGCAATATCACCAGTGCATGTGTGCTTCACTGCTGCACATTGTTGGAGGTCGAGGGGTGTGGTGTTGAGTGTGTGCAGATGAGAGTTGTTGCCCGGCTAGGCCCCTGCCTCCATGTTGGCCTTGGCTTACTGGCCATGCTGTTTGATTTGTGCTTGTGTAGGTGTGATGGTAGTTAGTTGCTCAGGACACATGACTGTGGTTCACAGTGTGAACCACATTTAGCTTTGTCACCACAGTGGGATTGTAATGCAGCCCAGGGTCACCACATTGTGGGGGCCCTGGGGGTGGTGCTGTGGTGTGTCTGGGTCTTGCTGTGTCAGTTGCTGTCCCTACGTGCCTGTGTGACATGTGTGATTTGTGCTCCCTCTCATCTGACAATGCCTGCTTGCCCACATAGGGGATTTGGATCCATGAGTTACCTTTGTGTGGCACTGTATGCACATCTGTATGATTGGTATTCAGGTCTCCTCATGTGTTGTGTGGTTGCCTGGGGACACTGGCACCGCCCCCCCTCACCTGTTGTGTATGATGTGCAGTGTGGGTCTGCCTGTTTGTGTTTGGGCATCTGCACCACTGCATTGGCATATCTTGGGTGTGCCATTGGCTGTATGTAGTTTGGTAGGTTTCCCCTGCTGTCCCTGGGACTCCTAGGTCATCGGTCAGCACAATGATCATGGTTTGTGTGTCCCATTGCTTCCATGGTAAGGTATCTGTTCACCTCACATCTGCAGTCTCCACAGGGTATCTGCATGTGTGTGCCCATTGGTGCAAATATGTGGGTCTGCATTCTGATGGTCACTTCTGTCATTGTGTCATTGATGATTGTTGACGGTGTCAGCCCCCATGGGTGTTGTTTGTCTGCACATGGCCAAAGGTATGTCTTATTTGCACTGCAGTATTTGGCTCCCCCAATTTATGTTGCAATGGGACACATACACTACTTTGCCACTGATGTGTTTGTTGTTCTGTGACCAGGAATCATCCATGCAGTTTGGCAGTTGCACCTCTTTCTTTGTCAACACTTACCTTTTGGTCACTGTGATGATGGGGGTTTGGACCCCATTGCCACAATGTTCGAAATGTGCTTCAGCTATGGACCCCACACTTACCTTTTGGTCACTGTGATGATGGCGGTTTGGACCCCATTGCCACAATGTTCAAAGTGTGCTTCAGCTATGGACCCCACACTTACATTTTGGTCACTGTGATGATGGGGGTTTGGACCCCATTGCCACAATGTTCAAAGTGTGCTTCAGCTATGGACCCCACACTTACATTTTGGTCACTGTGATGATGGGGGTTTGGGACCCATTGCCACAATGCTCAAAGTGTGCTTCAGCTATGGACCCCACACTTACCTTTTGGTCACTGTGATGATGGGGGTTTGGACCCCATTGCCACAATGTTCAAAGTGTGCTTCAGCTATGGACCCCACACTTACATTTTGGTCACTGTGATGATGGGGGTTTGGAACCCATTGCCACAATGCTCAAAGTGTGCTTCAGCTATGGACCCCACACTTACCTTTTGGTCACTGTGATGATGGGGGTTTGGACCCCATTGCCACAATGTTCAAAGTGTGCTTCAGCTATGGACCCCACACTTACATTTTGGTCACTGTGATGATGGGGGTTTGGACCCCATTGCCACAATGGTCATGGCCTGCTTGCATTGTGGGTGCCACACACATATATGTGTGGCACATGTGCTAGGGGTCACATTGTATGTTCAAAGTCATGTTCGGTGTTGTAGGCATTTGACACAGTCTACACACGCTTGTCATGGTGTTGGGGGATGTCTTCTTCTTGCATTCCCTAGGTTGTGGTGTGCTGGTTGTGTCATGCATTGTCCATCCTATCAGTGGGGTGGTAGTAGTGGTAGGCATCCAGCCCCCCCTGGGTGAGGGTGGTAGTAGTGGTAGGCATCCAGCCCCCCCTGGCTAAGGGTGGTAGTAGTGGTAGGCATCCTGCCCCCTGGCTAAGGGTGGTAGTAGTGGTAGGCATCCTGCCCCCCTGGGTGAGGGTGGTAGTAGTGGTAGGCATCCAGCCCCCCTGGCTAAGGGTGGTAGTAGTGGTAGGCATCCTGCCCCCTGGGTAGGGGTGGTGGTGCGCATTCAGGCCCCTGTGTGCATATGTGGCATTGGTGATGGGCATCCCGCCCCTATGGTGCTGCTGTTGCTGGTGTAAGTATATTCTGCATCCCTCTGTGTGTGTGTGATGTGTCGTGTACGTGTTGTATGTGTTTTGTGGTTGGTGTCTGGCTTACCTTCTGCGCCGTACGCGTCCGTGCCTGTTCCGGTAGTAAATGTAGAATATTGGTATGATCGGGACGAAGGGATTCATGGTTGGTTCGTGTCGTTCGTCCTTCTCGTTGCTTCGCGTCGTCCTCGTCGCTTCGCCTCGTCGCTTCGCGTCGTCCTCGTCGCTGGCGTGTTCGTCTCGGAGCCGTGGATCGTGTTGTGGCGCGAATCGGAGCTTATGTGCGCCTCTCCCGGATGCTTTGACGTGCCGTGCGTAGCGACGGGTTCGGCGCGTACGGAAAGCGCATCGTACTCGTTCGGCCGGACGGAGCTGCATTTTTCCTTCCGTGCGACTCGATTCTGCGTTTCCGGATTCGCCTCGGTCGGGGAACAAGACCTGGTTTGGGTGAGTACGGCTCGGCCGGATTCTTTGCTGTTGTGCGCATCGTACTTACTCGTTCGGTGTGCTGTACGGATCAGTCGGGAAACAGGCTTTCGCATGGCTTTTTTCCCGACCGAATGGTGTTGGGTGCGCCTCCGACCGAGATCGGAATCGGCCCCTGTGTCTCCACTTTCCAATCAGCAGGAAGGTATTCTTAAAAGCTCTTCTACAAAAACGCTATAATTTCCATTCCAGGGATGGAAAATGGCTTGGGAGTTTATGCATTCATCCTCCAAGTACCGTAATTGTCAGAAGTGTTCAGAATGGTGATAGACTTGACATCTCTGAACCACTGGGTACAGTCAAAATTTTCAAAATGGAAACACTCCAGCAAATAATTCCTTTCATATATCTAGGGGACATCATGACCATGATCAATCTCTAGGATGCATGCTTTCATATTCCAATAGTGAGAGATCAACAGGGCTTTTTCAGGTTCTGTGTTCAAGACAATCACTGTCAATTTTGGGTGCTCCTGTTTGGCCTGAAATCAGCTCCTTGAGTAATCACAAAGACGGTAGCTCCCATAGTTGTAATATTTCATCTTTAGGAATGGGTAATGTATCCCTAGTTGAACAATTGGGTCCTTTATGGCCTCTCACTTTAGGAACTCTCTCTCGTCAGCCATTCGAGCCCTTAAAATATGGCTCTTTAAATAGGCATTCCTCCCTAACTGCCTCTCTGTTCTTTAGGTGCACCTCTCCGAACTAGCGCTGGGATGCCTTTGGGTCGCCATGTGCTCTACAGATCCCATAGCATAGTATGTTCGAAGGCCAGAGGATGGTCAGAGATCGCCTGCCTCATCATGGGTTCCTGCTCAATCTCTCAAAATACCAGATTTTATTTTATTTTATTTTGAGGGTTTTATATAGTGCGAACAAGACCCTTGCGGGTATCAGAGCGCTTTACAAGGTAAATGTCGAAGACACATAGGCATATAGTAAATAACATAAAGTTCCATACACATCAAGAGTCATATAATCGCAATAACCCTGGTTCAAGTGAATTTAGCCATGAGAAGAGATTTCACTTCTTTTTTGAAAGATGCAGTAGAGGGATTCCGTCTAGTTTCTGGGGGGCAGAGCATTCCAGATCCTGGGTGCCATCCCCGAGAAGGCTTGGTTGTTTGTTTTCTTTTTGATGAATCTTTGTGGTTTTAGTAAGAGGTTACTGGCACTTCTGGACGCTCAGTTACCACATGAAGGCACCAGTTTCTGTGCCAGATAGCTGGGAGTGTTGTGATGAATGGCTTTATGGGTCATGCATGCGATTTTTAGTTGAATTCTGGCTTCGAAAGGTAGCCAGTTCAGGGATCTTAGGTCCGGGGATATGTGGGAGTTTCTTTTGGAGCCAGTAATAAGTCTAGCTGCTGCGTAGATTGAAGCTCTTAGAGGGGCCGTTGAGGATCTAGGAAGACCGCAGAGAGATACACTCCCATATTCCACTCTTGGGATAACTAGAGCTTGTACTGCCAGTTTGAGGTCCTTTTCGGGCAGGAAAGGTTTTAGTTTTCTCAATGTGTTCATCTGAAAGTTTGCTCCTTTTGTTGCGGTGCTGATGTGTTTCTGCATATTTAGATTTCTGTCCAGAGTTATTCCCAGTGATTTCGCTGAGTCGACGATAAGAGGTTGGCAGTTGAGTGCTGTTATGTGTTTGATCCAGTCTTGAATTATGGTAACTTGGGAGGGAGGAGCGATTAGGAGGAATTCGGTTTTGAGGGTATTCAGTTTTAGATGGTTTTCGGCCAGCCAGGTCTGAGTTTTTTCTAGAGTTGAGTTGAGAGATTTGATGTCTTCTAGAGAATGGATCTTTAAGTATAGTTGTGTATCGTCTGCGTACATATGATACTGCACGTTAGAGGCATTGAGAATTTCGGTGAGTGGTTCCATGAATAAATTGAAAAGTGTCGGAGAGAGGGATGATCCTCGTGGGACTCCTAAGGTGACAGGGACGGGTTTGGATAGGGACTGATGATTCTCTTACAAGATTGAATCTTCATAGAGGAAAGTTTCTGTCTTCCATGTTGGACAAGCAAGTAGCTCCAGTAAGACTGTGGTTAAGGGTACAAGGAGAAATATCATCCTGCATCTTAACAGTAGCATGAGCATGTTTGCATATCTATCCACTGATAGTCCATCTGCAAACCCACTAGAAGCCAGCATCCCAGAATTCTGTGCTCCCGTTCTGAATGTACTTCACTTGTGCATGAACACCATGTCCTTTTCGAAGGACCTTCCTCTCTATTCGTCCACTGACGGTAACGACCAATGCCAGTGCAATCATATGGGGTGCTACTTTGGAAGATCCGTCAATGCACGCTTCTTGGTTCCACTAGAGAACAAAAGATCATTATTTCTTCCATAGATAAAAAAATCTTCATGATATAGTCACATCAGGCCAGATGGTAACTGTGACTTGCATCCACCATCAGGGAGGCATGCAGTCCCGCCTACTAAGAGTACTAAAAAAAAAAAAGTTGGGGGGTTACGTAGAGAACCATCTCTTATCTCGCAAGGCTTCCCATGTGAAATGTTTGAAGAATGTCAAGGCAGATTGTATTCTCAGAACCTTTCCCGATCTTCATTGGAATTTTATAAAATGTGGTAACAATGCAGGATTCCACTCCCCGATCTGTTTGCATTCTCAGTCAATACTCAGTTGTACTGGTTTTGCTCCCAGTATCAGGAGGAGGGGCATGAGGTGGATGTCCTGCCAGTGAGTTGGCCTCACAAGCTCTTATAGATGTACCCACCCTTTCCTGCTGATTTCAAAATTGCTAGCCAGCCTAAAGGGAATGAGCAGAGTAACAATGTTGAACATAGTGAACATAATGTTTTGGTTCTTCCTTTTGGGCCAAGGAAGCCTTGGCTTCCTCTCTTTCAGACAATGTCTATTTGCAAGTGTTGGAGATTCCCTATGAACCCATCCTCTCTATGTCATGCAAGATGTTTGGCTATAACGAGGATATTTGTTTCTGGTTTGAATTTGAAAGGAGGAGATTAGCAAATAAAGGGTTTACCACAACACTTACCGAAGGCCATTCAGAAATCTTGAAGACTCTCGACTCAGAAGTATTTTTCTCACCACTGGTGTGTCTTTAAAAAATGGTTGTCTAATCATTGCAGTTCTGATGGGGGAGTTTAAATGAAAATCTTGCCAATCCAATTTCAATAGCTCACTTTAATAGAAGGTGAAATTTTGTGATTCGTCCTCTGAAAAGTTTTTCTCTGGCCCGTCATCCGCCACACCCTCTTACCGCACCATTGGATCTTCTGTTGATTCTTAAGGCTTTGCAGCTTCATCCTTTTTAACCATTAAGTACAGTAGCCTTAATATGAAAAATGAAGGTTGTCTTGTTTAGGTAGCTGTTGCCTCTGTTTGCAGGATAAGAGAACAGGGAGCTCTTCTTTGTCTTTCTCTTTTTCTATCTATTGTAGATTATGCAGTCATTGTTGCTACAGACCCAACTTTTGTACCAAAGGTGGCTACCGTGTCAAATCCAACTAAAGGGGTTGACAGTTCCTTCCTCTCTGGAAAAAGGATTATGGCAGCTGCTAGATGATAAGAGAGCTATTTTGATTGATTTGGAAAGGTCAATTGTCAGATCATTTGTTTGTAATAAAGGTCAAAAGGCTTGTCCTTTAGGATTAATGGATGGATTAGATCCACCATAGGCTTGGCTTACTCTCTAACAGAGCACGCTCTCCTGTCTGGAAGTAAGGGTATATCTACAACAAGCCTGGCTGCATAACGGGCAAAGATCCAGGGGGGCCTGTTGCAGAGATTTGTAGAGCGGCCACCTGGGCTTCTGTGAATACTTTGTTCATCATTGCAGACTTAATGGTTTAGACACTGATGAAAATAACTCTAGCGCTGGGGATCATAGTTCTGTAAAATCAGTTTTCTTTCTACTGATACTAAATCATTGGGTGTTTTGCAACAAGGGATTTTGTAGTTTTCAAGTGTTGAAGGCCGTAGCGCCGGAAACAACGACATCACCCCCTCGCAAGACCTCTGCAACTCACTCTCCGCGTTCTTCCACCGCAAGATCACCGACATACACAACAGCTTCAACGCACAAACAACGCACCCTACCGCCGAACCAATGCCCGCCACCACCACCCTCTGCAACTGGACCCCGATCAACACCGAAGACACCACCCGCACGATGAACTCCATCCACTCCGGATCACCAACCGACCCCTGCCCACACCACGTCTTCAACAAAGCCGACGCCACCATCGCACCCCATCTCCGGGACATCATCAACTCCTCCTTCCGCACCGCCACCTTCCCGGAGAGCTGGAAGCACGCCGAGCTTACCGCCCTCCTGAAGAAACCAACGGCGGACCCCACCGACCTCAAGAACTACCGCCCCATCTCGCTCCTTCCGTTTCCGGCCAAAGTCATCGAGAAGACCGTCAACAGACAGCTTGCCGCCTTCCTCGAGACGAATGGATCCCTCGACCCCTCGCAGTCCGGGTTTCGGGCCAACCACAGCACCGAGACCGCCCTTATCGCAGCCACCGACGACATCAGAACCCTAACCGACAACGGGAAACAGCTGCCCTCATCCTCCTGGACCTCTCCGCGGCGTTCGACACCGTCTGCCACCGCACCCTAGTGAAGCGCCTCAGCAACATCGGAATCCGAGAGAAAGCACTGGAATGGATCATCTCGTTCCTCGCCGGAAGAACCCAGAGAGTCCGCCTCTCCCCGTTCAGATCCGAAGCCACCGAAGTCATCTGCGGCGTTCCACAAGGATCCTCACTCAGCCCGACCCTCTTCAACGTCTACATGAGCCCCCTCGCAGCCATCGCACGCCGACACAACCTCAACATCATCTCCCTACGCCGACGACACCCAGCTGATCCTCTCCCTCACCAACGACCCCACTACCGCCAGAGCCAACCTGCACGACGGGATGAGAGACGTCGCCGACTGGATGAGGAACAGCCGCCTTAAACTGAACTCAGACAAGACGGAAGTCCTCATCCTGGGCTCATCACCCTCCGCCTGGGACGACTCCTGGTGGCCCCCGGCCCTGGGCACCGCACCCAAGCCAACGGACCACGCACGCAACCTGGGCTTCATCCTGGACTCCTCCCTATCAATGACCAAACAAGTCAACGCCGTCTCATCTTCATGCTTCAACACCCTGCGCATGCTCCGCAAGATCTTCAGATGGATCCCCACTGAAACCAGGAAGACCGTCACCCAGGCACTCGTCACCAGCCGACTGGACTATGGGAACACCCTCTACGCCGGAACCACAGCCAAACTTCAAAAGAGACTCCAGCGCATCCAGAACGCCTCCGCACGACTCATCCTGGACATCCCCCGACACAGCCACATCACCGTACACCTGAAAGACCTGCACTGGCTCCCCGTCAGCAAGAGAATCACGTTCAGACTCCTCACCCACGCACACAAGGCCCTCCACGACCTGGGCCCAAAGTACCTCAACGACCGCATGTCCTTCTACACGCCCACACGCCAGCTACGATCAACCAGCCACGCCCTCGCCACCGTACCACGCATCCGCAGAACCACCGCCGGAGGAAGATCCTTCTCCTACCTGGCGGCCAAGACCTGGAACTCCCTCCCCACTCACCTTCGGCGAACCCAGGACCATCTCGCCTTCAGGAAGCAGCTCAAGACCTGGCTGTTCGAGCAGTAACTTACCCCCTCCCCCAGCGCCTTGAGACCCTCCCGGGTGAGTAGCGCGCTCTATAAATGCCGTGATTGATTGATTGATTGATTGTAGTTTAGCTTGGGTATTCCTCATAAGTTATTGTGACAAGGATGAAGGACACAGAGGTAATGTACCAATTAAGTACTGGCAATATTGTTTACTCTTAGCCCTACCTATCCTCATACCAGCCATTATGAACAACCCTCCCTCCCTCTCTTAAAAAATGTGGCCTTTGACAGAGGGATTGGTATTTCAAGAGGATGCTGGGAATGCTAGCAGCTTTTATGACTCCAGAAAGGAATGCATGGGTGGACATCAGCATGCTTTGCTGAAGTTTTTCCTGTTTCAGAGAGGTGAAATAAGTAATGACTGGTACAAGGAGAAGAAAGACTAAGAGTAATGATGATTACCGTTAAGTAAAGGGGACGTTATTTGCATGCCTTCAATTGCCCCTTTTTTCTAACTATCCAAAGCACTGAATCCCTATCTCGGAAATTTACTAGGCAAGCAATAATAGGGCTTGTTGGACACCGATCTTGTCGGTTTCACCTCTTCAGAATGGATAGGAAACAGAGGATCCTTAAAACAGGTTTGTATTAACAAATGTTCCATGCTTGTAATTTGCTTATTTTCTTTGATGCGTATATTGTTTCTCCTGGAAAAAATATCCCAGGTCCTCCAGCTTGTCTTGCACTTCTATCACTTGCTGCATTAGTCTGTGGACTGACGTCCTGAATGAACAACTCTCCCTCTAACATTGATATTCGCTGCTCTGACAGGGAGTCTGGAGGCCAGGTATCAAACTGAGCCTCGGGCACCAAAAAGATATGTGCAAACTAGTGAGATATCAGTGCGATGTCTCCTGTGCCACCGATGATCCCCGCCACCGGTTTCTTCTAGTCATGAGCCTGACACTTCAGTGGTAAGACAGAACTTGCATTCCTCCATCACTCTTTTTAGATGATTTAGGGTTTTCCCCCAACAAGAGAATGACCTCTGAAACTGCTGGAGAGCCATCAGTTCCTAGGGGCAGTTCTAGACACTTGCTCTTGGTGAGGTATTCATCATATGCTTTTTAATTCCACAGAAAATTGGCTTTGAAAGGCAGATTGGTTCTGCGTCTCCTGTGGTTGATGACATCCTACATCTTGCTGTTCCTGGAAGTACGCTTGGATGTCAGACCTCTGCATGGAATTTAAGCCCCACGGCAAACCAACTGTTTGCTCAATTTAAGCTTACTGCTTTCTGCCCTGATCTCTACACCTCAGTGCTAGAACACTCCCTCCAACATGCTAAAAGGGGAACACTTAAGATCTCCTTAGCTCCTGTCCCAACCAAACCAGCTGGCTGAAGCTTTTGCCACCCTTGAGGGATCTTCACAAACATCCCTTGGATCAAGAGGACGCGGCCCAATCAAAGTGTTTGAAAGTTTCACGCAAAAGAAATTAAAGATGCAATTATTTAGGGGAGTGCGATGTAACTATAAATACCAGTCACTATTTGGATTCGGTCATATGATATTCTACGATGAAATAACGGATATATAATGTTTAATACTGGTTTGTAGTAGCCTGCCTCGTTATGTATGGGCCGTAACAAGAGGAAACGCCTGAAGAACGACTCTTTGACGATAAAGGATGGTGATGTCGCAATACATTATGTAATGAAAACCGGACCCTTTAGTTTGCCTAATTAAATATTAACACTGTCGTCAGTTCTTCAAATTGACCTAATCAAAGGATTAGAGCCATTGTTCTGCCACAGAAGACCTATTGTGGCCTTGTTTTCATTACACATGACGCACGCCCACACTACTACAACACAGGCCCCGGATCAGGGCACCCTCGGTCATGTTATGGCTACATCGGATGTGTTGTCTCCTCTGCTCCTTCTAACCACACACCAACCATGAATAGACAGGGTGGCATTATCGGGAGAAAATCGATGTGAACAAAACACACCTTGGAACTACAAGCAGGAACTCTCCAGGTTTTGTAAACAGATTGATTGGATAGTTTCCACATCACATCGTGATTTTGAAAACGGCTCTGCTGAGCATGGTTTTAATCGAGGTTCCGTGTGAGCTTTTAAGTTTAGCCAGCTGGTTGGTTACACAGAATATAATGGATACTAGAATAATGCGGTTTTATGCACTGCGCTCCTCTCTGTAGTGTGCAATATGATTTTTACTAAAACATAATAGGAATCAGCCTTCCTTACCTGAAACACAGCTATGTCATCCTGCCATCTAAAGTAAAAAAGTTAAGAAATAGAAGAAATGTGCGCTTTTGAAAGTTCACATATTTAGCTCATTTTGATTTTCCAGACTGAATATGATTTCACTCTCGTTGAGAAAGAATTCAGAAAATCGCTTGATATTCTTGTCAGTCAATCTGTCTTTCTTTGCAGTCCGTGCAACTGAAATGTTGTGATGACGAGTACCAAACAACTTTTCCTTCGTCATGTGAGCACGTCAGAGGTCTGATGAAGGTCTCCACTGGCTGCAGATGACAAATCAGCCTCCCGGGCCCCATATAAATAACAATATTTTCTTCTGGGGCTTAGCAAGGGGGGCCTGGGACCCTAATACCAGTAAGAAATGACCTCCCCATTGGTTGTATAAGGCAGCCAAAGGTACAGTTCAGTGCGCCCATTACACCCAAGGGCCTATACAGCACATACTACCTCTGTTGTGGTTGAAACACTTTATGGCGGGAAGCATGCTAGTCTGAAATACAAGGTGTGAAGTCCTTGAAATATTCACACGAGGTTGAGGAACTTCAATAATTTAATCAAGCGCTACTGTAAGGACCTCATCCAGCTGTCCTAACTGGTCACCTAGTCCCCTTCTCATTCCAGAATCCCCACTAAACATTCTCACTACAACATTCTGAGAAACTATCTGCATATGCCGGAAACCACCGCCTCCCCCTAATAATAGTCCAAAACAACAAAATACAGCATAACACCAACTATATACATCAGAAAAGAAAATATCTGTACCACATTAAATATGTTAAATATGGCAGTTAAAATGTAAAAGGTTTGAGTTAGCTGATCATACATAATCCTTCAAGTAAGAAGGCTTTCCTGCAAGTCTGAGACTCTTCCTTGCCTTAGGCTGAAGACTCCATGATGTCTTCATTAAAGCCCCCCTCCCTCGATGACAGGAGATCTAGTATATTGTAACTAGTATTATCAGGGTCCAAGCAGGAAGAACATTTAACAACTCTACTTAGATTCCAAATCCTATTGTCCTCCGTTTTGACTGCATTCTTAAACAATTTAATCACATTCAAGGATTTACTGAACTTGGAATAATTCGCTCTAGACATTGGAATTTGAATCTTGACCCAATCACCAACTCTCACTTCAGTTTCTTAACTCCTTTTTGATCATTAAACTCACACTTTCTCTCAAGCGTTTTGCTTCTCTCTTTGAGCATCATTTCATCCTCGCACAATATCTGTCTCCCAGCATAACCTCTCCTTCTATTAACCCAACTCGGACACATCATCCAGCTGGGCTTTCTACCTTTAAAAAGCTCAAAAGGCGACCTACCTGTCGTGGAGTGTAGAGTTAGCCAGTACACTCTTACTTTCTCCTTCAACTCCTCTACCCAACTTTTACCACAAACCACTGCACGCTGAATGGTCTCCTTTAAAACTTTATTAAACCTCTCAATAATCCCATTGGCCTCGGGATGATATTGGGCGGTCTTCCTATGCATTATCCCTTTACTCAACATAAATTCCTCAATTTTTCTTAGTGTGTTGCACCACATTATCTGTTAGCAAGGAGGATGTATTTCCTTCCCTACCAAACCACTTGTCCAGGTAACAAATTACATCACACATCTCAATGAAATTCTCAATTTTCACCTCCAGCCACCGGGAGTACATATCAATGCAACTCAGGATATATTGATCCACACTAGATATCTGTATGGGACCCACAATGTCCAATGCTATTTCCTCCCAGGGGCAGAAGGCAACTTGCATAAACTCATGGTTTGAGTTCTACATTACAAGATCTTATCACTACTTAAACACTCACCACAACCCCTTATCATTTTCTCAACCATCAAATCCATACCCAGCCATCGATAGTCCCCATGGATTCTTCTTTGATCTTGGAAATGCCTAAGTTACTTTCATGTGCACTAACCATTATCCTCTCTCTCAAACATATTATAGGCACTAACCTTCCACCTCAACAAGAACCAATCCTTCCAAAAAAGTTCATCTCTCACATTCCAAAATGCCCTTAAAGATTCATCATACTTGTTTTTAGGACTCCACTGAGTACTTAACAAGTGCACCAGCTTTTGTAAAGTTTTATCATTTTATAATTTTCTCAACCATTCTTCTGCTTGAATAATACCACTTGTCACCTCAGAAACTTTCCATTCTTCTCCATCAAATTCTTCATCCAAAATATTGCCCCAAATTTCATCCTTCCTATCGCTACCATCACAAAGCGTTACAAAACAATCGAATTCTTCACACCTGGAACTTACATTCAAACTCCTGAAGAGCTACCACCCATTTACAAATTCTACTAGTAACAATGTCAATGCCCTTGCTTGTAAAAACAAAATCCTTCAAGGGCTTGTGATCAGTCTTGATCTCAAAAGAACTTCCCCACAAAAATTATACCGACTTCCTTACAGCCCAATATATTGCCAAAGCCTCTTCCTCAATGACAGAGTAATTTAAGTCCAGACCTTTCAAAGCCCTCAAAATAAACAATATAGATCTCTCTCGATCATCACTACTTGTAAAAGCACGGCACCAGGGACATTGGGACATTGGAGATAGCATCACTCATTAAAATAGTCTTCTGATCAGGTTCAAAACTACTTAAACATGGAGCTCCTTTAATCAAGATTTCAAACGCTTATACTCCTCTATGCATCCTTCATCCCAAAGTCCTTTTCTTTTTTTATCAATTCTCTCACGTTTTTACTCTTGTCCGCAAAATTTTAAATTAATTTGCTTTAATATCCTGCCATTCCAAGAAATTTCATAAGCTCTTCTTTATTAGAGGCACTAGGTATGTAGTTAATCGTATCCACCAGAGCTTTCCTTGGTTGAATTCCTTGGACAGAGATGTAGTGGCCTAAATACTCAATACTGGAGACATTAAATTTACACTTCTCTAGGCTAAATGTGAGTCCACTAGACTTAATTCTTCAGAGAAGCTCACGCAATATAATGTCATGCTCCACAACCATATTCCCATACACAAGCACATCGTCCTGATAGATTTTTACCCCTTGAACACCTTTCAATACCCTATCCATTGCCCTCTAAAACACAGATGAAGCAGAAATTAATCCAAAAGGCATCCTCACGTACCTAAAAGTACCAAACGGAATAACAAAAAATGTCAGTTCTTGGGGCAAGGGATGAAGTTTAACCTGATGGTATGCTGAGGTAAGATCGAGAGAGGAAAAATACTTGGCCTCACCTGGAGAAAATAACATCTCATTTATATTTGGCAATAGGTAATGATCCACAACCACAAATTTTTTAAATTCTCGGAGGTCTACACACAGTTTTGCCTCTCTGTCAGATTCCATCAAGGAAACACGCACAGGCGCTAGAACACTGCCATTGGGATTGTATGGAACTACACATCCCATTAGGCATTGCGGCGGAAGGGCGTTGACGTCATCACGCAGACCGGAAGAATTCCCCGATATCCTCTGGCCGGAACATTGCAGCGCTGCCGATTATTCTGATTCCTCGTCGGCGTGCAGATCCTGATGTGCCGGTCCGGTAAGGGTGTCTGTGACACCAAGCATTCCTTGTCATTTTCCTGGGGCATGCCCTTGGGTTGCGCAAGCTATTGACTCGTGCGGTGCGAGTTACTCCACTCGTAGTTGTGGGTTTCTGGATCCCTCCTCCTGTTTGCCAAAACGCAGATGAGGCTTTGTGGGGGAGAGATACGTACGTGAACAGTGTTTCGGCTCACTAATTCATTCGTGGTTTCTCTCCGTTGTCGAGTCGATGGAATTGACTCATGCGGAGAGAAAATAAGGAACGCTCTATAAACGAGCTATGTGGTTTGGATGGCTGTTCTCTGATGTCCTCATGTCTTCCACAGGGTGAAGAAACTTCCTAGATGACTGGGGATCCATAACGAAAGTATTTAGGAGCAGGTTTGGTTCCTGGATTGTTTCCCACAAGACTCCTCTCACCTGATGGGTAGCAGTGCTTGTTAACTCTAAACCTATTTGTCCTTGGAACTATTTTTGACACTAGTACTTTGAAAGTTATGAGATCAATAGCTTGATGTTCCTTTATTTATTTTCTGTTTTCCTTTTGTTGTGCCATTTAACAGGGGAACCGTGGGAAGGCAAGACGAATTGCTATCACCTCCTCTGTGAAGTTTGTCATGACAAATCAAGAGGTAGGTGAATAGACCTCTAGAATGTGTAACAGAGTATGAGGAATGTCGCAGGACAATAACAGTCTTTTCTCTCTCCATAGTCGTATTGATCACTACTTATATTGGTTCTGCAGTGCAGAGACCCCCACACATTTTCAAGATTGTTTCTACAGTATTTTGTTTCCAGGTATTCATATTAGTATTATCAGTGCATTAGAGAACATGAATGGAGAGGGAAAGGAAGCTCTTAGTTGTTGTCATATGAGTAATCGTGTGTTGTTTGTTTCCAGATCTCCCTCCCTGCTGTTCCCTACCTTACCTTCCCCCGCTTAATCACTTCAATAGTCTGTGCTGTAATAGCTGTCGGACTTGAAGCTATTGAGAGGTGGGCCCATTCGAGCATCAAACCAACCCTGAGGAAACGCGAAGGTTACACTCTCCTGCTTGCCACAACCACAGGATTACCAGTTTGTGAGAAGGATTGTATTATGGGCAGTAGATTGAGTCATGAGCAATTCACACAAGTACGTGAAGGACAAGTAAGCATGAGGGCATGTAGTTTTGTGTAGGATTCAAATAGGGACATGCAATTTGGAATATTCTGAAAGCATTTACTATGGGACACCATTTTTTTTCTTCATGCTTATAGCCTAAATCACACAGGGGCTGCTGGAAGAGGTAAAAATTGTCTTCCACAGTATTACTTCGAATTTGGGGCATACTTTCAGTTAATGAACTTCTCAAAGAGTTCTAAGAGCAATCATGGAAATCTCTGAAACACAGATTTGTAGACGTACTTGAATGTATGAACATTTGTAAAACTCGCTTGTGTAAATATCTGCGCAT
Organism: Calotriton arnoldi; assembly: GCA_963921515.1. NCBI lineage: Eukaryota > Metazoa > Chordata > Amphibia > Caudata > Salamandridae > Calotriton > Calotriton arnoldi. The sequence goes on from CAWUFW010000979.1 coordinate 2,972,489, forward strand.
AATGAAATGTTGTAAACCTAATTTCTCACATGCATAAATGCAAGGAATCACTTAATGTGCTATTTTTTCATTTTCTTTGTTTCTTCTTTACCAGGAGAAACTCCGTCCTGTGCCTCCCAATTTACACACTACAAACGGAATGACTCCTGCCCCTAATGAGTGAAAATCTCCAAATCTTTTCTGGATGACAAAGTACCTGCAAAATGTCTGTTAAGTGTCCAGAGGAATTGAGGAGATTTGCAAGCATGTAAGATTCCACGATACTGGTAGAATTTCAGGAGTGTGTGTATTAATTTAATAGAGCAGAATCCTACATTGCTTATCTACAAACGGGTCCACTACAGGACTCCAGGAGATTATACACAAGCTGGCAAATATCACCTGGGAGTGGCAATATTGGTTAGACGAGTGGAAGCTCCTGCAGAAATGATCTACCAATGAATTAGCCACTCCTGTATCAGACAAGCACTGAAATGTGGACTTTGCCAATGAGCAGACCAGGACACTCTACGATTTGATGATTGGGCTGACCTCCGTTTAGATCAATTACACTGTGAAGAGAGCTTCCCATGGTGGCCTAAGACTTCTGTTGTCAGAATCACTGGAGCAAGAAAAAACAAACGAATACCTATGGAACAGTGTTGTAGTTCTGGTTACCATTTTGATTCTGGTGTGGGGTATTGTAGAATGGGTCTCGCTAGAGGACCCAAGAAAGGTTTGAATCAAGGGATTGCAAACATTACCTTTGAATGTTAAACATACAAACTCAACTGTAGTTTTCAATATGGCATTGGCTGGTTTTCCGGATGGCTATTCTTGGGTGGCAAAACTAAGAAATGGTTGTTTTTATTTATTCTATTTACACAGTTTTTTAATAGGACGGAGTTCATTCCATAGATATCAAAATGCTCTAAAGGCATTCCAGAATATATACATGGTATCCACAGGTAAACAGAGACACTCTGACTCTTTTTAAAGTATATATGTGGGCCAAAGAACACATGTGGCATCATACCAAGAAAGAAACATATCAATGTACAGTGTCAGATTGGGTAATGATGAATACAAGTATGGTGGAGGAAGATTTAAAAGATGATTAACTAGTAGATGTTTTAGCTTGTATTTGAAGACTTTGAAAGATTTGGCTAGTCTAATTCCTGTGGACAGATCATCCAAGACCTTATGTGCAATGCTGGAGAATGTGCAAGAGATCTGTGAAAGGGAAAACTGTGAACAACAAATAAATGATTTACCTAATGAGGGCAGCATGCATGGAGGTGCCGGGCTAGAAAGAACTTACACATATGCAGAGGTAGGATGGAAACCTCAGAAGTAGTAGAGATGCTGGTTCGGGAAAGACAATAGGAAAAGGCAAGAGAGAGACGTGCAATGGTGTATAAAGCAGTGGATTAACCGGACAAAATCAGTCCAGGAGTAAGAGCCAGGAGGTGGAGAAGAGCAAGGAGTGGGGGCAGACACAATCACAGCAGAGTTAGGAGGTGGTGAAGATCAAGGGGCAGGAGAAGAGGCAAGCACGGTGAGGCCAGGAAATGGAGACCTATTCATGAAGGCAATGTAGCAGCTTACCATCTAGATGACAGACAGGACAGGCAGGACCTGAAAGAAGGAGGGAACTGATAAGGACAGTGCAAAAGACAGAGTAGCCCTAACCACCACCAGCAGATCCAGCTACTTTCGGGAGGAGGTTGCTGAATCACTGCTCGCCACTGTCTAGAGAGAGGATCATGACCTCAGGCAAGCCTTTGGGAGACTGGTGACCTTAACTAAGGGCCTCATTTACAAGAAAGTGCCGCAGCACGGCACCGCAAGCCTTTTGGCTGTGCTACGCTGCAGCACTTTCAAAGCACAGGGATGCGTCATATCTACAAGGATATAACAGATCCCTTTGCTCTCCCCTGCGCTGGCGCACAATTAGCTGGCATGCGCCGACGCAGGCACCCTTGCACCATGGTGCAAGCATGCCTGCGTCACGGGGATGATTGTTTATGTGCCGGAAGGTGTCACTTCCTGCACATAATCAATCTGAAATGGCGTTTTTCAACTTCTATGTGTTCTGCATTAGCACACATAGAACTTGTAAAACGTCATTTTTTTAAATGATTGTTTATGTGCAGGAAGGGATACCTTCCTGCACATAAACAATCATAAGTGGTGATTTCCTCGTTCTATGTGTGCTGCAGAATGCAGCACACATAGAAAGAGGAAAAATACGAGGAGAAATGAATAAATTTCTCCTCGTTGCGCCTGGGGAGGCGTAGCATTCAGACGCATTTCCAGGTTTACCATTTCTCGTAAATCTGGAAATGTGTTATTTTCCATGGGTGCTGCGTGGGAACACCCACAGCAACACCCATGGAACGCCCCTTTCACACAAAGTGCTTTGTGTAAAGGGGTCATATTTACAAGGGCAGGAAAAGCCACACAGGGTGGCTTTTCGTGTCCTTGTAAATATGGGGCAGCAGAATACGCTGCCGGTGCGTCACAAAAAGTGACGCACCAGCCTCGCAAGGGGCTTGTAAATAAGCCCCTAAGAATCTTATTAGTCTTTAATCACTAAGAATCCCCCCTAACTCTATGGTTCAGTGAAGGGTACCTGGGATGTGGCTTTGGTGTTTAAAAGAAAATAACTTAGCTGTCACAAAAACTGGGAAGAATGTGGAAGGAGGAAAAATAAAAACTTCAGACCACCGCCTATGCATGCCTGGGAATCAAGGGCGCCAAAAGAGGGCGATGGACCTGTGATTTGTGATTATAGGATATAATATAGTTATCAGACAGTATGGCCAGATGTATGAAATTTCAATGGTCACAATCCCTCTGAATCGCTAAATCAGATGGTTTGCAATCAGTAAATGGGTTTAAAAATGGATTACGAATCAGAATTTAGGAGTGTATTCTGGGTGTCTCTTCAAAACTACGATTCATACTCTGTATCAAAGATTTAAGATCTTAATTACAGTTGCAAACCATTGAAAAGCTACTGACTCCCAAGTTGGGATGGTGTAAGAAATTGGATTATTAGTTGAAGGGGATGAGAACCCACTTCAAAATATAATAATCACATCCCTTGTCAGGGTGAACCACCAAAGTCACTAAATAAAACTGCACCTAATCCTGTGGTATCTTGGCACAAAGCAGTCAGGTTTAACTTAGAGGCAATGTGTAAAGTATTTATGCACCACAGAAACAGTAATAAAGTAAAAACACAAAACAAGAAAAATTCCAAACCAATTAACGAAAATAGAGTACATTTGAATAAATAAATCGACACCAATAAGACAAAAATCCAATAAGTAGAACCAGAGAAATTAATTTTTAAAACTTGAATTAAAAATAGCGCCAAAAAGAACAAAGTGCCAACACTGTTATCTGATCATGCCAGACCATGTCAATATCCAAAATTAAGGCTGACTGCGACGGAGCGTCGCTTGGATACATGGGCCAGTTTCTTCCTGGTGGAACGTTTACCTTTCGACTTAAAAACGTTTATGGAGAAAAAGTGGTTCTTGAGGAGTCATCAGCAGGGCAACGTGCAAGCTGGATCGAAAGCAGGGCTTGACAACGGTGCTTTGCTGCAGCGCGGGGTCCCAGTACAGTCATGGATGAATGCATGAAAGCTCAGAGCAGGCGAAGTATGTGCTCAGGAAAGCCTCAATGTCAATCGGCATCAGTCTCGGTGAAGCCTACTATGTTCGGACTTAGAAACTTTTCTGGAAGTCAGATCTCCTTTAGTGGGGAAAATCTGGAACCTTAGGCTGATCGGCGATTTGACATTGATGGCTACAGCTTTGAAGGCAGTTCTAGTCTCCATCAGTTCTCCAGGCAGATTGTCGGCAAAAAGTTTTGATGTCCTACTTCTTGCAGTTTGGGGGACAGAACATGTACTCTCTAACACCAGCCAAGGGTTCTAGACTTGGGTGGCACCACTTAGGGAATAGGATTCACTCCAGCAGAGGCCAGAAGCAGGGTCCAGGGCAGATCCAATTGGTACTGGTCAGCTTAGCAGTTGCAGAAAGAGAGGCCTCTGAAGCTTGTTGTGTCTCTGTAGCTCAAACAGGAGGACAGCCAACTGACCATGGGAGTCACTTCTGGGGTCCTGGGTTCAAGGCAAGCAGGTCCAGTCTTCCTTCAGTTCTTCGGACAATAGGGCAGTCCTTCTTCTATTCTTCACTGATCCATGAATGTTCTGATAAGAGGTCTGAGGGTCCAGTTTTATGCCCAGTGCCAGTCTGTGAGTGGAGGGCAAGCCTTTGTCCAACCACCTAAACTAGTTCTGTTGAATTCCTCTACCCCACTGGGATTGGTACCAGCCTGACTAGAGAGACAGAGGGGAGCTTCATCTGCCAGTGGCAAGGTAGGCATTCTTTGAAGCTCAGGAAGGAGCTGGGCACAGCCCCTAGGCCATCCTGTCAAGGAAGAAGCCCCCCTCCTCTCTCCCAGGGCCCTTTGTCTACTGTCTAGGAGCAATGCACAGCTCACCACAGGGGAGCCATCCGGGATCATTGGCATTGGCAGGAAAGCCTTTTGATTTTAGGCAGGAAAATGACAACTTTCTAAAAGTGCAATTTCTAAGATAGTAATATAAAGTCTGACTTGACCATTAAGTTGGATTTCAAATTACTATTAAAATGAGTCTCTAATCTATTTGTGTAGCTACTTCTAACTGAATATATTACAGATTAAAGGCATTAGTGTAAAGCAACGACTTTGTCGTTTTTTCACCGCCAGGACATGTAAAACATACCGTATACTTGTCTTACTTTTAAATATCATGCACCCAGTCCCATGGGTATTTAAGGCCTACCTTAGTGGTGAAGTATAGGTATACAAAATGAAGATTTAATGGTAATTTTAAAACTCAACATGCGGGTTGCAATAGCGAGGTCTAGAGACATATTTTACAGTGCGACTTTAGTGGGTGGCACAATGAGTGCTGCAGCCCACTAGTGGCATTTAATTTAGAGGCCCTGGGTACATGTAGTACCATATAATAGGGACTTATAAGTAAATTAAATGTGCCAATTAGGCATATGCTATTTTTACCATGTTTAAAAGGGAGAGCCCAAGCCCTTTACCAGTGGTTAACAGAAGTGAAGTGTGTGGAGTCCTATGGCCAATGAAAATGGGTTGAGAAAAAAGAAGGCAAAAATCTGTGAGTATGCCATGCTAAAAATGTAAATTTTTCCACAGGTGGTAACTGATTTGCAAAAGAGGAGTCCCCTTTTGATATCTTCCCCTTTGTGAATCAAGGTGGATTCAGAGGACCACTGACTTGTCTCAATAAAGTTGTTCAAAATTAAGAACTTTTTACAACTTTTTTTTTTAAAGCAACCACTCTGATTCCTTATTTTGCGAAGTCGGTGCACAATATGCAACTGCTTTTTGCAACCAATTTTTTGGTACATCTGCCCCTTTTTCAGTGTTTTGTTTTGTAAGAGAAATCAAAAGAGAACCTCTGTCAGTAGAAGTTCCTGTCGCTGGAGAAGGGCAAGGAAGACTACTGGTAAATTGAATTAAGAAGCTATGGGAAAAACCCGGCACTTGTATTAATGCTATTCCAACAACAAAAAGTTCTGTTCTAACCTCCCTCTGGGTTTCCCTATGTATTGATTGGGACAAGATCAAAGATTTTTTGAGGTGAGGTGTTTCTAGTTGATGAAAAGGCTTGGAACTCAGATTCTTCATTTATCCAGATACCAGAAATTTGGATGGGGGGGTATCATATGGTGTGCAATCTAAACATCTTGCAGGTAATGTAGGACGCTTTGAAGTTATTTTTAAGCATAACTTTCATATTCTGGTGATATTTTCATTCTTTCAGTGTTAAACATTACCCTACAAGCAGCATGCAATATAGCTTTCAGAGGAGGAGAGTGCAGGCATCTTGCTGGAAGCCCTGTGAAAGGTGTCTGGTGTGACTAGTGATTTTACTTTTTGTCATGTCTTCTTTTGGGAGGAAACGGTTGATAGATAGAAAGATGTGTAGTTAGCGATGGACTGAATTTGTTTACTCCTTCTGTGCCTTGGGCGTAACGGTTACGCCTTTGGCTGTGGTGCTCCTATGCCGAGGACATAACTGTTATGTGCAAGGCACACCAGCAAGAAATCCCTCTGCTGTAAACAGTAGAGGGATTTCCTTTTCATTTTTTAAGCCTCTGGAGGTTGGGAAGAGCTTCCCCAACCTCCTGAGGCATTTTTCCCCCAATGTAATGACGATCGCGTGCTGACGTAATTACACTGAAAGTGAAACTGAAATGAGTCAATCGGCTTGTTTCAGTTTCACTGCTTCTGTGCTCGTGGGACTATCTCAGCACCCTGAGCACCAAAACACATGGGAGAGGTATCGTTGTGAAAGGGAGAATCTCCCCTTTCCAATGGTACCATTCCAGAGTGGCTCGCAGCTTGGGGATCACCGTAGCAGGGCGATCCCCAATCAGGGATCCACCACTAGACACCAGGGAGGGGGAGGGGCCCCTTGGGCAAGTGACTTTGCTCCCCAAAATATTTATTGGCATAATCAGTCTTTCTGCCTCCCCTGGGGGGGCTGATGGGGGCAATAGCCCCTGATCTGCCCCCCTCCCCCCAGGGTTATTTTTATTTGAATATGTAGGGGTGGGGGCTGCCCTCACCCTCCCAAAAACAAAAGGGACAGTCTTTCTGCCCCCCGGAGAAAGCCCACTAGGAATCAGGGATTACATTTTTATGTACATTTAGGGGTGAGGGATGCCCAGAATAGGCATGCCAATGCTCCCCCCACCAAAAAAATAGCCACAGTCTTACTGCCCCCCTGGGGGCCAGATGGGGGCAATAGCCCACAATCTGGCCCCCTAAACGGCAGCAAGACCACTAAGAACCAGGGATTTAAAAATATGTAAATTTAGGGGTGGGGGCTGCACTGAATGGGCATTGCAATGCCCCCACCCCACCCACAAATAGGCACAGTTTTTCTGCCCCCCCCTGGGGGGCACAAAGCACAGAAGGAACCATGGATTACATTTTTATGTAAATTTAGGGGTGGGGGCTGCCCAGAATGGCCATGCCAATGCCCCCAACCCTAAAAAAAGTAGCCACAGTCTTTCTGCCCACCGGGGCAGATGGGGGCAATAGCATCTAGTGGTTTTTTGCCCGCCTTGGGGGCATATGCGCCTAAAAATATTGCTGATCGGCATCCAAGGGAGGCAGAAACAGCCAAAATGTGTGCACAAAACAAATGGGAGCGACTCTTGCCTAAGGGGCCGCTCCCTGACATGCTGATGAACATATCTCTGGTGCCTTTGTTGGCTTTCTGCCCCCAGGGAGACAGAAATAATATGGCTATTTTTTTTTGGGGGGGTGGCATTGGCATGCCCATTCTGGGCAGCCCCCACCCTTAAATTTTCTTAAAAATGTAATCTCTGGTTCCTAGTGGGCTTTCTGTCCCCCCAGGGGCATCCATGGAAACCTAACAAACCCAGACATTTCTTCTAAAAGCTAAACGCTCAGAGGAGTCCAGAGATGTGTGGCTTCTGTTGATGCCCCATCGTTTTCCTACCCAGAATCCCCTGCAAACCTCAAATTTAGCTAATAAAATCATATTTTCCTCACATTTCTGTGTGGGAAAGTTGTGTGATCACTGGACTGACAAATTTCCTACCACCCCGCGTTCCCCCGGGCCTCTCGATAAAAATTACCGGGACAGAGAAGGGCCCAAAACCTATTGTGGAGATATCAAAATTATCTATCACAAAAGTACCTGGTTTTGCAAGGGGGTCACCTGCGCTTTTGGTCCTGGGCTCGGCGGCCATCTAGGGAAACCTACCAAACCCAGACATTTCTGAAAACTAGATACACGGGGGAGCCAAGGGGTGTGTGGCTTGTGTGGATCCCCCAATGTTTTCTTACCCAGAATCCCCTTCAAGCCTTAAATTTAGCTTAGAAAAATCACACTTTCCTCACATTTCTACCTGGGATCAACGTGTGGCACAAATTTCCTACCACCCAGCATTCCCCGCAGTCTCTTGAGTAAAGTGATACCTCACTTGTGTGGGTGGGCCAAGGGCCTGCGACTGAGAAGGGCCAGAAATATAGAGATCGAGTGGATAGCACAGCGAGCTCTAAGCCCTATATTTTTATTTATATACGTTTTTAATTTGGCTCTGCAGACCAAGGGAAATGCTGGGTGGTAGGAAACTTGTGCCAGTGTGTTGATCCCAGACAGAAATGTAAAGAAAATTTGTTTTTTTTTTAGCTATATTTGAGGTTTGCAGGGGATTCTGGGTAGGAAAACATTAGGGGATCCACGCAAGCCACACCTCCCTGAACTTCCCCGGGTGTCTAGTTTTCAGAAATGTCTGGGTTTGGTAGGTTTTCCTAGATGGCCGCCGAGCCTGGGACCAAAAATGCAGGTGACTCCCTTGCAAAACCAGATCGTTTTGTGATAGATAATTTTGATGTCTCCACAATAGGTTTTGGGCCCTTCCCTGTCATAAGCACTTGGCCCACCCACACAAGTGGGGTACCATTTTTATCAGGAGACCTGGGGAAATGCTAAGTGGTAGGAAATTTGTGTCAGTCCAGTGATCCCACAACTTCCCACACAGAAATGTGTGGAAAATGTGATTTTGTTTGCTAAAATTAGGTTTTCATGGAATTCTGGGTAAGAAAACGTTGGGGGATCCATGCATGCCACACCTCCCTGGACTCCCTCAGGTGTCTAGTTTTCAGAAATGTCTGGGTTTGGTAGGTTTCCCTAGATGGCCGCCGAGCCCGACACCAAAAACGCAGGTGACTCCCTTGCAAAACCAGATCGTTTTGTGATAGATAATTTTGATGTCTCCACAATAGGTTTTGGGCCCTTGCCTGTCACAGGCATTTGGCCCACCCACACAAGTGAGGTGCCATTTTTATTGGGAGACCTGGGGGAACGCTGGGTGGTAGGAAATTTGTGTCAGCCCGGTAATCCCACATCTTTCCCATACAGAAATGTGAGGAACATGTGATTTGTTTTGCTAAATTTGAGGTTTGCAGGGGATTTTGGGTAAGAAAACTTTTGGGGGATCCATGCAAGCCACAACTCCCTGGACTCCCCCGGATGTCTAGTTTTCAGAAATGTCTGGGTTTGGTAGGGTTCCCTAGATGACCGTCGAGCCCGGGACCAGAAACGCAGGTGAATCCCTTGCAAAACCAGGTTGTTTTATGATAGATAATTTTGATGTCTCCACAATACGTTTTGGGCCATTTCCTCTTACAGGCACTAGGCCTACCCACACAAGTGAGGTACCATTTTTATCGGGAGACTTGGGGGAACGATAGGTGGGTGGAAGTTTGTGGCTCCCCACAGATTCCAAAACTTTACATCACAGAAATGTGAGGAAAATGTGGGATTTGGTTTTTATACAAAGTTTGAGGTTCGCAAGGGATTCTGGGTAACAGAACCTGGTGAAAGCCACACAAGTCTCCCCATTCTGGATTCCCCTGGGTGTCTCGTTTTGAAAAATGTACAGGTATGCTAGGTTTCTTTAGGTGCCGGCTGAACTAGTGCCCAAAATCCACAGCTAGTCACATTGCAAAAAAAGGGTTCGTTTTCTGTGGAAAAATGTGATGTGTCCACGTTGTGTTTTGGGCTGTTTCCTGTCATGGGCACTAGGGCTACCCACACAACTGAGGTACCATTTTTATTGGGAGACTTGGGAGAATGCTGGGTGGATGGAATTTTGTGGCTCCCCACAGATTCCAGAACTTCCCATCACAGAAATGTGAGGAAAATGTGTTGTTTTTTTACAAAGTTTGAGGTTTGCAAGGGATTCTGGGTAACAGAACCTGGTGAGAGCCACACAAGTCAACCCATCCTGGATTCCCTGGGTGTATAGTTTTAAAAAATGTACAGGTTTGCTAGGTTTCCTAGGTGTCTGTTGAGCTGGAGCCCAAAATCAGCAGCTTGTCACATTGTTAAAAAAGGGCCAGTTTTCACTGGAAAAATGTGATGTGGCCATGTTGCGTTTTGAGCCGTTTCCTGTCACGGGCAGTAGACCTACCCACACAAGTGAGGTATCATTTTTATCGGGACACTTGGGGGAATGCTGGGTGTATAGATTCCAGAGCTTTCCATTACAGAAATGTGAGGACAATGTGTTTTTTAGACAAATGTTGAGGTTTACAAGGGATTCTGGGTAATAGAACCTGGTGATAGCCACACAAGTCACCCCATCCTGGATCCCTCTGGGTGTCTAGTTTTAAAAAATGTATGGGTTTTCTAGGTTTCCCTAGGTGCCGGCTGAGCTAGGGCCCAAATCGACAGCTAGGCACATTGCAAAAAAAAGGGTCAGTTTTCAGTGGTAAAATGTGATGTGTCCACGTTTCGTTTTGGACCGTTTCTTGTCGCGGGCACTAGGCCTACCCACACAAGTGAGGTACAATTTTTATTGGGAGACTTAGGGGAACACAGACTAGTAGAACAAGTGTTACTACCATTTGTCTTTCTATGCATTTCTGCCTTCCAAATGTAAGACAATGTGTAAAAAAAGTCATTTTGAAAAATGCCCTCTAATTCACATGCTAGTATGGGTACACACAAATTCAGAGATGCACACATAATCACTGCTTTTAAACTCCATATCTTGTTCCCACCTCAGAAATACATAGGTTTCCTTGATACATATTTTGCACTCTTTATATTTTACCAAATTAATTGCTGTATATCCAGTGCACAATTAAAAGCCATTGTACGGTGCAACTCAGTTATTGGCTCTGGGTACCTCGGGTTCTTAGTAAACCTACAAGACCTATATATGCCCGCAATCAGAAGACTCCCACGGACGTAATGGTATATTGCTTTAAAAAATCTACTATAGTTAGAAGAAGTTACAGGTGAAAATGTAGGCACAACTGGCTGTTTTTTTTAACTCACTTTCAATATTTATTTTATTTCAACTGTTACTTTCTATAGGAAAACCTTGAAGGATCTACACAAATGACCCCTTGCTGAATTCAGACTTGTCTACTGTTCAGAAATCTATAGCATTCTGGGATCCATTATTGATTTTTAATCCCATTTTTACCACTAACTGGAGGGAGGTTGAAAGCACAAAAAAAAGGAAAAATAGGCCATGTCCCAGTAAAATGCCAAAACTGTGTAGAAAATGTTGGTTTTTCGACAAAAGTCTGCCTGTTCCTGAAAGCTGGTAAGATGGTGATTTTAGCACCACAGACCCTTTGGATACCATTTGCTGGGGAAAAAATAGACGCTTTCTTCTGCAACACTTTTTTTCCCATTTTCCCCCCAAAAAACAAAATGTTGCTGTATTTTGGCTAATTTCTCAGTCCCGTCCAGGGGAATCCACAAACCCTGGGTACCTTTAGAATCCTCAGGATGCTTGCAAAAACGTAGGCACATTTGGCTTGGATATCTTATGTGGACAAAAGGTTATGGGGGCCTAAGCGGGAACTACCCCAAATAGCAAAAAAAGGCGTGACACGGGGGGGAGGCCTGACAGCGAAAGGGTTAAAGATTTTATAAAGAGGGCGTACATGTTTACTTTGTTTTGAATAAAAGTCTTAAGAGACTTCACACTATGTATGTGGGGTATGTATGAATGTGGTTTTTCTGCAGGACAAACTTAGCCAAAAGGCAGTGGATGGTTGTACGGGGTCAAAGACCAGCATAAAGTCAATGAGTGATAGGAGAGGTATCTGGTTTGTAGACTGTTAAAGCTTTGTGATGTAGTGTTATTCAAAGTGGTGCGTCTTCAACCGTTTCCTAAATTGGAGCCTCATGTGGAGGGAATCTGATAGATGTTTTTCGAGATCCTTGGTGCATAGATGGAAATGGTCTGCTGACTTGTTTTTTTTTCTTTTTTCACACTTCTTAGTCAGGAGTCTGATGGTGTCCTGGCTGTGGGTTTGCCGAGAACCATCAGAGATGTTGAGCTTATCTGGGAGAAAAACAGGGGTGCTTGTCAATATGGCTTTGTAAATGATGCAGCTGGGTTTGAAGATGGTACGAGCCCGCAAGGGGACCCAATGGAGTTCTATCAGTATGGGGGTGATGACATCATATTCCTCTGGGTGAGACATTCTTCAGCGAATAGGCTTGAGCAGCAGTAAAACATTTTGTAAGTTCTCAAGACTTTTGGATGCTTTCATGTTTTTAGGAGCAGAGGCAATGAAGAGGAACTTGGCCTTGGTGGAGTTTAGTTTGAGTATCTTTTGTGTCATCCAGATCTGTCTGGTGTCTAGGCCTTGTTTAAAGTGGGTAGCTGATTTAGTCTTAGATCCAATTGCAAATCAGCATATTGTGGGTGTGAGACTTTTATCATGTCAAGTACATCTCCTAGGGGTTCAAGGTATAAGTTAAATAATATTAGGTCAAATATGAACTTGAGGTATGCAAAGTTTTTTTTTAATTAAGTCTTTTTATTAATCAGTGCGCCTTACATCAGATCAATTACATGGATATCACTACAAATGGAAAAATCATAACATATATGATACTTTTCTTATGGCGTTCGCCTAGTTCCTCCTAAACTCTGCCCATTACAGTTATCATCCCTTAGGCTTATGGGATCCTATTTCTGTTCTCTTTGTGATCTATCAATACTCAATACCCCCCGTCCCGCACATTTGTTTAATGTCCCCTATAAGCTGTCCAAGGCCCCCACACTTTGTCCCATTTGTGCGGGCAGCCTCTTACTTTATATGTTACTTTCTCGGCACCCGAGCACCAGTCCATGTCCTCCTCCCATTCTTTCAAATCTGGTGTTCGGTTTGACCCCCACAATCTGGCTATATTTCTTGTTGCCACAATTGCTGCTATTTTAAGCCATATCTGTGTGTATTTAGTCCTTCTTATCTCGCCTGTTTCACACAAAAGGTTGGTGACCTGCGACATGATTTGTGTCACTGCTGTCCAGTAGTTATGTATATTCCTGCATTCCCAGATTATATGAAAAAATGAGCAAACCTCCCCACATCCCCTTGCACAATATCTAGACATACCCAGACCCATTCGTTGTAGCTTTGTTCTGGATGCGTATGACCTATGTTGGATGCACAGTTGGATGAGATGAAAACGGGCCCTTATCGCTACCTTCCTCGGGCTTTGCACCGCTTCCTCCCAGTCATCATCTTCCAGGAGTCCCACTTCCATCTCCCAAGTTCCCCTTAAAGGGTCCACCGGGTTAGGTGAGTTATATATGATTTTCTTATATGTTAAGGAGGTTGCCTTTGTCCACATGGGGTCGATCAACAATCTGTCCTCTAGTGGAGGGGTTTCCCCTTCTCTCATGTGTTGGTGTAGGGCATGTCCCAGTTGGAGATATTTGTATCTTTCCGAGCTCGCCAACTCATACTCTGTTTGTAGAGCTTCAAACTTTACCTGTGTGTCCTCTCCAGATATCGCCCAGGTTTTCTATCCCCAACAATTCCCATTTTTTTAAACCTGACAGGGCCCCCACCTCTCGAAGCAGGTCACTGTCCCACAGGGGTGTCCTCCCCGTCAACCTCCCTTCCCATCCTAAATATTTGGAGGTTTCCCGCCAGGCCCTCACTACCGTCTGTGTGTGTGGTGGGATTTGTTAGAGGTATGCAAAGTTGAAAAGTTGATAGAGGCCAGGAAAGGCAGTCTTTAAAGTTAATCAAGAATGCTGGAAGGGGTGCCCTTTCTGCTGGCAGGAGCACATTTCAATAACGAATAGTTTATAAGTCGCTTCAACTGAATGTTCAATAAGTTCATACACTTCAAATGAATGTTGAAATAACTTCTTTATGATAGCCAATTGCAATCAATGAAAACGTTGTCTAAATCTGTACTTCTTCATATATCAAATCATATTAGGTTAACGCATTTTCATATCCCAATGCATTTCGGGTCGTTAAATGACCCTTCTTCAGGGGTCACTTCATTAGAATTCTAAGGAAAATGAAACAGTCGGCGTTTCAAAAAACAGTCGGCGTTCCAAAAAACAGTCAGTATCTAGTTACTGGATAAACGATAATGGTGACGTCTTTCTGATAGTATAACTCGTGCCAAATAAAAAACGAATGGTTTCCAAAAAAAACGTGCTCAATGAGTAAACATCATGCTAACTCAACCAGTCAACGTGAAATGCGTCTACTCGAAAATGGTGAACCGAAATTGTGAATCGAAGAATGCTCATGCGGCAACAATTGGTCTAAAAGGTGGTTTTTTGACATTCTTGTGAATTTTTGGAAGCATGTATAGTTGGGGGCGTCTTGGGTATTCAGTGTAAAGGTATTTTTTGGTATGAATACTGATCCACCCCATTTCAAACGCTCGAGTGAGAATCTGAAGAAGGATCTTTTGAAAAGCTGTAGTGGGATCCTGATCAATTTTCATGTAGATATTAGTATCTTGAACATGTGCCAGTATGCTCTGTTCATAGAACTCTGAATCCATGACTACCAACGCACCCCCTTTATCTGCTTTCTGAAAACTGAGTTGTTTGTTGTGGGCTAAAGATGTTAAGATGCTCCATTCTGTAGAGGTAAAATTCACTCTTTTGATTTTCCGGAAATTGATTTGATTAATCTCAGATTTGACCAATCTTTCAAAGGCATCTAGGGATTTATGAGAAATGGGTGCACAAAATGAACTCTTTGTTTTAAAGTCTCTAAATTCGGGTTCTTGCCTGTCGGCTGTTGAAGGTTCCAGGGTACTGAAAAAATATTTCAATCTCAGAGTTCTGACAAATTTAAATAGAGCAATTTCTGTCTCAGCTGCATTACTATGATATGTAGGTACGTATGATGTGCCTTTGTTCAAGACTGCAATTTGAGCAGGAGATAATTCAATACTCGAAATGTTCACCACTAAGTTGTTTTGGTTTTGCTGTGGAGTGATCTTTTGTCCGCCTCTGTGTCGTGTTCTTTTGCTCCTCCTTGTTTTTGTGTTGTTTTTTCTGGTTGATGGTTTGATGCCGGGCTGATGGATAAAAAAGCCACCTTTGATGTTTGTTGGCCACCAGAACTCGTTTCTGGTTGTGCAAGTGTATTGCCATTTTTAGCTAGTGGAGGTCTATTGTGTGCTATATCCGTGTCAGACACAACACTCTCTTGTGAAGAGCCTGCGTTGGGCTGTTTTTGCCATTTCCGTTGATTGTATACTTCAGCCCAAGTACACACTTCGTCGAGTTTATAATCAATTGTATCCCTGCGGAACTTTTTGATTTTTCGGTCATGAATCTCCTTAGCGTATTTATCTAATTTGAGGTTAAGCTCTTGAAGAAGAGTGTCCCAAATCTCCGGTGTTTTGTTTTCAAGTTCATCTTTGATGGTTTTGATTTCTTCTTCCAAGGACTTTAGGATATTGGATAATTCCTCGATAATTAAAAGAATTAGATCGAGAGAACATTTGTTTAAAATCAAATACCATTTCTCCATGAAGACCTTATTAGTCTTACACAGCATCGGTTTTAAAGCGATCCGTAAACCTCTAGGAATTCTCTTTGCCTTATGGTATTGGATAAGGGTTGTGGCATGGAGTCTCTGGTTAATTTCTTTCTTGCTCAAATATTCCAATTGTTTAAGTAATTGTGTTGTGGTGGAAATATGTGGACTGTAGAGTCTGGCCTCCTGTATCAAACCATAAATTTCTGTGGCTGCTTCACTGGTGAATGCTAAAGTATTAGCTTTATTAGCAGTTAATGCTGAAATTTCTTCAAACGACATTGTCGGTGGTGCACGGCTGGACCGTGGACAGAAGGGTATCAATTATGGCAATGTAGCCAGTGTGCACTCGTGGTTAGGCTCGGTAAACTGAATGATATAACAGTTTCTGACAGTGTGCGTCCTTGCCTGTACGCCATGTCCTCGGGCGTCTCTGGTACGAACAATCAAGAATGCTGGAAGGGGTGCCCTCCCTGCTGGCAGGAGCACATTTCAATAACGAATAGTTTATAAGTTGCTTCAACTGAATGTTCAATAAGTTCATACACTTCAAATGAATGTTGAAATAACTTCTTTATGAATGCCAATTGCAATCAATGAAAACGTCTAAATCTGTACTTCTTCATATATCAAATCATATTAGGTTAACGCATTTTCATATCCCAATGCATTTCGGGTCGGTAAATGACCCTTCTTCAGGGGTAACTTCATTAGAATTCTAAGGAAAATGAAACAGGAGGCGTTTCAAAAAACAGTCGGCGTTTCAAAAAAAAGTCAGTATCTAGTTACTGGATAAACGATAATGGTGACGTCTTTCGGATAGTATAACTCGTGCCAAATAAAAAACTTATGGTTTAAAAAAAAAACGTGCTTAATGAGTAAACATCATGCTAACTCAACCAGTCAACGTGATATGCGTCTACTCGAAAATGGTGAACCGAAATTGTGAGTCTAAGAATGCTCATGCGGCAACACCGTGTTTCCGTCATAGTAAAAACTCTATGCTGTCGAAAACGTGATGACAAGTATGTGTTCAAAAGATGATAAACAAGTGCTCCAAATCAAATATAGAATTATCAACGTGACCGCGTGCAACGCGTGCTGTTAAAAACGAAGTATTTGTTAAGTGAACGTGCAGAGTGCAAAACTGTGAGACCACGAAAACTTCATGGCTTACCGAAATGCTGCCGTCAGTCTCGCTGCTGTGCCAGCAGTGTTAGTCGCGTAACGTAAATCGGGTCAAAGGTTAAATAGATGCCGCGCTCTCTAACATGTTAAACGGAAAGTGCTCATTCGCGAACGAACTTTAGTGATAAAGTTAATTGAAATCCTTGTGTGCAAAAACAAGCGTGTTGACTCTGTAAATAAACACTGTTAAAAATACGACATTGCACAAGCAGAAATATTGATATAAAGAGGTCAAGAAACGAGGTATAAGCTAGGTAGATATGCATGTGAATGAAATCAAATGTAATCACATGAAAGCAAAAGTAAATCAAAATTGTGGTTGATCGGACATAACCATGAACTCCTTATACAGTAGATCAAGCTATAGAAAGCAATTGTATTCTAATCGGTCATTCATCCCATGCGGTTGCATGGCCTGTAGTTTTTTGGTCCCAAAAAATTCTGATCTTGCCAGCATCTTTTGGGGATCAGTCCCCAATCGAGGCTTAAGTGCCTCCAGGATAGTAAAACGAAGTTGTGAAATGTTGTGTCTGGCTTCAATCCAATTTGTAGCATCGGTTGATTTCATATTGCAGTTCCTGATATTACTTTTGTGCTCTCCCACACGCACTTTTACTTTTCTGTCTTTCCCACGTAGATTTTTCCACAAGGGCATTTTAAGGCGTATATTATATTGCAGGTATCGCATGTGCTCGAGTGTTGAAGTTTTATGCTGGTACCTTTTGTGGGATGCACAAATAAATTCCCAACTATCACGTTGTTACATGGTACACAGTTCATGCACTTTTGCATGCCTTTATATGCTTGTGTCGTTGTTTCCTGTCTCTTAGATAAGAGTTCTTTAAGGTTGTTTGAGCGCTGAAAAGCGAAGGTCGGCCGTTCTGGAAACAATTGTACAAAGTCTGGTTCAGTTTTAATGATCGACCAATGTTTCAAGATGATTGATTTTATCGCATTAGATTCGGTTGAGTGCTTCAAAACGCAAATAATGGGGTTCGATTCCTTCGGTTCTGTAAGTTGAAGCAAAGACTCTTTATTGAGGGTTGTCACTCTCTGAATGGCTTTATTAAGGACTTCATTTGGGTACCCGCGTTGATGGAATCTAACAGCAAATTGATTAATGGTGATATTGGCTTCTTCTGGATCAGATGTAATCCTTTTCAATTGAATGAATTGGGAATGCGGAAGATGACGTTTAAGTGAGCCTTGGTGGAAACTCATGAAGTGTAGAGAGTTGTTTCTGTCTGTCTCCTTAGTAAACACATTCGTTTTGATCTTACCAGCATCGATTTGAATCAATACATCCAAAAAGGCTATACGATGTTTGTCAATATGATGAGTGAACTTTATGTGATTGTGGACTTGATTAAGTGCAATCATGTTGTTCTCCAAAATGGTCAGATCCCCTTTCCAGATGACTAGAATATCATCTATGAATCTTTTGAACAAAACAAGTTGTTGTGTCCAATTTTTGGTTGGTAAGAATATGTTCATGTTCCAATTTTGCCATAAAAATATTGGCATACGAAGGTGCTCCAGCGAATCCCATTGATGTGCCGTTACATTGAGCATAAAACACTCCTTTCCATTCAAAATAGCTATGAAACAATGCAAATTGTAATAACTCAAGTAAAAAAACGTTATCGGCTCCAATTCTCACCTTGGTTTAATAGAGCCCATTCTATTGCTTCTAAGCCATCAAGGTGTGGCATAGAAGTATAGAGAGCGGTCACATCTATGGTGCATAGCCACCACTGTTCAATGCCATTAGTGTCAAGTTCTGATAGCAGATTCAACAACAATGTAGTGTCTTTAAGGTATGTGTCCCATTTTTGCACTATAGGCTGCAGAAAACTGTCTAAGTACCTTCCAATAGGTTCTGAGATTGATCCACATACCGATACAATTGGTCTAAAAGGTGGATTTTTGACATTCTTGTGAATTTTTGGAAGCATGTATAGTTGGGGGCGTCTTGGGTATTCAGTGTAAAGGTATTTTTTGGTATGAATACTGATTCACCCCATTTCAAACGCTCGAGTGAGAATCTGAAGAAGGATCTTTTGAAAAGCTGTAGTGGGATCCTGATCAATTTTCATGTAGATATTAGTATCTTGAACATGTGCCAGTACGCTCTGTTCATAGAACTCTGAATCCATGACTACCAACGCACCCCCTTTATCTGCTTTCTGAAAACTGAGTTGTTTGTTGTGGGCAAAAGATGTTAAGATGCTCCATTCTGTAGAGGTAAAATTCACTCTTTTGATTTTCCGGAAATTGATTTGATTAATCTCAGATTTGACCAATCTTTCAAAGGCATCTATGGATTTATGAGAAATGGGTGCACAAAATGAACTCTTTGTTTTAAATTCTCTAAATTCGGGTTCTTTTTTTTTAATAACAAATTTTATTTGGTTATTTTGCAGTATATCGGGCGTTCGCCCTATCATAGCGTGCGTGAACAGAGGGATACGTTTCGCATCGATAACCATTTTCATGAAGATAAACATTACCCGCCAAACATGCAGGCAAAACAAAACTTTAAACAGTGTGCAGACAGTGGTCCATCTCCGTGATATCGTACATAATGCAGCAGAGTCTAGATATACTTTACAACAAGACAATAAGACAATCCCATGATATAGCAGGGGGTGATATTTGGCAGGGAGCAGAGGATCCCATCTACAGGTCTTCCTCCGGTAGAGGGGGTAGGTCAATACCGCGATATGTTGCCCATCGTGACCAAATCTTGCGATGTTTCCTGGGGCAACCCCGGGCCTCAAAGACTGCAATCTCGGCACCCATACATGTGTCTATGGCTCTTTTCCATTTGCCTATAGTCGGGGGAGATGACGCCTTCCACCCCTGCGCGATGTCCCGCTTGGCAATAGTGAGGGCGAGGAACAGCAGATGTTGTTTATAGCGGTTCCCCCCGATGTCGTCAGAGGAGTGAAATAGGAATAGCCGTGGATCAAGTGGGAGCACCCACCCCAGCACCTCACTGAGACATGACCTAACCCTATTCCAAAAGGGCTGTAGGGCCGTGCAGGCCCATACCGTATGTAGGAAGGACCCATCTTCTCTGTCACACCGCAAACATACCAGGGACTGGATGACCCCCATTCGCCACAGTCGTACCCTAGTGTAATACACTCTGTGTAAGTATTTAAACTGGATGAGCCTGTATCGTGCGGAGACCGCCGCGCCCCTCGGGCTGGTTATTGCTTCCGTCCAGTCATCGTCCGTTAAGTCAGGAATGTCTGCCTGCCAGGCTAGTCGAGTTTTGTCGAGAGTGGTGGGAGTGTGGGTCGTCAGTGTTTGCTATATTTGTCTGATTTTGTGTAGTCCAAGGTCCCCCATAAGCAGGCGGCCTTCCAATGGCTGGAATTCGGGGAGTACCTCTATATTACGGATCTGGGGGGAGAGCGCATGTCGGAGCTGTAGAAATTAAAAAAATTGTGACTTATGAAGGTCAAAGTCTGTCTGTAATTGTTGAAATGATTTTAGGACAGTGCCCCTCATTACGTCCCCTAGGGTCGAAATTCCCACCAGGTCCCACCCCCAAAACCCACTCAATGCGGTAGCAGTTCTGAGGTATGTACCGTGCCACAGGGGGGTTTGATGGGTAAGTTTCCCTTTCCATCCCATTTGTCTGGTCTTAGCCCTCCATAGCTGTATGGCTACCTTACCAGCCGGCGGTAAATGGTCGAGCCGTGTGGAGCTATAGAGCAAGTGGAGCAGCGGGGTTTGTTCCATTGCAGCGTGCTCAATAGCATATGCTGGATCGATAGGAGAATTATACCACCATTCGTTAATTACAAGAATGTGAGACGCGGCATAGTATGAGTAGATATCCGCTGCCGCTATCCCCCCACAATATGTAGATTGTGTACATGTACGGAGTGCTACGCGAACGGCCCCCCACCCCAGAGGAAATTGTTTTGTATTGCATTCATCTGTGCAAACCAAGCGCGTGGGATAGGATAAGGATAATTTTGGAGGCGGTATAGGATCCGAGGCAAGGAAACCATCTTAAAGATGGCTGAGCGCCCATAGAGGGATAGAGGGAGAGCGGACCATATCGTTGTTTCATTCTTGAGACTGATCAACAATGGGGTGATATTATGCGCCCATGAAATCTTGGGATCGGGGGAGATGTAGATCCCCAAATACTTGAACCCATCTGTGGCTCGGGAGAGCTGCGCGGCCCATGTATCACGGCCTTGGAGTCCGCACACTGGAAAGAGGATGGATTTAGCAGGATTGGCGTGGAGGCCCGTGGTGCCCCCAAAAACCCTAAGAATTTGCAGTATACGGGGTCCTGAGTACAATGGGTCCGTCATGAAGAAGAGAACGTCGTCAGCATACAATGCTATACGATCTGACCGTGTCCGGGACCAGTCGAACCCCCTGAGCACCGGGTCACTTCTGACCCAGGCCGCCAGCGGCTCGACTGCTAAGGCAAACAGCAATGGGGACAGTGGGCAGCCCTGACGGGTACCCCTCTGTATCGGAAAGGGGCGAGAACGGTGTCCCGCAATCCGAACAGATGCTGTCAAATCCGTATATAACAGGCGTATATATGTCAGGAATTGGGGTCCAAAGTTTATTGCCTCCAGCAGTTGAAAAAGATAGACCCAGCTCAGCGAATCAAATGCTTTGTCGATATCAGCTAATAATAGAGCAGCGGGTCGGCCAAGGGTAGGGGCGGCAGCGATGGCGTTATGGACTCGTCTGATATTGTGTCTAGTGGCTCTCTGTGGCATAAAGCCCGACTGATCAGGGTGGACCAGGTCCGTGATACACCCCCTGAGGCGGTCGGCCAGTACCTTCCCTAGTAATTTGGGTTCAAAATTGATAAGGGAAATGGGGCGGTAAGAAGATGGGTCTTCCGGAGGTCGGCCAGGCTTGAGGAACAGCACAATCTCCGCGTGTCGCCAGTCCCGCGGTAGAATTGCCGCGTCTGTAGCGTCTGTGATGGTCGCCAATAAAGGAGGCCCTAGAAGCGACATATGGGATCGGAGGAATTCCATGGGGAACCCATTGGGACCCGGGGCAGGACCCGACTGCAACACACTGAGGGCGCCGGTCAGTTCCTCAAGTGTAATTGGGGTCTCCAGCCGCTCCCGGACGGAGTCGGGGAGCCGGCGAGGCGGAATGTCCACTAGGAACTCTGCAATGAGTTCGGCAGAGATCTGCTCCTGCTGGGCGTATACGGATGTGAAATGCCTTGCAAATTCCCCGGCCACCTCCCCGGGTGCCGTGCATAGGGACCCGTCCAATCCCCGAATGGTAGGTGTAATAGCCGGGGCGCCATCTACTTGACACAGTCTATGGAGCATTTTACTTGATTTATCGCCCCACAGATATATCCGATGCTGTGACGCCTTCCAAATCTCCTTGGCTTCATTCAATAAGTATTGACGCAGTTCTTGTTGTGCAAGGATCAGGTTTCGGCGGATGATGGGACTGGGATCGGAACTAAGCTGGGAGGCCAGGGTCGCCTGGCGTGCCTCTAGGGTATCAAGCTGCTCGCGGTGGGTACGTTTCTCTTGTGTGCGATAGCTAATTTCGTGACCTCGGACGGTCGGTTTTAGGGCTTCCCAGAGAGTAGTACTCGAAGGGGCCGAGGGACCGTTGTCTGCCAAATAAGTAGTGATCGCAGTATTAAGCATACCTTGATAGGCTGGATTTCGGAGGTGCCAAGGGGACATTCTCCAGCGAAATGGAGGTCTACGTGAGCATGTATGAAATCGCATTGCTACCGGGGAATGATCTGATAGTCCGCGGGGCTGATGTCGTATCTGCGAAAATCTATGGAGAAACACCCGGGGGACAAAAAAGTAGTCTAATCTAGATTGTGACCCATGGACTGTCGAAAGGTATGTATAGTCCGGCTCTGTAGGGTGGAATTCTCGCCATATGTCGGCCCAGTCCAGCGTTGATGCCAGTGTGTACAATTTAGTCGGGCCCGGTGGTTGAGGGGAATTTAGGTTGCGCTGTCGGTCTAACGGCCCCATGGTGTCGTTCCAGTCACCCCCCATCAGGGTCAAACCCGCTGGAATGGCTCCCCATACCCCCAGAAGATTCTCAACAAAAGTAGCTCCTAGTGGTGGAGGGGCATAGATGCTACCAATGGTGGTCTGTTCCCCATAAATCGTACCCGTAACAAAGAGGAATCGGCCCCCGGGATCTGCTCTATGTGATATATACTGAAATTGAACCCTGCGGTGGACAAGGACAGCCACTCCCCTGGACCCTCTCGTGAACCCTGCATGGTAAATGTGATAAAAGCCGAAGCGGGCGAGGCACGGGACTTTAGTCCCCAATAAGTGGGTCTCTTGTAAGAGCAGGATATCTGCCCCATACCTCTTCGCCTATCGTAGGACTGCGCTTCGTTTCACTTTATTCAGTAATCCCCGGACATTCCATGCGACTACCATTAGGTCTCCGAGGGGATCTACTTCATCGGGCGCCATCTAGTCCCTGGGAGGGGTTGGATAAAGCAAGGAGATCTGCATAGAAGAAAATGTGGAAAATAGCCCATCGTCTGCATCTACCAAAAACATAAGAAAGAGGAGAAGAAACCCCCCCCCCATAAAACTGTAATCCCAAAGGGAAAACCCACCCCCCACCCGATACTACCAGAAACAAGGAGCATCTGTCGCGGTACGGATAGTAGCGGACCCCCAACGGGGGGCCCCCGAGTATCGCACCAATGGTTCCCACCCCACCCTATAACTCTATGAAACCTGGGGGTGCAATAGGTCTTTGGCTTAGCGGCCCATAGTCAAGCTCCCCCGCCCGCCCAGAGAACTACATTACTAATGTGGATCCAAACATTGTCAGTGTCTTACAGATTGCCATGTGGGCTGTGGGATGATCTGGATCCGTCAAGGTGGCCGCCCAGGGCTCGCCGACGCCCTGTCCGATCCCGGCCCCTGCCGCTTCTGAGATTTGGTGCGTCGTGGCCGCTGACTCCGTGAGCCACGGGAGGAGTCTGAGTCTATTGCCGATGGGGAACGCGCTCGAAGCTGTGGGCGCTCATCTGTCCAAGTGAAAACTGCTTCAGGGGTGTCGAAGAAATGCGACTTTGAGTTGTATATGACGCGCATCCTGGCTGGATACAGCAGCATGTATTGTATGTTCAGTTCTCTAAGTCTGCGCTTCGCAGCCATGAAGGATTGGCGTTGCTGTTGAACCAGGCGTGTATAGTCCGGGAATATCATGATAGAGCGGGAGTCGTGTACAAAACTGTCTTTCTGTGACCTGGCGAATCGCAGTATGGCGTCACAGTCGGCATAGTTCATGATCCTGGCGATGATGGGCCTTGGGGCCGCGCCCGAGGGGGCCTCTGCGCCAGGGCCCTATGCGCCCGTTCCACCACAAAGGCCGAGGATAGCAGATCGTTAGGCATCACATCTATGAGCCACTTAGTGATAAAATTCGTCGTTGAGACCCCTTCGCAGCCCTCGGGCAGGCCCACGAAGCGTAGGTTGTTCCTTCGAGCTCGGCCTTCCACATCTTCCGCTCTAGAGGCCAGGTCCTGCGTGATGACCGTGAGTTTGTTCACTTTCTTTTGGAGGGAGGTCACGGAATCTTCCACCGTTGAGACCCGCGTTTCGGCCTCGGTGATCCGGTCCACTGCTCGCCTGAGATCCTGACGCAGAAAGGAGACTTCGGACCCCACCGCGCCGATCTTCGCATCTAGCGTATCACGGGCACTGTTAATTGCCACCAGGAGGGCCGCATTGTCCGGGGTCAAACCTCCACCATCCCCACTCGCAGTGCCTCCCGCAGCCGTAGTGAACTGATCAATGGTGCCTTGCTTAGGGCCAGCCCCGCCCGGGCCGCCTTTGCCCATCAGGAGGGAAGACCACGGGCCGTGCAGCCGGCGACGGGACGAGGAGCTCACACCACCCGGGCCGACAACCGCCTCGCCAGGCGGGACCAGGATGACAGGGGCCGTAGAGGCACCGCGGCCGGCAAGGCACTAGGCACAAACTGAGGGTCAGGCCGAGTGTTCAGTGTCCGTTAATATGTGAGCCCCATGTGGGGGGAGCAGCAAGGCCACGGACCCCGGCCAGATGCGGGTCCTCCGCCGCACAGATCCCCGCCCACTCGTGGCAGCACCCAGCGACCCCCGGGCAGCCAGGACCCGGCCGTGCAGTCAGTTATGCGGTCTCCGGGGTCCCATGGATGATCGTTCGGGCGCCCCGCGATATAGGCTCCCAGGTAATGAAAGGCTGTTCCCAGGGTGCTCACAGGCGCTAGTGCTCCCAAGGACTGATGTGCGGCCCGGCAAAACTCTCACAGGGACAGCAGGGGGGAGGAGGCAGCCGCCGGATCGCTCACCGTCCGCGGTCCGTGGCAGCCCGGCAAAACTCTCACATGGACAGCAGGGGGGAGGAGGTAGCCGCCGGATCGCTCACCGTCCGCGGTCCGTGGTAGCCACCCTGCCTCGGGTCTCCAGGGCCTCACACGGCCAGCCTCTCCGGGGTCCGATCTCGCCGGCAGCGGGCGGGGCCTCACTCCCGCCGCGGATCACTGGGCTAGGGCCCGAGCAGCGCCACAGGACAGGCACCGCCGCACCTCCAGCCCCGCGCCAGGAAGATGTCGTTCGCTGGGCAAAGGGGGCGGAGTAGCGGTCTCCACTCGCCGACTCAGGTCACACCGGCATGCAGCTCACAGGGGGGGCACAGGACACCTTCACCCCGGACGCCGCTCGCCGCACAGCAAGCGGGGGCCGCGCTGCAGCTCCGGTTCCCAGTCTCCAAGATGGCCGCAATGGTCGGATCGGCAAGCGGCGCCGGGACCGGCGGTGGAATCCCCGCTGCCCCTGGGCCAATCGTCCCGATGTAGGGATCTCCGGTCCCCTAAGTGTGGGGGGCAATCGGCACTGCGTTCAGAGGCTTCTCCGGGCAGGATAGTGCAGGATGTTTGGCAGGATTACGGCGTGGGTGGACGGAGCTCAGCTAAGCTGCATCCGCCATGATGGCCAGTGCTAAATTCGGGTTCTAATGGTCATCTAAGTCAAATGAAGGCGGGTGAGAGATCCAGCAGCACAAGGAGGCAGACAACTTCCTCATCCATGGATAGTCAGGTGTTGTCAATAATCTTTTGCAGGCCTATTTTAGTGTTGTGTGCTGTTCAGAATCATGATTCAGTTGTTGCATACTTGGGAGTAGTTTTCTATGGAGACCTCCCACCCCAGCGCCCAGATACCCTCAGAGGTGACAGTGCCGCGCTCTACAAATGCTGATTGATTGATGTTTATGTTAAGACATTAAGCAATGCTGTTCTCTAGAAGCTCGGCTACAAACAGTATGCAGAAAATGGGTTAGTAGTTGCCATTTAGATTTTGATCAACCTTTGGGTATCTAAGGATGGGGGTGTTTGGCCCTTGTTTAAGAGCTGCGTTGGCAGTGCACTGTGAAACCAGTTAATGGGATTGCACAGCGGTTTTTGCTACACATAAGAATATGGGACCTGTTCCTTAATGGATTGGGATAGGTGCAGATGCCTTTTAGTGTAGTAGGAGCAACAGAAAAGGAGGTCTCTGTATTAATTGGCAGCTTGGGGATGTAGAAAGTCCATAGTGGTTATGGTATTTAGCTCTCTTTCTTCTCTGATAATATTTGATATTTTCTTTTAGAAAAAAATGGTAACTAATTCTGAACACTGATCAGGGGTGAGGGCACTGTTATTTGGTTTAAGTGAGATTTGGGTTTTGAGTATCTCAAATAGCTTCTTAAGTCTGTTTTTAACATCAATTGGTATTTGATGAACAAGACTTAGGATTTGATGATGTTTGTTTTGTAACTTTTTTCGGAGCTTCTAAGATGGTTTCTGAAAGGTTTCCCTTAGCGTGTTCCAAGGAGTGTTGAGTTTTTCTTATGGAGTGTATTTCAGTAGGCTAAAACATATGAGAGATTTTGGCTGTTATTGTACTTATTAAAGTATTCCTCAGGTTCAGCTGCAATTAATGTTTTTTGGTGTCTCTAGCCCATATGCATGAGTTGACACTTAGGCTCTGATAGTTGGAGGTTTGTAGATCAAGGAGTAAAAGGATCTCGTTATAATCAGATCAACCAGTGATTGGCTATTCGGTCCTTGGGAGAAGTTTTGGAGAGGCTATAACAAGAATAAGTATGGGCCCTTTAATAATTTGGCTTTCAAACAGTGTTGCTGGGAGACTTTCATTGAGGAACATTGTCAACATGGTTATCAATGGGTACTGTTGGACTTGGCCCTTTCTGTAGGATCATCCCCAGACTTTTTGCCTTCACTCCTCCATTTTTTGCTGAAATGTTTTTAGTTTTTTTTAACTTTATTTAAGGTTTTCAGAAAAAAGAACATTTCAGGAATGCTTGCAGCACATACACAATGCAATTGCTTACGTACTCACAATAAATTGATGTAGTAACATGAGGTCAGTATAGGCAACATTTCTGGCACGTAATCAACAATCCTCATGTGCAGTACCAAAGAATACTGTTGCGTCCAGTGGGTTTCTATAACATTCTTAACTTTCAAAATAATTTATAATTCCAGCATATTCTGTCACCCATCTTAGTTCGATCCAGTTACGCCCTCAACATATGTGCCAGCATTCTACCAACTAGCATTAGCTTTATTCAACCGACACCCGCCCTATCCTGTTCTGTGTGGGTAGCATCTTCTGTGGCTTTTTTCAAAAAATATGTTTGGTATGGCCCAGATATATCTTTAGGTTGACATTTAACAGGCATTAATGCATTATAATTTTCATATTGCGTGGAACAGTAGGCCAGGTCTGTGTGCCATTCTGTCAGTGTGGGTAAGGGGCCTCGCATCTATCTCATTGCGATCCTAGTAGGTAGGTTGGCCTATGGAGGCCAACCTACCTACAGTTTTGGGTATGTTTTTATCAAACCCCAAAAGAGCAACCAACGGTGACTCTGGTATTACCAGTTCCAGCATTTCGTTCAAGGCAGTGAACACCCCGCCCCAAAATGCACGGATCCCGGGGCATTCCCAGGCCAAGTGTGTGAAATTGGCATTTGTCGCTGTACATCTCATGCACCTATCGTCATCCCTCAATCCGTATTTATATAGCCGCGCCGGGGTGTAATAAGCTCTATGAAGATATTTAAAATGAATTAACCTGTGCCGTCCGTTCTGCGATATTGACTTAATGTTACTAAAGCAGTGGGTCCACTGTACATCTGTGATTTCCATTCCTAGTTCTTCTTCCCATTCTAACTGAAATTTCTTCTTTGCTTGGGTTGCCTGCCCTTTTAGGAGTATATAAAGTATTGTGATGCCATGCTGCGGGGACTCTGATTGTAACAGATACGTCAGTGATTTCATTTCTTGCGGTTCGGACATGTCGGCGCCTAGTATCGTGCGCAATGCCCGTCGCACTCTATAGTACTGGTAAGTGTCTAAAGCAGTCAACCTTTGGGCCTTAGCGGACACTTGTTCCCACAACTCCATCCAGGAAAAGGTCCCCCATGTGCACTATTTGCAATTTATGAAGAGTTTGTAATGTTGCACGGCCATTACTGAGTGGGAACCAATCGCACCGCATTATGGCTAGTTTGGGAGAGTATATTGTGCTCAGCTGTTGAGTGACTGCTATTCTGGGCAGTTGAGACCCTGTGCAATCTAGAGGATCTATTATGCGGGGTTTATTCTGAGAGCCACCGGTCAGTAATTTCGGTAGCGGGGTGGGGGAGACCATGTTATGTTCTATATATAGATGTGGCAAGTTATGTGGGCCATGTATCCAGCAATGTGCATGCAGTGTCTGTGCGGCCCTATGATATCTCTCCATATCTCGTAGGGGTGGGCGGAATTTGCGGAGTTGCCTTCCGCAAAATTCCGCGAAACGGCAAGAAATCTCAGCGAGCACGCGGAATTTCGCGTGCTCGCGGAGATTTTGCTGCGCCTGTGTTGTTCATTCTGGGACGATGCTCGTCTGCCCCTGAGAGTGACCCTGCATAGATTACAACTTGTAATCTATGCAGGGTCACTCTCAGGGGCAGACGAGCATCGTCCCAGAATGAATCCTGCCCTGCATATTTATCCACGAAGATGCCACCGTTTTGTGCAATACCTCTACTCAACTGGAGTACTTTCTACTGGCTAATCAGTAAGTGCTACCTCGTTGGGTAAATGTATAGTGCCTTTCCTACACTGCAGCAAAATGGCGGCCCCCGGGTGCTGAGCGGATGAGACTGAACTCCTGCGGGACTGAGCTCTGAACCTGTGAGAAGTTGAGAACCTACCTGACACCGGCCGCTGCGCTAGCTCAAAATCTGTCGCCGCTGGGAGCTGCTGCGGGGACGCTCCGGTGAGTCTGCTGCCTCTCGCCGCATCATGTTGAAGACTGTCGGGGCTCTCGCGGCTCCCTGGGGGTCCTGGCGCTGCGGGCCGGTGGGGGAGCGCGCGTCACTAGCTCGTCGATTTGGGCCTGGGGGGACTGGTGTCACGGTCCTGCTGCTGCTAAGGGGACTGGCGCATGTAAACGCTGCGCCCAAATTTAACACCATACACATTGCACCACAGTGGGCAGCCTGCATATCGGCCTGCAGGGCTCGCCGTGTTGACCGCACTGGACGGCTCCCCCACAGACTGCGCCCGCTGATTGCGGAGATCGGGGCGGCTGGGACTCTGTTGCCTGCACTGTGGGCCTGATCTGGATTGCGCGCCGCTGGGGCACACGGCGGCGGCAGTAGCACTACATGGAGGCTTGCGGGGAAAGAGCTGAAGCGGGAGCCTGCATTGATCACCCCCCAAAAAAGAGGGCAGATTGTGAACATCCCCTACCACTCATGTGCTGCTGACAGAGCTGCCCAGCAGACTAAAAGCGGAGGCCAGCCTCGCTCAACCCTTACACGCTATATTGGGATGTCTTGGTACACAGGCGGGGGTTCCATGCGAGTTCACATGCATCTTGTTTATAAAGGGTCAGAGCACGATCTGAGCAGAAGATGCAAAGACCTCCATCAGGGATTACAGCTAATGTTTGACGGTAGATCTGGGCAGAAAGCACTCCTGCTTAGCCTCGACCTTGCTCACTAATTTTTTGTGCTGATTAATGCGTTACAGAATTTGAGCTTCAACTCGGGCACCTGCTTTATTTATATCTGTAAGTGCTTCCATGCCCCCAAATTCCGTTCCGCCACGGATCGCGGAAGTTTCGACATTTCCGCGTTCCGCGCGGAACGCGGAAATGCCGAAATTTCGCAAGTTCCGCGAGCGGAACGGAATTTGCCGCCCACCCTTACATATCTGGGCCGTTCAGCCCACCCTCCGAGTATGGCTTGGTTAGGTTATTCCATTTAACACGAGGTTGTTTACCAGCCCAGGCGAGGCGTGTTAGTAATGAGCGTAAACTATGAAAAAAGGATCTAGGCAGACTGATGGGGATATTTAACAAAAAGGAAAAGAAAGCGAGGAAGCACCACCATCTTCATTAGTGCAATACAGTCCACCAAGGACAGTGGAAGTTTAATCCACTTCTCAATGACTTCTGTCAGTTTTTGTATCGCACATCCGTAGTTTTCTGACAGTACAACCTCCAGATCTGTATGTATCTTTATGCCCAGGTATCTTACTGGGTCCGTAGTCCACTCTATAGGGTAATTAGTGTGAATGGGAGCGGTAGCTGCCGTTAGGGGAAAGATGATTGACTTATGCCAATTGATATATAGCCCTGAGTGTTGCCCAAATCTCTCCACCTCCTGCAACATCGGTGCAAGGTTTAGCTCCGAATTGCGTATATAGAGTAATGCATCATCCGCATATGCTGCAATAGTTAGGTTATATTGCAGTGAACGTATACCTCTATATGCGTGGTATTCATGCATCGCGCACGCCAGAGGTTCCGCCACCAAGGCGTACAGAAGGGGGGAAAGGGGACAGCCTTGTCTCGTGCCCCTGGCAATATCTATCGGACGTGACAAAGCACCATTAACTCGTACATGTGCCACTGGTTGTGCATACAGGACCTCCACCAGTTTTAAAAAAATATCCCCCACACCCACTCTTCTCAAGACTGCATAAAGGAACCTCCACTCTACCGAGTCAAATGCTTTCTCGATATCTATAAAAAATTCTGCGGCTTTGACATTCGGGTTGATCCTTGCTATGGTACCAAAAAGGGTACGCAAATTACTCGTTAGCGAGCGCCCGGGGACAAACCCTGCCTGTTCCGGTCCCACCAGTTTAGGCAGAAGGGGTGCCAGTCTGTTTGCCAGCACCTTGGCAAACAGTTTGGTGTCTGTGTTAAGCAGGGATAGAGGTCTGTAGGAGGAACAGTGTTTGGGGGGTTTCCAGGTTTTAACAGGGTGATCAAAGTGGCCTCCCTCATAGATGGTGGCATCTTGCCCTGCTTAGCCATCTCCTCGAATAGGTTCACCAAGTGCGGAATCAATTTGTCTTGGTATGCCTTATAGAAGGCCACAGTTAATCCATCTGCCCCAGGGGCCTTTTCGTTCGGTATTTCCTTCAGTGCTGCTAAAATTTCAGTTGGCCTAAGAGGGGCTATAGGTCTCCCTCTGTCTTTATTTTCCAGCCATGTCATCGCTATATGTGCCAGGTATTCCTCGTCTGATTCTGAGGCGGAGGACCCCCTAGAGGTATATAAGCCTGTATAATAATTGGCAAAAGCCTCCAATATCTCCGGTGTGCTGTCCACCAATTTGCCTCTTTCATTGTATATTTTTGAGACATAACCGTCGCTTCTGGCGGGTCTAACTGTCGCTGCCAAGGTGGCGCTGGGTCCGTCACCTTCCGCATAAACCCTAGCCGTGGCATATTTCCCTAAATGTTTAACTTCGGTTTCTGCTAATTCGTTATACTCGTCAATTTGTGCTCTGATTTGTGCGAGTATCTGGGGATCCTCACCTACCTGGAGCCTACACTCCAGTGTTTTGAGCGTGTTCTCTACCTTTTGTAGTTGAGTGCGAATGGATTTTAGAACCCCTGCATGTTTAGAGATCGTCATGCCCCTTATGTAGATTTTAAAAGTCTCCCAAATCGAGTACATGGTGGATACGCTGCCCAAGTTCGTGGCAAAGAATTCGTCAATTGCATTGCCCAGTTCTGTACGGAAAACGGTATCTAATAACGAGTATTGAGGAAACCGCCATGTGCGCACAGTGTTGCTCACGTTATTTAGCGTTATCTGTAGAGTTACCAGCGAGCGGTCAGATAGTGTGCGCGCCAAATGAGTACAGTCCTGTATGAAAGGGAGTAGAGCGCGTGAGGCATACCAATAATCTATTCTAGTGTGTATATCGTGGACAGAGGAATAGTGCGTATATTCTCTACCCAAAGGAGAGCGATGACGCCAGATGTCACAAAGACCCTCCGCCTCAGCAATGCTGGCTATAGCGCATGCTGCGCGCGATGGACGTCTAGGGGCACCCTTTGACCTGTCCAATTCAGGGTTCTGTATGCAATTGAAGTCACCCCCCAGAGTATTGGCATATGGGAATGTCTCATTATCTTGTCATGTAGTACATGATAGAATTGAGGGTCATCGTAATTTGGCCTGTAAACCCCCACCAGCAACACACTAAAATTCTCTTTGCGGCATTTGGCCAGCACATACCTGCCCCCCTTATCCACGTCTATTTCTTGTACATATAGGCCTGAATTTCTACGCACCCAGATGAGCACCCCTCTAGCATGGGATGAAAACCCGGACGATATGCATGTGCCTTTCATTCTTCTAGGGGTCAGTAGCCCAGATTTAGGGGTAAGGTGTGTTTCTTGCACTATAGCAACGTCAGTGTTGTGTCTATGCAAATAGGCCACCACTTT
This sequence comes from Calotriton arnoldi, assembly GCA_963921515.1. Taxonomy (NCBI): domain Eukaryota; kingdom Metazoa; phylum Chordata; class Amphibia; order Caudata; family Salamandridae; genus Calotriton; species Calotriton arnoldi. The sequence goes on from CAWUFW010000979.1 coordinate 3,004,892, forward strand.
ACGGATTTTTCTCTGATCATTAAGGCCCCTTACATTCTAGGACATAAACCTAATATGGGTTGTAGCGTTTGTGGGCTGCATCATGAGTAAATTTATGTATGCATACTGACTTATCGTGTGATGTATATGGAGCAATGTATCTTGATGTGTTCATTTTCTGTTGGTACATTAAGCGCTGCATATAGACTGCTGAGTGAAAATAACTCCCCATCCCCCACCCACATCATATCAAAACAGGAAGACATGGCACTTTTACAACACCCCAACTGTCCTCCCACCCATCCTGAGATAGACCCTCCCACCCAGAAACAATTATCCCACAAATACTACCCAGGTGTGATACACTCAGGCGGTGATTACCAGACCTGAGGTGTTACTTGATGGCCTGCGACTGCACACCCGCTGAGTTATTATCCAGGCGTCTGATCAATTGTACTATATATATGTAGTGGTTTTACATTATGTTAATCTACACAATGTGATTACAGCAAAGCGCCTGTGACCCAGGCAGTTCAGTGCAGATAATGTCTATTTTAACTGTACTATAACTTGTGTCCTGCTTTGCACTTACGATGCCGGGGTGCCCGGCTCGAGCAGATTATCCTGTTCCATGTTCTCGAGCGCCGTGTCCCGCTCTGATGCTGGTGGCAGTGTTGATTTTTGCGATTTTTCAGTACTGTACTTTTTGAAGTCCTGTTGTAGTTGGTTAGGATCGCCATATATTTTTGATTTGCCGGCAAAGTTCACCCTGAGTCTAGCCGGGTAGAGCATTGCGTAGTCCAGCTGGAGTTCCCTTAGTTTGCGCTTTACAGGCCCAAATTTCTTGCATGCCTCTTGTACCTGCGGGATGAAGTCCGGAAAGAGGGCTAACTCTGAACCCTCATACTTGAGTACTTTCAGGTCTCTAGCGCGCCTCAAAGCGGCATCTCTGTCTCTATAGTTCAAAATTCTCGCAATCAGGGGGCGAGGCGAAGCACCCGGAGGAGGTCTGGGACCCAGAGTGCGATGAGCACGTTCAACAACGAACACCTCTGAGAATGTTTCACGGCCCAGCATAGACACCAGCAATTGTTCAACGAATAGCTCCATGTTTCCAGTAGCTGTGGTTTCAGGCAGGCCCAGTATGCGCACATTATTGCACCTAGAGCGCACTTCGAGATCTTCGGCTTTGTCCCGCATTGGTGTCAATAATTTCGCCATTTCTTTCTGTGCCGTCCCCATTTTGGTCTGTGTGTCCTCGGCCTCCGATATTCTGCGCTCCGCCATGTCAAGCCTTCCGGCATGTTTATCCACACGTTCGGACATCCGGTCCATACAGAAAGCCAGTGAGTCTATCTTGCCATCAATAGATGCTAAGCTCTGTTGCATGGCCGCTAGTATATGTCGATGTTGTCCCCATTGGCAGTTAGTTCCTCATTTTGTTCCGCAGCTAGGGGGTTGGGATCCTCGTCTCTATTCCTGATCGACTTGCGCTGATCAAACTGAATTTTTGTTTGTGTTTTATCTCCTTTCCCCATGATCACCACTACCATAGGGCACTAGGCAATTCTGAAATACTTCTGCGTAGTCCAGCCAAATCCAATGGTGCACAAGGTTGGCAGTAAGTTCCCTGGCTGTAGCCTGTTGATGCGCTGATAGGTAGTTCAGTTTGCCGGGTCTCCAGGGCCCACCCGTACCACGACCTGGCCCGACCAGGTGCGCGCTGGGGGCGCTCTCAGGGGCGGGCAAAGGCTCAAACAAGTATCCTTGCAACCAGCGCCAATATCACTACCCTTATGCTGGGATCCGCTGAGTCCATGTCTGGGCTCCGCTGGTCAGGGCCAGAGGGTGAGGGGGCACTGTGAAGGGAGAGCGGCACCAACCTCCAAACCCGGTCCGGTTACCCACTGCCGCTGAGAGAAGAGAGGGGGGGACACCACTGCAGCAAACACAAGGGAGCCCGAGCACACTCCTTCCCACTGGTTGTTGCTGGTACTAGAACGCTTTTTGTGTCTGCACAAGGAGTGTGGCGTTTTATACCAGGCCTCACGGCCTTCTCACGGGGCCCGTCACAGCCCCGCGCTATGCGGCGACTACTTTTCACCAGCACCTCCAGCAACAAGACTCCGCCAAGTCACACGGTCAGCATGTCCCGCTATACAACATCCAGGAGGTCAGGACGGCCGCCGGGTGTGAACGCCTCAGGCCCCCTGCCTGTTTTTAAATCCTGGCGATCGCGCAGGAGGGGGAAGCACAAACAATGTCTTAGTGGGGGAGCCCGGGATAATCACCCCACGCAGGTCGTATCGGGGGCCGGGGCCTCCGCAAGAACATTCCAGAGGCCGCAGCACCACACACCAGGCTGCACCGCGCGCTACAAAGGTCCCACACAGTCTTACCGCGGATACTTTTCAGACGGCAGGTACAGCCACGTCCCAGTCTGCCGCAGCGATCCTGGCGGCAGGCAGATACAGCTCTCCTTACGTTCGTCGGGCCGCGTCACATGAACCGGGCTTCGCAGCTACGCCATGCGTCCTCCGCTTTGCAGACCGCCTCACAGGCCTCAGATAGGCCGCAGCTGCAACACTCAGCACTGCTCGGGATAGGAGCCGAGCCCAAAAACCAAACTTACAAGGTCTGTAGGTTACACCTTGCTGCACGGATTACACTGCTTTTTATGCCTTCATCTGCCTAGATGACGCTGATTCATTTAGGATGGTGTGGGCGGCAGCCGGAGCTCGCTCAGGCTGCGGCCATCTTGGAGTCAGGCAAGCTCCGCCCTAACCGCTGAATTTGTTTTTGTTGGACTTAAGACTCTGCACTTTATCACTGCTGACCAGTGCTAAAGTGTTTGTGCTCTCTCCTTGAAACATGGTAGAATTGGCTTACACCCAGTTTGGCCTATTTAATTTACTTGTCAACCCCATGTAAAGTGGTATTACATGTGCCCAGGGCCTGTAAATGAAATGCTAATAGTGGGCCTGCATCACTGATGGCCCCACCCACTTAAGTAGCACTTTAAACATATCTTAGGCCTGTCATTGCAGCCTGTGTGTTCAGTTTTTAAACTGCCATTTCGACCAGGCAAAATAAACCTTTTGTCAGCCCCAAACCTTCCTTTTCAATACATATAAGTCACCCTAAGGTGAGTCCTTGACAGCCACAAGGGCAGGGTGCAGTGTATTTAAAAAGTTGGACATGTACTTTTGAGGTTTACATGTCCTAGTGGTGAAAAACTCTTAAATTCGTTTTTCACCACTGTAAGGCATACCTCTCCCATAGGACAACATTGGAGTAAACTTATTATATTTTATAAGTGTTATTTCCATATGGGAACAGGTAACCAGTTCATGTTTGGTCTCTCTGGAATGGTATTGAAAATTCCTAATTTATGGTGAAGTCGGATTTTAAATTACAAAGTTGAAAAGACCACTTTTAGAAAGTTGGCATTTTCTTGCCTTAGCCATTTGGTGCCTATAACCTGTCTATGGGTCACATGACTGGGTGTGGGTGACAGTTGGGCTTTGTGTATTCCTCCTAGACAGCCACATACAATGGAGAGCTTAGGTGTGACTGGATGGGCCATCACTGGCAGAATGGGAGGGAGGAGCTGGGCCTAGCCCCACTTACACTTGAATAGGCTGTGTCCTGTCTCCACATAAAGGGATGCCTACCCCCTGTAGTTAGTATGGAGCCAGGGCCAGGAAGGCAGGGCACCTGTGCACTTCAAAGGCATGCCTCTAGAAGCTTCTCCCCACTTCAAAGGCACAACTGGGTATAAATACTGGACCTCAGACAACAACTCTTCAGTACTCTTCTGGACCTGTAGATACTCTGCCAGGAAGAAGGACTGCTGTGCTGCTGAAAGGACTGCCACTTTACTGGACTGCTGCTCTGAAGGAACTGCTGCCCTGCTATGCTGACCTGCTGACCTCTTGCCTGAATGAGGAGGATTGGACCTGCATTTCTTGAACCGAGAGTGACTCCAAGAGCTAGCTGGTTGGCTTCCTGATGTGAAACCTCAGGGACATAACAGGCTTCCAACAACCTTACACCTGCACCTGGACTCTGCCATCTTTGAGTCTACCCTACCGCGTGGTGCCACCCCAATCCTGGACCCTTAGAAGTGGAAGGTGCACTGCCAGCATCTGTGGATACAGCGGAACTGATGCATCTCTTCTGCTGAACGTTGCAACCCTGAGCAGAACCGACGCATCTTGTCATCTGTGTGGACTCGACCCATCGCAAAGACCCGCATCACTGCCAAGACCACAACACCTTCGGAACTGCTATTGCGTGATGCATCCTCAGCGCAGGACCTCGCATCCCTTGTCAATGGCATCCTTGATAACGACAGCCTGGGAGCTCTTCGGAACTGACGCATCGCCCCAACTGTGCGCCACATTCTCTATGCCGGACTTTGCATCACAAGCCCTGTTGACGGGATCCTCAATGATGACGCAGGCCCTTGCATCGTAGCCTCATCTCTGAACTAGCGCATCGCTCTGGCTGCGTGACACATCTTTGACGCGGATCCTCGCAACGCTCCCCAAACTAGGATATAAGGTACTGTGTTCAGCAGGCCTAACTGGATCCCTGTAGCCAGCCCGCTCTCCAACACTGTCAGCCTGAACGTGTGACTTTAACCCGATCCGGTGTAACCAGATATCCACAGTTGGCGCTTTGTGATTTTGGGCGCTATTGTTACCAAAATCTTTACAATTGCATATCTCTGGTTCTACTGATTGGATTTTTGTAGTTTTGGTCTTGTTTTATTTATTGAAGAAAGTTCTATTGTTTCTAACTTGGTGTGGGATCTTGTGTGGTGTTTTCACTTCATTACTATTTTAAGTGTTGCACAAATTCTTTACACATTGCCTCTAAGTCGAGCTTGACTGCTATGTGGCAAGCTACCAGAGGGTTGACACAGGTTAATTTAGGGTTGGCTTGTGCCTCACTCTGACAAGGATTGTGGTTAGTGCTTGACCAGGGCTCACACCCTAGTCAACCAACAACCCAATTTTCACAGGTACTAACTGTCAACATGGATACCAATGGTTGCAGGCTGTCATTCCATGCATCTTGAATCTTGAGCACACGTGCAGATACATATGCACTTTATAATTTGGAATGGGACTCTTGAATAATTGTGAACCAGAGATACTTATCCTGAACTTGATCTATAACTCTGTATATGATACAGTCGAATTGATAGCAATTAATACTAGCCCTGTAGAAGCTCTTTTTTTTTAAGAACTAAAGACGCGTTGGCTGTAATGTATGTTCATTAATTGAATAAGCGAATAAAGTTCAAGTCAATACGATTCACTGCAGAAGAAGTATTTTTGAACAACAAATTGGATGATTATGAATACATTTGATCGATTTTTAAACTCATCTGTTGGTGCCTTCCTGTGGTGTACCTTTTGGAATTTCAGGGCTGTGGACAACGAGCCTTTGGAGATGGGCACAAACCGGATCAATAAAGGAACACTTTGGATGGTGCAGTTAGGAAGGCAAAAGGTTTTCTGACCATAGTTTGGTACTTGGTTATTCCAAGTTAGGTTGTCTCCTAGAAGTAGAAGCTCAGTAGTGGAAAGCAGCGCTTTGTGGCATATTCAATTTAAGCTTCACACAAAGAAGAGTATGGGGAATGAAATAATAAATCAATAGGTGTTTCCCACAAGAGTTACTGCGAGGTATTTCCAGACATTCGAAGCATTAGAATTGAACTATTATATCACATCGTTCACAAGCCCCCCTGGGTGCAGCAATGGAGGGGCTGCTCACACTAAAAATGCAAAATAACCATAACACTAGACAGCCCCTCTGCTGCACCTAAAGGGGCTTGGAAACTGTTGTGAAAGTGTGCAGGGGGAGGGGAGACAGAAAGGAAAGGCAAGGGGACTGATAACCGAGTTTATAGGCAAAAAGTGAGGAGCGAAAAAGACAGAACGAGAAACAAAAAAAGAGAGGGGGAGAAAGACCAAGGAAGCGATAGCGGATGAAAGAGAGAGAGCGAGTGCACAAATGAAAGAGATAAAAGAGAGAAGGAGGAGGGAGAATGAGGGAGAGTGAAAGGAGAGAAAAAGTGGAGGCAGAAAGAAGCAAAGGAGAGAGTGAAAACAATAAAGAGAAAAAGAAGCAAAGCAAGGGAGGGAGAGAGAGCAAGAGACAGAAATAAGATAGATAACAAGTGAAAATATAAGAAAGTGAGAGAGAGCACACCAATTCTTTTGCCGATACAGATCGTGTTTTCTCTTTTAGAGTCAAGCATGAACTCTGGCTTGGGTCTTCCTGTGGATTCTCTGGCTTACCCTCTGATTCTTGGAAATGAAGCATAACATGCAGAATCAGTATTTAACACACTGAATTCTGCATGGTTAGCCTTTTTTTCTGGGACTCTTCGAATAAATTTCACACTGGTTTGATGAATTCGATCTCTTTGCAAATGCTTATTTGCACAGGGACTGTAATTTAGTACTGAACTTAAAATCAGGGTCCAGGGCCCTAAATACGAGTGCCCTGGAGGGAAGGTGCTATTTAGTGCATCGGATAAAACATGACTCTCCCGGGTTCAGAATTTATGGGGTGTGATGGAGCGTAAATGTTAACTGACAGTTGCCTCTATCAATTGTCACTATTAAAGGATCATTACGACAAAAACATTCTTGATGAAGACATGTTAACAGGCTAAGTCGAAAACAAAAATGAGATTTCATACTGCATCGTAAAAGCATGCATAGTGTTCTAAAATGATACGAAAACGTAAACAAAGAGAGAAGCAATGATAACTGCACATGAACATATTGTGAGTAAATAAAGTACAGCTAACATAGAGTTTTGTGATAATACTATTCAAATGTGCATTGAACATGAGATAAATACCTGCATAATGAGATTCTAGAGATGCTTAAAATGCTTATTTAGAAAGAATCGATGTAGTGCAAAACTGAGATTACTGTAACGTTTGTGGTAACGCGTGTATTTCAAAATGACACCTAAATAATTTGCTTTGAAAATGATAACATGCAAATAATCTCTAAGAAGAGGTTTTTAGTAGTACCTAATATTGACATGTAGTCTCTGAAGAGAATAATAATTGAATTAATTGAGAAAAGTTGAAATGTATTTGTGGATGTGTGATTTATAATAATATTAAACAGCAGTGATTTAGCTAATTTTCATGTAGGCCTCAAATGCTTTTTCTCTCCTGTGCAAATGTAAAATCATACGAAGCAGTCACTTTAGCCCCTGTGAGAACTTTTCGTGAAGTTTCTTTTCTGTATTGGTTAACAATGGACTCACTTCTTGCTAAGAAACATATTTGATAGAAATGTAACAATGTTATTGCAAACCCAGGAAAGGCGCTTGGGAACGGATGGACTGTGAGCAAAGTAGAGTTCCACCTACTTCCGTGGAAGTGATGGAAGAGAAATACAATTGAACTTAATGAAACTAATGAAATTTGCAAAAGGAATTACCTAATTCTTCCGGATTTTTCTGTGATTCACATATCACCCCATTAAATGGCCCACTGTGAGTGACCAATGAGAACCCCATGGACTGATGAAATTGATACGTTAAGGGGTGTAAACCAAGAACTATTTGAGGTATAAATGCCCCATCGGAGAAGGAGTTGGGCTGGCTGTAATTTTCATTTTCCCTGCCTGGCATGCTGTTGGACTGACCTTTGACTCTCTTATGCCATTTCCTTGAACTGAACTATCCCTAACTGCGATCCTGCAACCTGTACTTTACCGGCTGGTAAAGTTGAGCAGGAAATAACTTTTCGGCTGAAGGGTTTACCATACTCCTTCTGTGGCACGCGATGTTGCAGTTCAGACTTGGCCAGATCCATATTGAAGACGGACGAAATCTCTCAGCCTTGCCTTGGTTTGTATGATTGATAACTGAGACTCGAATTTCATTTTGCTTTCTCTCTACAGATAAACTTCAAACTTTCTATTATTTTCTGTGCTGTATTGTGAGGCTGCTTGTACTAATGATCTTGTTATTATATCTGATTTGAAATGAAATTTCATGATCTGTGCATTCAAAAGGAGGCATTAGATAAATGTTTTTCATGAGTTATTTTTACCGGTTCTGTCTCATTCTTTTAGTCATTTTTTTGTCTCAAGGTGTTTGTATCGTTGTCTGAGAAAAGCCATGAAATAGGTTTGAGTTGACAATTCTTTATTCCAGGTCCTCATAAAGTAATTGTTTCGCATTCTCTAAGTATTCTAGTCCCTGTTAGCTCAACCAAAAGATCCATTGGAGGACCATGATTTATGGTAATCAGGTTGATGATCAGGGTATATGATGTTTCAATGGGAATTCATTGAAATGGGCCTAATAAAGTAAATATTTGTTTGAGGTAAAGAGAACATTTTGTAAGCTTTCCGCTGCATTATGTGCAATAAATTGTTGCTATTATGAGTTTTTGGGAACTGAATTTTGATGTTTACTCTACCAAAGTCCTCATGTCACTGTAAATACTAAAGCCTTTTCCCACGTAAGGACCTGATAACAGATGGTCGATCCTGGCATAAAAGCCTGTTTGCGTAGAGGTTGCAATTACAAGTGGTACAGTATAATTGTACCCGGTAATTGGCAGGTGTGGTGAAGACTGCACCCTTTCAAACCTGCCAGAATATAACAAGGGGAAAAAACTGGTATTTACAGAGCCATATGGATTTTTGAGAGAGGTAAGCACCAAAATCTACATGTTATTCCCCAAAACCTCAGAATATACAATAATTATCACATCCAATAAATTCTGAATACCTTGGTGTAAATTTTTTTCATTTGTGATAAATATTGCATTTGACAGGGCATGTTCGAAATCAGGCTCTTAAATTCAGGCAGAGGTGTTCTGCTGAATTTTTGTTTTGCATAAACCACATTTTATTGATTTTTATTAAGAAAGCAAAGCAAACCAAAAACGAGGCAGTGCAAATAAGCCACAACAGGTGTATGCTGACAATCACATGCGTAGTTAACATATTATGCCTTGTAACCCATAATAGTCTCACCATTTTCCCCAGATCTTTTTGTATTTATGAGGGCACCCACATGCAGCATAGATTGGCTCCTCCAGTTTTGCGCACCAGTCCATAGCTGCACTCCACGCCATCACCGTGGCTGGGGTCACTGAATTCCACAGTCGAGCCATGTCCCTTTTGGCGACCAGTATACTCAGACCCACAAGTAGACAATTACTCCTGTTGCCCCCAAGATCCTCCATCAAACCAAGTTGAGCAGTGTAGGGAGATAAGTCAATTGGCCAATTCAGTATTCGGGACAACGCTTGAAAGATGACGGACCAATATCTCCCAATCGCCGAGCAAGACCAGATCACATGGAAGAAGTTGGCTGCCTCTGTACTACACCTAGAGCATGTGAACGATTGGCTTTGGCACGTCAGTGCTTAATTTGAGCCGGTGGTTTCCGGTGCTCAGCACCAGCACTTAATTGTCAACACCGGAGCTTGTGTTAGTCTGCCACAAGGTGGCTTGGTCTGGCTAATTTAGAGATGACCACAACAGGTAATTATTAATTCAATATACATTAAAAAAGAAAATAACGTGACGCCTAAGCCATTCTTATAGCTTTGAGGGCCTGAAATAGTCCGAATTGTCACACCTGTAGGAGTGTGATGGTCAGTAGTTGTGTTATTACTGTCATTGGCAGCATGGCAGGGGCAATGTGTGGCGCAAGCTGCCGTGACCTCCTGACAAGATCCCTGGAACTTATTTTTTTGAAGAATTAAACACTGTGCCCCGCCCTCCAAAGCTTTAACGGTGTCAAATATGTTGTATGTAAGAAATTCAACTGGATCAGGCGGAACCTAGCTGATATCACCAATTCTCTAGGTGCCATGGGGGCTTCCCTCCATTCACTATCCTCCAACGGACCAACCCATGATTCCCATTGGGCCCTCAGAGGGGTGAGTAAGTCAGGTGAGTTATTGACAAGGGAGCAGTAAACACAAGAAATACCACCCTGTCCCAGGGAACCCATGAGCAATTTGGCTTCTAGGAGTTTGAACTCATGGGGCTTCCCTGATTGACTCTCGGTGGGTAGCCAGGGCATGGCGTGGTTGCAGGAACCTGTAAAATTGGGACAGGTGTACGTTGAAGTCTGCCTGCAGGTCCTGAAAGGGCTGCATATATGCTCCCTGCCAAACGCCTCCTAATCTGGAAATGCCTATGAGGTCCCATGAGTCAAACCCAGCCAAGTTAGCTACTTAGTTCAACCAATGGCCCCTCCAAAGGGAGGGTCTGCAGCGTAATCTTGCCCGCCCACCCAGTCCAGCGCAATGCCAATCTCAACACCATGAACATGATTCTAGTGAGGTCATGGAGGGCATGAGGTATGGCAGTTCCATGAAGCCTATCGACTATGGTGTCCCGGCCCATAGGCATTAGTTCAACCTTGTTGTCCGGGTCATCCCCACTTCCATGAAGCCAATCATTAAGGACCACCAGCTAAGAGGCGCACTAGTATAGATCCAAGTCTGCTGCCGCTAACCCCTATCAAAGTTAGACTGTGCACATTTCCCAAACGCGATGCGTGGAACCCAACCGGCCCAGAGAAAGGAGCGCACTCTGGAGTCAATCAATCAATCAATCAATCATGTCACTTATAAAGCGCACTACATACCCGCGAGGGTCTCAAGGCGCTGGGGGAAGAGGGGGGTGGTGCTGCTACTGATCGAAGAGCCAGGTCTTGAGGAGTCTTCTGAAGGCCAGTAGGTCTTGGGTCGGTCGGAGGTTGGTGGGGAGGGTGTTCCAGGTCTTGGCGGCGAGGTGGGAGAAGGATCTGCCGCCGGCGGTCGTTTTCCGGATGCGGGGGACTGTGGCGAGGGCGAGGCTGGTCGAGCGGAGCTGGCGGGTGGGGGTGTAGAAGCTGAGTCGTCTGTTGAGGTAGGCTGGTCCGGAGTTGTGGAGTGCTTTGTGTGCGTGGGTGAGGAGCTTGAAGGTTATCCTCTTGTTGACAGGGAGCCAGTGCAGGTCTCTCAGGTGGGGTGTGATGTGGCTGCGTCGGGGGATGTCAAGGATAAGACGTGCAGAGGCGTTCTGGATGCGTTGCAGCCGTCTCAGGAGCTTAGCCGTCGTTCCTGCGTAGAGGGCGTTTCCGTAGTCCAGCCTGCTGGTGACGAGGGCCTGGGTGACTGTTTTTCTTGTTTCGGTGGGGATCCACTTGAAGATCCTGCGGAGCATTCGGAGGATGTTGAAGCAGGATGAGGAAACGGCGTTGACCTGCTTAGTCATGGAGAGGGTGGGGTCGAGGATGACCCCTAGGTTGCGTACGTGGTCGGTGGGTGGCGGGGCTGTTCCCAGTGATGTTGGCCACCAGGAGTCGTCCCAGGCTGAAGGGTTGGAACCAAGGATGAGGACCTCCGTCTTGTCCGAGTTCAGCTTCAGGCGGCTGGTCCTCATCCATTCGGCGACGGCCTTCATTCCTTCGTGGAGGTGGGCTTTGGCGGTGTGAGGGTCTTTGGTGAGGGAGAGGATCAGCTGGGTGTCGTCGGCGTAGGAGATGATGTTGAGGTTGTGCTGTCGGGCGACGTGGGCGAGGGTGCCATGTAGATGTTGAACAGCGTTGGGCTGAGGGAGGAGCCTTGGGGTACGCCGCAGATGATCTTGGTGGCCTTGGATCGGAAGGGGGCGAGGCGGACGCTTTGTGTTCTGCCGGAAAGGAAGGATGTGGTCCAGTCCAGGGCCTTCTCTTGGATCCCGGCGTCGTGAAGGCGTGTTCGTAGTGTGTGGTGGCAGACCGTGTCGAAGGCGGCTGATAGGTCCAGGAGGATGAGGGCTGCTGTTTCTCCGTTGTCTAGCAGGGTCCTGATGTCATCGGTGGCGGCGATGAGGGCGGTTTCGGTGCTGTGGTTGCTGCGGAAGCCGGACTGGGAAGGGTCCAGGATGTTGTTCTCCTCGAGGTAGCGGGTCAGTTGTTTGTTGACGATTTTCTCGGTGACCTTCGCGGGGAACGGGAGCAGAGAGATGGGTCGGAAGTTCTTGAGGTCCTTGGGGTCTGCCTTGGGTTTCTTGAGTAAGGCGGTGATCTCGGCGTGCTTCCAGCTTTCCGGGAAGGTTGCTGTCTCAAAGGAGATGTTGATTATTTTCTGGAGATGGGGCGCGATGGCTGTACTGGCTTTGTTGAAGATGTGGTGAGGGCACGGGTCTAGCGGTGAACCGGAGTGGATGGTGTTCATGATCTCGCTGGTGTCCTCGTCGTTGATGTTTGTCCAGGAGAGCAGGCGGTTGGTGGTTCTGGGGGCAGTGGTCTCGGTGGTTGCCGGGGCGGTCGTGGTGTTGAAGCTGTCGTGGATGTCGGCGATTTTGCGGTGGAAGAAGGTGCCCAGTGAGTCGCACAGGTCTCGCGACGGCTGGATGTCGTTGGTGTTGGAGCTGGGGTTGGAGAGTTCCTTCACGATGTTGAAGAGCTCTTTGCTGTTGTGTGCGTTGTTGTCTAGGCGGTCTTTGAGTGAGGCCCTTTTGGCGGATCTGATGAGGTGATGGTGACTGCGGGTGGCGCTCTTGTGGGCGGCGTAGCTGTCCGCTGTCCGTTCGTGGAGCCAGATCTTCTCCAGTTTTCGGCATGTTCGTTTGGAGGCCTGGAGGTCTTCGGTGAACCAGGTGGCTTTCTTGCTGGTGTGGCTGTTGGGCGGATTCTTGAGCGGGGCGAGGGTGTTGGCGCAGTCGTCGATCCACTGTCTGAGGTTGCGGGCGGCGGTGTCGGGGTCGGAGGGTTCGGCGGGTGGGCTCAGGGCGAGGGTTGTGGTTAGCTGGTCTTCCGTGACTCTGCTCCAGCAGCGGCGAGGCATTTGTTCGGTGCGGTGGTGCGTGGTGGGCTTCCTGTAGGTGAAGTGGATGCAGTGGTGATCAGTCCAGTGGGGTTCGGAGGTGTGGTTGAAGGAGACGTGTGGGCTTGCGGAAAAGATGGAGTCGAGCGTGTGGCCGGCGGCGTGGGTGGGTGTAGTCACGAGCTGTCTGAGTCCGAGGGTGGCGAGGTTGTCGATCAGGGTGGTGGAGTTGGTGTCCTTGTTGTTCTCGAGGTGGAAGTTCAGGTCCCGAGGAGGATGTAGTCCGTGGAGGCGATGGCGTGTGTGCTGACGAAGTCAGCGATGGAATCGCTGAACTGTGGTCGGGGTCCGGGGGGTCTGTAGATGAGGGTTCCTCTGAGGGTGGTGTTGGGATCGGTGTGGATCTGGAAGTGCATGTGTTCGGCGGTGCTGAGGGTGTCGTCGGTGTTGGTTGAGACTCTGAGGGTGTTCCTGTGGACGATGGCGATGCCTCCTCCGACTCCGTTGGTGCGGTCCCTGCGGGTGATCTTGTATCCGTCCGGGATGGCAATGGCGATGTCGGGGGCTGAAGCGGGATTCAGCCAGGTCTCCGTCAGGAATGCGACGTCTGGGGAGGTTGAGTCGAGAAGGTCCCAGGAGTTCGATGGCGTGTTTGCGGGCGGAGCGGGTGTTGAGGAGGATGCATCTGAGGTAGTTGGGTTCTTTCCTGGGCGGTGGTTTGGCGGGGCGGGTGCTGGCGAAGCTGCAGTTCCGGCAGGTGAAGGGCCCTTGGGTGCGCTTCGGGGTGGCCTGGTAGCAGGCGTGATCTTTTCCGGGGTTGAGTGCGTGGAGGGTGCTGGCGTCGTATCGGCGTCTGTTGATGTGGCGGGCGCGGGGATGCCCGGACCAGGGGTCTGGCGCTGGGCGCGGTCACGGCGCGGACGGGCGCAGACGGGCTTGCCTTAGGCGCGCCTTCGGCGCGCCAGCGGCGCGCCCGCTGCGCACGTCCGCTGCGCGGCCGCACAGCGGCCGCCATAAATGGGGAGGTGGGAGGGAGGAGCAGGGAATGGGCCAGCGAATGGGCAGTGAGGGGGCGGGGCCGCAGGGCGCAGCGGCGGGAAACAGGCACAGAAGGGAAAACGAGCACAATCAGGGCATCAAGGGGGCACAGAAAGGAAAAAAAGCGAGCACAATCAGGGGCAGCAAGGGGCACAGAAAGGAAAAACTAGCACAATGAGGGGCAGCAAGGGGGCACAGAAAGGAAATAACTAGCACAATGAGGGGCAGCAAGGGGGCACAGAAAGGAAAAACGAGCACAATCAGGGGCAGCAAGGGGGCACAGAAAGGAAAAACGAGCACAATCAGGGGCAGCAAGGGGGCACAGAAAGGAAAAACGAGGCACAATCAGGGGCAGCAAGGGGGGCACAGAAAGGAAAAAACGAGCACAATCAGGGGCAGCAAGGTGGCAAAGAAAGGAAAAAAAACGAGCACAATCAGGGGCAGCAAGGGGGCACAGAAAGGAAAAAACTAGCACAATGAGGGGCAGCAAGGGGGCACAGAAAGGAAAAACGAGCACAATCAGGGGCAGCAAGGGGGCACAGAAAGGAAAAACGAGCACAATCAGGGGCAGCAAGGGGGCACAGAAAGGAAAAGCGAGCACAATCAGGGGCAGCAAGGGGGCACAGAAAGGAAAAACGAGCACAATCAGGGGCAGCAGTAGGGCACACAGACGGAGCTGTGTGGTGGGGGAGCGACCTACCAGTCAAGGTCAGGGGTCTCCACCCACCCCCGTAATCTGCTTTATGACAGTACACACTTGTATCCAATATGTCTCCAACCGTGGGCAGTCCCATGCTACATGCATGAACCCCGCTGAGGCAGAACCGCAACGCCAGCAGCCATCATCTTCCTTGAGGCCTATATGATGTAACCTGGCAGGCGTTCTATAGAATCTATGTATGAATTTAAAATGTATAAGACGAAGCTTGTAATTAGGGGATAGTGCCGTCAATTGGTTACAGCAATAGAGCCATTGTTCCTCCGATATGGGGGTCAGAAGTTCTTCATTCCATGCCACCAGCGCTCGGGGCTTCAAAATTGGGGCCGATGTCTGCATGTGATTGTAAATTCTGGTAATAAGCTTGCGCGGCAAAGCTGTTGCGAGTACATTTTCTAGAGCAGTCAGCGTTGGTGGAGCGTCCGGGAATGTATCGTGCAATGACCGGCATGCCAATTTGAGTTTATGGTACGCAAACAATTCGGCGAAAGCCACTGGGCGATCATCCCCAGCCATTGGGGGTGGTCTAAACGTTCCCTCCGGGTAGAGATCCTCAAATGTGGCCAGACTCAGCGCACGTGCCAGATCTGCTCCTATTCCATCTCCTACGGGAAATAGCATCGGGTTGCTGGCTAGGGGAATGGACGGGGCATAAAGAATGGGCACGCCCGCTCTTCCTCTCAACTTATGCCAGGCCCAGCGCAACGTTTCTACTGTGTCTATGCCTTCCCGTTTGTACGCTCCAAAGAGTGCAACCCGCTGGGGCAAAGGTTTAGCCATGTCCTCCTCTACGGCCACATGTGACTGAAATGGAGTGGGGTGCACCCAGTAGTGTAAGAATTGAGCTTGCGCACTCCAAGCGTATAGTTGCATGTCTGGTGCCCCCAGGCCCCCCTGTCGCAGAGGAAGCGTCAGCAATTCCCAGGAGATTCTGGCTTGCCCACCAGCCCAGGCTAATGAGATCAAATGTGATCGCAGGGTAGTAAAAAAGGCCTGTGTGAGCACCATAGGCACATTGACAAATAAGTACAAGAACTTCGGCAGTACCACCATTTTTATCAACGCTATCCTCCCAGCCAATGAGAGCGGGAGTCGCGCCCAAGCATTGATCTTCCCTTCGAGCCAGGTTATGGCGCACCCATAGTTCAACCTCCACAGCTCCTGTATGTCCCTACTTATCCAAATGCCCAGATATTTCACGGGCTCCGCTGTCCATTTGAGTGGAAATTCAGAGGAGATCTGGACAGTCTTGTCTGTCAACGGGAAGATAACAGACTTAGCCCAGTTTATTGATATT
Organism: Calotriton arnoldi; assembly: GCA_963921515.1. Classification (NCBI taxonomy): domain Eukaryota; kingdom Metazoa; phylum Chordata; class Amphibia; order Caudata; family Salamandridae; genus Calotriton; species Calotriton arnoldi. The sequence continues at coordinate 3,020,735 of CAWUFW010000979.1, forward strand.
CCTGAGAGGCCCCCAAACTTAATAAATTCCCTCAAGATCGGATCTAGGTTTTGCGCGGGGTCAGAGATATAAAGTGTAACATCGTCAGCATATACTGAAACCAGGAGACTCCGCGCACTAAAACCTATTCCTTTGGCGGTGTGGTGTTGCCTTATACGTGCCGCCAGTGGCTCCATCGCTATCGCGAAGAGCAACAGGGACAGTGGGCATCCCTGTCTCGTTCCACGTGAGATAGCGAAGGGCCCCGATAGGAGGCCATTCACCCGCACGTGTGCCATAGGTTGCGTATATAGTAATTTCACCATGTTTATGAATAGCGGACTAAAGCCCATGCGGCCCAGGATCGTGAAGAGATAATGCCACTCCAGTGTGTTGAATGCCTTTGTGGCATCTAAAAAGACTGCGGCCGCCTGTACGTCAGGGTGCAAATAATGTAGCACTGAAAACAAGGTTCTCAGGTTTTGCGATGTTGACCTTCCCGGAATAAATCCCGACTAATCTGGTCGCGCGACCAGTGGAAGTAAGGGCTGCAGCCTATTGGCGATCAGTTTTGCCAATATCTTGACATCCACATTTATAAGAGAGAGCGGGCGGTAGGAATCCAGTTCATCCTCTGGTTTGCCCGGTTTTAAGAGGGTAACTATGATCGCCTCACGCATAGATGGTGGTAACACTCCTGACTCTAAAGTCTCCTCATAGAGGTCGAAGAGCCGGGGCGCCAGCTCCTCCACATAGGCTTTGTAGAAGGCAGTGGTCAGGCCATCCGATCCAGGGGCCTTATTAAGTGGCAGACTTTTTATGACCCGGGCTATGTCCTCTACTGTAAAGGGAGAGTCAAGGTACTCTCTGTGTCCTCTGCTCAGCCACAGCAATTCCAGGGAATCAAGAAATGGCAATAATCCCTCAGGGGCGGAACCTTGTGTGGTTGCATATAACCCAGAATAGAATCCCGAAAAGGCCTCTAATATAGCCCTCTGACCTCTGATTTGTGACCCATCGACATGAGTGAGTGCAGTGACAAATGCAGTGCTACGTGGGGGGCGGAGCATGGCGGCTAGAGTACGTCCAGGTCTGTCCCCTTCCCCATACCGTCTGGCCTGAGCATGCTTCCCTAGGAACTTAACCTCCCGACTTGCCTCCTCTTCAAAGTCAAGCAATTTGCCTTTTATAGTCGCAAGACCAGTGGGATCCCCAGTGGAGTAAAACTGAGCCTCTAACGCCTTTATTTGATTTTCAAGCTTTTCTAAAGATCCCCTGATGGCTTTCAACACCCCAGCCTGCCGGGCAATGCAGTGCCCTCTCACCACAGTCTTGAAAGCTTCCCACAATGTGGCCGCTGAGTCGACCGAGCCTGTGTTCAATGAAAAATAGTCCACTATGTCCCCTCTGATTTCCTCCTTAAAGGCCTCATCCAATAGTGCATCTTGTGGGAGCCGCCATGTGTATACCCGCTGGGTAGAGTTAGGTAGGTCCAACCGCAGAAGGCAGGGCGCGTGGTCGGACAAAGACCTGGAATAGTGCAGCGCCTCCCTAACCCATGTGACCACATCTCTAGATACTATCCAGTAGTCGAGTCGGGACCACGCCTTATGATATTCCGTAATACATGTGCCCTCCCTCAACCCTGGGTGAAGGTGCCGCCAGATGTCCACCAAGTCTCCATCTGCTAATATAGCCTGCAATGTCCCACTAGCCAATGGGTGCAATGTCCTAGAGGTCCCCTTCCTGTCCAGTTCATCGTCTAAGCCAGCGTTAAAGTCCCCCCCCCCAGATTATTGTATCACAATTTGTGGCTTTAACCTTAGCCCACACATTTTGGAAAAATTCAGGGGAGTCAGAGTTGGGACCATAAACTGCGACTAATACCACCTCGTTGCCACTGAGGTACCCCTGTAGTATGGCATAGCGGCCTTCAGGATCCAAGTGCATCGAGCCCTCTTTCCAGTCCAACCCCCTTCTTATCAGAACCGTCACTGAGTACTGAGATGCGTCTCCTGCAGCATACAGACATCAATGCGGTGCCTAGTGAGATAGGAGTGTACTAACCTAGCTTTCCTGCCATCATTTATCCCTCGGATGTTCCAAGTGAGAAAATATTAGGCCAGTCATAGGGGACACATATCTCGACAGCGTAGCAGGCTAGGCGGAGTTAAGCACAGGAACACATAATAGTGTACAAAATGAGTCTCATGCATAATGTAAGGCATAGGTCTGGCGAACAATAAAACAATCCCCCCCTCCACCCGCCACCCACTCCAAGCCCCCAATCAGGTTGTAGAGAACCCATCCAAAACAACGAAACATTTTCAATAACTTGTGGGAGCTCTCCCATGGGGGCGCAGTAGTGCCGGCACACTCCCCTGATTTCTCAGGGTGGCAAGGAACAACTATGTTCAGTGAGTCTTATCCAAAGCTTCGCAGCCTGAGAGGTCTAGTACCTAGCTCTCTAGAGCACGCAGCCGGGATTCCCATCCCCTACCGGCAGTATCCACATATTGACAATTAGAGACTGTTGCCAGCTAACGGAGGTCCACCAAGTTCCCTCGGCCCCTCCCAATCTAGATGGGTTTCTCTCCCAACACCAAATCGTCGCACATTTATGACAATGTCACAAACATCCACATCCACCCCACCTCCACACAGCCAGCGCATTAACAAACCAGAGTCTCGGAGTGCAATGGGTCCGGCACCAGGAGTGCCCCCGGGCCGGGATGCGTTTAGTCCGTATCACTGAGTCCCGTACGTTCCGTGGCTGCCTCTGCTTGGTGTTTTTTCGCCGCCTTCCCGCCAACATGCTTGGCGAACTTCAACGCCGATTTCGCATCCGTGAAAAGGTGGGCAGTCCCGTCGTGGCTGACCTTCAGCTTCGCTGGATATAGGAGTGCATACGGGATCTGCGCCTGAAGGAGTATCCGTTTTGCCTGGAGAAATTCCTGCTGTGCAGCCTGCACCGCAGGGGTGAAGTCAGGGTAGAAGGAGATGGTGTTACCCCCATACACAACGGTCCCCTTGCCACGGGCCAACCGCAGGACTATGTCACGGTCTTGGTAGTTCAGGATTTTGGCCAAGATCGGTCTGGGAGTGGCCCAACGCACGGTGCGCCCTCTCCACTGCGAACACCGGAGAGAGATTAGGATCAAACAGTTCATGGAGCATATCCGCCACATATGTTTCCATCTTAGAAATGGCTGTCGTCTCCGGTATCCCCGTGATTCGGAGATTATTTCGGCGGGACAGGGCCTCCAAATCCTCGTTCTTTGCTCTGATGATCCCAAGCACGTTGTCCATTTGGAGGAGTTGTTCCTTTGTTTCCACTTGAAACTCATGAAAGTCCGAGGCCTGGTTTTCCAGCACTTCCAGTCTGGTTTCGTGTGCCCCCACCTGCGTCTTCACCGCGTCCAATTGGGAGTTCATTGTGTCCAGCTTGGCGTCAATATTTCGGAGGCTAGATCTCATCTCCAACATGAGGGTGCGCAGGTCTTCTCCCTGGTCCTCCGGCTGATGTTCCTGTTGTCGCTCCGCGCCTGCGTCTGAATCATGGTCCATGTTTCTTTGTTAAATCTTCTTAATGGCAATGGTTCAGGAAGAGCCTCAGCTTGCCTTGTCAGAATTCTTTCAAAATTTCAGGAATACAATTTCACTTTGAAATATAGTCTTTGATGAAGAAATGTAAGACCTAATTGCCTTTCAAGGTTGCCTGTGCAAGATTGTACACCGGATGATTTACCTCTTACCTCTGAGCGAGTGAGTTGTGGCTCTGGTGGACGACATTTTTTTGTAATTCAGGACCAATTTCACATAGCAAGTGGTTGGAAGCGGTTAAAGCAGATGCTGTATTGCTGAAAGTTGCATCTTTTGTCAAGAATGGTTGGCTTAAGGAGAGAAATGTGGAGGTAGTGTTATGCCCATATATACAGGTTTTCCAAGAATTATCTGTTGTCAATGGTGCGATTGTGAGGGCTGATCCCTGTGTGCCACCTTCTTTGTTACTTGATGTTTTGATAAGTGGGGCTCATAAGGGGCATTTGGGTGTGTCTAGCACCTGTAAGGCCCTCAAACAATTCTATTGGTGGCCTGATCTAGAGGCACAGGTGCAGAAGTATGTGTATGATTGTTCGGGATGTTTGGAATCTAACAAACATTGGAGATCGCATGAAACACCACTTATTCCAGCCAGTTGCTTTTCCTGAAGAAGCGTAGGCCAAGGTCGCTTTGGATTTTGCTGGCCCGTTTGATTTGCTACTGGCCTCGCAGTGGTATATGAGGGCTCTCATTGATTATTACTCTAAATGGGTATATTTTGAGTTCACAGTGCATCCTGAAACTGATTCAGTTGTGAAGTTTTTGCAACAGGTGTTTTTGCTTGAAGGTGCTCCTATGGAAATTGTTACTGATAATGGCACACATTTTTGGTCAGTAAAAATGAAAATGTTTTTGGACAGTCATCAAATAGATCACATTAAAGTTGCCCTGTACTCACCGCCAGCCAACGGTTTGGTAGAACGCGTGAACATGTTTTTAAAGGAAGGAGTCCAGTTGGCTTTGGCTATTGGGGAAGATGTGAAAGAATTTCTGTATAGGAAAGTTTAGTCATATTTAGTTACGCCACACAGTACTACAGGAGTGTGCCCTTTTGTGCTGTTGCATAAAAGGACGTGTAGAAGGCGAGTTAAATTCACGCTATCCGAACAAATCGCTTTTACCTTCAATTTTAACTTTTTCACCTCTTGGGGGAATTAATTTATCATTGGGGGAGTGAATTTGAAATGTGGCTTTTAATCGCTAGATCATTTCTGTTTTATTTTAAATAATTGCACATTGCACTTTCATTGCACATCTCCTCCTGGAGGCAGGAAATTGCTCTGAGTGGCCATTTTTGAATTTCAGTGCTCTAGTGGTCGGCAGGCATCAGTATTTAATGTGCCTGCCACTGTCGATGGGCAGCGGGCGCGCCGCTGGTATGCCGAAGGCAAGCCCGTCCGCATCTGGAATGTGGCCAGCGCCAGCCATGCTGCACAAAGTTATTCAGGTATTTCCATGACAACAGACTTTCTAAAATCACTTAGTACTGCCTCCCAAAACTGTGATACCTGCCTAGTCCCTAACAAAATGAAGGGCCCTCTAACTTGCCGCAACTGTAGGACCGAATTTAGGTCCTTTGTTAAACGACCAAACCCTCCTAACAAAGGTCCATCAGCTATTCTTCTAAAGGGGGGCTCATCAATGCTCACTCCTTATATAAACATGCTCAAGATCTTCATGATGTGATTACTGATTCCCAGCTCGATTTTCTCTTTGTTACAGAATCATGGCTTAAAGGGCGGTGTAACCCTGACATTGCCCAGGCCCTCCCCCTACGATACACCATCTGTAGATAAGATAGAAAAAAGACGCGAGGAGGGGGACTTGCCATCATTTATCGAGAATCATTTCAATGTATAGACTTTGACCTTCCTTATTTGAAAGGGACGGTAAGCATTGGTTTCTGTTTCAAGCGTAATGGATCTTTCTCCTTCACAGGAGGATTGAGAGATCGTCCCCCCGGCCCCAATTTTGATTTTTTGGAAACCCTAGGGGACACATTAGGCCCTCTAATCCTTCGGTTCTCTAATTATACCCTTCTGGGAGATTTCAGCCTCCATTTAGAGTGTAAAAATGAACATGGAGTGGGGAACCTTTTTGATACTTTGGAAACCCTTTGGGGTCCAACAGTTGGTGCTACTTCCTACACACCGCGTAAAACATATCCTGGACGGGGGTATGCTCTAATCTCCCAAACCTGCCAGTCGAAACCCCCAATCCTCAAGCCTGGTCAGACCATATGCTAATCCTGTTTAGCATTAAATTACCCAGGGCTATTTCTTCCCCTACTTCCCCAACATCCATTCCAATAGTGATTCGTAAATGGACCAAGATGATAGCCAAACCTGATTTGACCAAAGGTGTATTAACTTCCAGACCCATTTTATCAGGGAACACTACTGAAGATGCTCAGCGTTTTAAGTCCTGGATCACCAAGGTCAGTGACAAATTAGCCCCCACAGTCCAATCAAACAAGCATTGGCATAGCCAATAGGTCTCGCCTTTGGGACCTTATAAGTGTTTAGCCATGCAACGGTTGATGTTGTTGCACCAAGGATATTGTGCTGCATAACTAAATACTTATAAGTTCCCAAAAGCGAGACCTATTGGCTATGCCAATGCTTGTTTTTACAGATTTATAGAGGGCAAACTCGACCCGAAGGTATTGGAGCGCTTTACATGAGCACCAGTTACGTTACACAAGTACACATTCATTTCTTGGTAGGCACGGGGAGATTAAGTGATTTCCTAGAATCACAGGATGCTCAGCAGAGGCTCGAACCTGGTTCCCCTGCTCCAAAGTCGGCAGCTGTAGCCGTGAGGCCACATCCTCTCCCCATGTGCATACTAAACCAAAAGGAGGGGGAAAGGTCAGCACAGAGCATGGTAGGGATCAAGAACAGAACTGAAGTGTAATCCTCCACAGCTCCCATGGAGCTTATGATATTCATAATAGAAGCAATGTACCAGTTCTCCTGAAAGCTCATCCGAATCGTGCCCATTTAATATCAGAGGACATCATTTGTGTGGGATTCTTGGAAAAGAGTATGGGAGAGTGGGGAGAATCGGCCAAGATTACATGAACATCATTAGCAAACCTAGGGACTTATTTACAAGACCCTTGCGCTGCCGGTACGTCACTTTCCCCCACATTAAAAGTGACGCATCAGTGGTGCAAAGGTATTGTAAATAAGCCCCCCTAGTCCTGAATCAAATGGACTTTTTCTATAATTGGGGAACTAGGACATTTTTCATGTAAGTATCGATATGGCTCTTTAGATCGCAGCAATAAAGAATTATTTGATTTGACATGCACTAACAGTGGCGTAACAAAAGCCCCTGCAGTGTTGGTGGGGCCCCAGAGCTCCGGGAGCCCCTTCCAGTACTGGCAGGTCCCTGCCATGAGAGCTCCAAACTGGATCCGGAGTATGGGGGCCCCCCTGCATGTATTTTGCAGGGGAGCCTCTAGTTTCGTTATGACATTGTGCACTAATACAATTTTTCACTTCAGACTGTCCACCCTCTATAGTCTGCAGGAGTACGTTTGGAGGAGTAGTGGTATGCATGAAAATCCATCTCTTGCAATGATTTCCATGTTTATTCCTTGAGACTTTCGGAATCTCCGAAAATTTGGCAACGTACTCAAATTGTAGAAGGAAACCTACAATATGTAGACTTCTGACTTTTAAAAAACAATTCTTCGTGAATCCAGCCCGGGCAGGTTCTAGGTGCCATCTTTTGAGTGGTGTCACAACGGGTCCCAAAACCCAATTACACATCATTAAACAAAAGAACTTTCTGGAATGCCTTTTATTGGTGATTGTTAGTGATGCCGGACTAGGGAAAGAGAGATGTTTGGTTTTATTCACACCAGATGGGCCCTTTACGTGGCATGCCCAAAGACCATTCACTAGTTAGTCAAATTGCAGGGCAGAGGGCTACAACTGGGACCTATTTCTTGCAAAATTGGCAACTTTCAGCATTAGCACTATCTATCAGTAGATTTCATTTGGTCTCACTATTGTTGTAGACCTGTTGTGGACAATTCCAATACTTACAGTGGAATTTGGGTCAGCCAACTGCCTGCCATTGGTTGGTTTTCTTGTTAATCTCATGTGCTTGCAACTTAACTAATGTTCTTCCTTCCTCTTCTTGTGTTTGTTCCTCCTCTGGAGCATAGTTTTTTTCACCATTCTTTATACGCCTTGAGACTCTAGCGCCTTGAGACCCTCGCGGGTATGTAGTGCGCTTTATAAGTGACATGATTGATTGATTGATTGATTGATTGATACTGGCTTTAGTGTAGCATTGTACAACTCCATATCATGGAACTACTTTTTTTCTTTTGCTTTCAGCACTCCATGGCACACAGATATTTGTTTTTTATTTAAACAGCCCCACTGATCAAACAGCTTCATCGCACCCCCTGCTGTTTCAGCCACTTTTCAGCATTTAGGTTCCTCTCCCAAGCGTTGCACATCTGTTTAACTTTTTTTCTAATTCTCCTTTTTTGGAAGTCCTAGCACCTGCAATCTGCAGCCTTACCATTCCTTTCTTTAAAAAAACACTTTTGCTTCTTCTTATATATTTTAAAATGTACCACTTGCTTACCCCGTCACTCCTGCATTGTTGCTTGTTTGCCACGCTCCTCTTGGCCCCTCCCAGATTGTTGCATGGCCCGTCTCACCCGCATAGTTGCTTGCTTGTGCTACCCCTCCCATTCCGCAATGTTACTTGCTTGCCCCGTCCTTTCCAGCGCCCGCCTGTGTTGTTGCTAGCTTGCTCAGTCCCTCCCACGTTGTTGCCTACTTGCTGTCTACCTGCCCTCCTCCTGCGTTGTTGCTTGCATACCCCATCCTCCTACGCCTCCCACATTGTTGCTTGTCCCGTCCGTTCCACATTATTCCTTGCCCCCTCTCGTCCTGCCCGAAAAAAAGGCGCTATGACGTGGCCACCACTATCTGCATTATAGTGCTTTCCCCCTAACTTCAGCCATGCTGAACAACAGCCGTGCTGCTGTGCAATATGGCGAAAAGGCAATAAAGTCAATTGCATAGATGCGACCTATTCATTTCACCAATGCTTTTTAAAGCGCATATTTTATTTAGGTCTTTAGTATGGTCCCTTGAAGTGTTAAAAATAAATAAAGAGCGGCCTGTACAGTTTGAGCTGCATTAGAGAGAGGGCACACAGCTGAAAAGCCAGATGTCGAATGTGTGTTTCCAAGGCCCACCATAGCTGAGAAGATTATAAAGGAATGGTGCTCGCCGCCTGCCGTCTGATGATATTGTAGTGTGCCGACTTGTAGCCCAGAGGCCGGGACAGCTGGCGAACTGACATCCTGTAAACATCCTGCACATTCCTTCTGCATTTACTTCCCTCCTTTTTTTTTTCTTTTTAGCTGAAGGGAAACTATTTTCAAATCACTTGTATGTGGTGCATGACCGGACCAGCGCCCCTCTGCTTCAGTGTGCGTCTCTGTGAGGAGATGATTTGAGTTTGTTTCTCTAATTAGCAGAAACCAGCCGTGTTTTCTGGGAAGAAGCTCCTAGCCCCTTCCAGCTCCTCCCAGCCCTGCAACAATAAAACCACAACCCAGACATCTGCGCAACAGGTTAGAAGGCAGCGCAGAATTCTTACCGAAGCTGAGAGGTAAAGCAATTTGCTGGAAAAAGCCACTGACAATTGGGAGAAAAAGTGCTGCAACATCTTTTAATAAAAATGGCGGCCGCGCGGTAAAAAAAAATAAACAGTGGTGCGCGCGCACCACAGAGGAGCGGAGGGGAGGAGGGAGCGCGGCAGCCTGCTCAGCTGACCAGACGCTCGTGCGTCATGGCCTTTTGCCGGCATGTGTTTACAATTATCGCGCCCGCGTCTGGGCACGATAGTTGGAAACACATGTCTGCCGCGCGTAACCATCCCAAAAAGGCCAGCCACGACGCACGAGCGTTTGGACTGCTTCTGAAACCCCCTTACTTAAAGTCTTCGCCTAGCAGCGCTTGCGCGCTACTCGAGGCTCGACCTAAAAAGAAACACATTCCCAAGGCCTCAGCCCCTTAGTACATGAATGCATTGGCAGACTTCCATCTCCCCTGTAAACAGCTGGAGCGGAGGTGGAGAAAAGCCTACAAAACAGAAGAGCTAGCCCAATTCAGAGCAGCCCTCAAAATTTACCACTTGCAAATCAAATTAGCAAAAAATGACTATTTTCTAAGCAAATAACAGACACTCAACAGGACCAAAAATCTATTTTAAATCCTTCATACACCCAAAAGCCCTAGATAAAGATACCCCTCCTTCTCAGACCCTATGTAATCAAATCTCTTCTTTCTTCGAAGAAAAAATCCATAACATCCAAAAAGATTTTAGTATTACTTGGACATCCCTTTCAGAGCTAGAGTTACATCCCTCTTACATAGGACCATCTCTCCAGGCTTTTCATAGCATTAGCCTGGACCAGTCTCGTTAAGCAATTCTTTCATGTAAATCTGGCTCCCCTTTTGACGTCTGCCCACCTGTTGTTTTTCATGCCATTGTGGATATCGTCAATCCAGTAATTAGTAATATAATAAACTTTTCACTCTCCACAGTGGAAGTCCCTGTAGACTGGAAACTTGCTGCAGTTAGACCACTTCAGAAAAAACAGGTCACAGATCTCTCTACACTCTCCAACCTCCGGCCCATCTCCCTACTCTTGGCAAATCTGTTGAAAAACCAGTCATTAAGTAGCTAACAAACTTCCTGGAAGAGGCCAAGACTTTGCACCCCCGACAGTCGGGTTTCCGTCCAAAACACTCGACTGAATAAGCACTTTTGGAAATTGCAGATACTTTAAAACTAACCCTAGATGCGGGGAAGGATGCAGTGCTGATCCTGTTGGACCTATCAGCCACATTCGACACCATCTCACATGACATACTATTACATTGAATGAAAAGCTGTGGCATATCCCATCTTACCCTAGTCTGGCTGAAGTACTTCCTTTCCGAAGGCAGGCAAACGTTTACTCTAGGACCCGATCTGTCAACTGAAAGACCGATTATCTCAGGCATACCACAGGGATTTTATCTTAGCCCGGTGCTATTCAACATCTACATGGCCCCTCTCATCTTGTTGATATCATCTTTTAATATCGAAACAACTTCATACGCTGATGACACCTAGTTGATTTTAGTCCTAGATAAAGACTCAACAGATTCGGAGAACAACTTTAAGCTATGCCTAACAGAAGTCATTTGGTGGCTGCAACTCAACTGCCTCAAATGCAACACAGATAAGGCTGAGATCATGCTAGTAGGGAAATCAAACCCCTTTGATCCGGTCTTATAGTGGCCTGAAGATGCCCTCTCCCCGCCCAATACTGTAGAGGTGGTAAAAAACCTTGACGTAAAATTTGACACCTCTCTCTCCTTCCGCCCACAAGCACTCGCAGTGGCAGGGATGTGTTTCAACCTGATAAAATCTCTCAAAAAGGTTTTTGATCTCATTCCCTGCTCTGCACGAAAGACTGTGGCACTAATTATGCCAAGATTAGACTACTGCAACAGCTTGTATGAAAGTGCCAACAAACAAGTGCTTTGGAAGCTACAGCCACTCGTCTGGTACTGAAATTGCCCCGCTGCTCCTCGGCTTCAGCAGCTCTAAAGACTCTTCACTGGCTGCCCATTCATAAAAGAGTTCTGCTTAAGAGCCTGCTAATCACTTTCAGACAGCAGCGGCTGCTGCCAATCCGACTTGGGAGGGCAGCAGGGGGAAAAAATAAAAGTTTAAACACTTACCTTTCACTGCCGGCCCGCATTCTTCTGCTGCCTTGCCGGCCCGCGCTCTTCTTCTCCCTCGTTCTACCGCGTCTCGCTGCTCCTGGCACTACAATCCCCAGGAGCACAGGCTCCCAGACCTCATCCAATCCCAGCGCTTCTCCCGGCATGAGAGAAGCGCTGTGATTGGGCGGAGTGGCCAGTTTAACTCTCCGTGGGGACTGTGAGCCGATGCCCTGAGCACTGATGATATCTCCCAGGAACAGCCTGGAGATATCAAAATGCAAATGTCAGTTTGGCCAGCCAAACCTACATATGCACTTTCAGTGCTACTACCACTCCCCCCCTGCTGATGCAGAGACATGGCCCCGCCCTGCCCTGCCCCATACTCGCGGTCGGGGACTAGCAGTGAAAAATAAAATGACAAAATAGTTTTATTGTCATTTTATTTTTCTTCTGTGTTTTTCTTCTGTGTGCTGGCATTTCACCAGTGGGGCCTTGCTCCACCGCCATAGCGGAGGAGCCGCCCCTGCTTTCAGAGCCTTGGCCCAAAATATTTAACCTCCAGGTTTATGGCTTATGTTACTGCCCGCACGCTTAGATCTTCATCAGCAAACTTGCTTAAACCTCCTTCCTTCAGGTATAAGACAAAAGGTGACAAATCCCTTGCCGCCCTTGGGATCAGAGCCTGGAATCTTCTTCCTAGCCTCCTTAGATCTATCGAATCAGAACCTCTATTTACGAAACTACTGAAAACCTGGATCTTCACAGCCCCTGGCTCTTTGTGCGCCTCACTTATCTGAGAATTTGATTCCGTTCATGCGTGCTCTGAACCCTATCTCTATTTTCGCACAGCGCCAGGATGCTCCTTCCGGAGCGACAGTAGCGCTTTACAAATAAAAAAACAAATCAAAATGAAAAGACTTCCCAGGTGTGCTATTTGTCCAGAGTGGGTCAGAGTATTAAGTAAAAAGAGGTTTGAGACTATGGATGCCACTGTTTTGGAGAAAAAAAGCAGAAAAACAGAGTAGAACCAAAGAATTTTAGGATGGTAAATTCAAAGTGAAATTGTCAGATGTGGCTGTTGAGGACTGGGTTTTAGTTAGAATTCCCACAAGGGTAAGAAGAGGTCAGTCAAGATGGTCTGCACCAGCTGTGGTGGACAGTTTCGAAAGGATCTGTGTTTTTGCATGGGAAGGGATGGTGGAGTAAAAGAGTTTTAGTTAAAGTTATGTGTGAACAAGCACAGAAGATTAGGCAAATCAAAGCCTTGGGGAATTATGAAACCTATGATTTTCGATGTGAACAAATGTTGGAAGGTGCCCTTGCTGGTTGGCATACTGAAGCCGAGGTACGCATGCTGTGGGCTCCGTTTCCACTTGGAATAAAAGAAGCAGTTTGTCTAAAGAAACTTCTTTGTCTTGGAATTTCTTACCTCACCCTATTGATCACGTCCTTGGTACACTGGGGCATAATGCAACAATAAAATATTTCTTATCCCCCCTCCCGGAGCTACCAAATTCAGAACGAGTGGTGTTTGTAAGTACAAATTCGGTCACTTTCTACTTAGGGGTAAACATGTGGTGGTGGGCAAGTGGGGTGCGCTGTTAACGCGCCAATTATAATCTTGGTTCTGGTGCAAACTCTTGCTTGTGCAGAACTGGGACTCTCAGAGCACTCGGAATTATGCTCTACACAACCCGGGACAAATAAAACGTGTGCATGGTCTCAGATGTGATTCTGCATCCAATTCACATCTCTGTTAATCATGCACAAATGACTTTTAAGTCCTTTTTAGGTCGAGCCTAGAGTAGCGCGCAAGCACTGCTTCTGGCGAAGCATTATGTAGGGGGTTTTCAAAGCTGACCAGACGCTCGTGCGTCATGGCCTTTTTCGGGCGGTTACCCGCGCGGCCGACATCTGTTTCCCATTATCGTGCCCAGACGCGGGCGCAATAATTGGAAACACATGCCGGCCGTGCGGGCAAAAGGCCATGATGCACGAGCGTCTGGTCAGCTTTCAAAAGCCCAGGCTGCCGCACGCGCTCGCCCCCGCTCCTCTCTTGTTCTCTCGGGTTCCATCACCCACTTCTCGCTCTTTCCTGCTTTGCGGAAGCCGGGTGCCGGGCTTACGTGCAGTTATTCACCCTACGCGGCCTCCGTAGTCCCTTCGGGTGCAGCCCGTTGCTTTGATTCTGTTTCTCCCCTTAAGGAAGAGAAAGGGGAGAACGTTGGCTTCCAAGATGGCCGACGAGTAGCAGCGCAGGGGCATCAGGGCCGAAGGCCAGGAGCCCAGGGAGCCGCCACTTCAGTGGCAGCGGTTCCCGAGCAGCTTCGAGTCCAGCTAGAGGCGGCAATGACGGGGTGCGGCCCGCGCTGAAGTGTGGCCCCCAGGGGCCCGTGACCCACTCCACAGCATGTCGGACACACGGCGCCGGGTGAAAGTTTACACTTTGAATGAGGACCGGCAATGGGACGACCGGGGCACCGGACATGTCTCTTCTACTTACGTGGAGCGGCTCAAGGGGATGTCTCTGCTTGTGCGAGCCGAGTCCGATGGTGAGAAGCTATCAAGAATGAGAGTTACGCTCTAGAGCAGCGTTGAGAGAGATACGATGAGTTTATACTTCATTCTTGATGTAGTTATGAGGCGTTAAGTTTGTGAAAGACAACCCGTGAGCGGTACTGGCCTGAGTGAGAGGACAGTGCCAGGAATAGAGCATGTCAAGAGAGATGGGGCGGGACAGCAAGAAAGGCAATGCATCGCATTTTATACAAGAATATTCCTTTTTTTGGTGCCATTTTTACTCATATTACAAAAGTTTGGGTAAAGCTTTATCTTACTAGTACCAGTTTAACACCCAAATATAGCAATAAGCAAGAGAAAGGCCAACCTTTGCACCTATCTTCGGTGTTTCAGCTTTGCTGCCACTTAATATCCCTGTGCTGTCCCCAACCCAACCACCCTGCCTCAAGGCTCCGACAACACTGCTTTTTTTTAATTGTTTCATGTTTTTTGCAGTATTATATAGCGCGAACTCAACCCGAAGGTATCATACCGCTTTACTTGACCACCAGTTGCTTCACAGATGGACACATTCAATTTTCAGACAGGGGAGAAGACGTGATTTGTGCAGAATCAAAGAATGCTTGAGCTGACGGGAGGCTCGAACCTGGTTCCCCAGCTTTAAGGTTGGCCACTCTGGCCATTACGCTACAACCGACCGTTGCTTCCTCCTCTCATATTCCTCCCTCTTTTCTCCTCCTCACGTGGTTACTCCTTCTAGGCACACCTCACTCATGATTTCTCCCTTTCTAGGTCCCGCACTCATCACCGGTTCTCCTTCTTCCCTCCTCCTCGAGCCGACCCTCCTTCTAGCCCCTCCTCGCTCGGTCTTTCTCCCCTCCCTCCCTCGATCCTTCCCTTCTCTCCGGTTTCACCCTCTTTCCTCCTCCGGTCTAGCCCCTGCTCACCATGTTGCATACCTCTCAGTCCGGTGTTGGACACACGCCCCCCGCCCCTATATTGTTTCTTGCCCAAGGGTCCCTTCTCCAGTGCCCCCGCAGCTCTGTCCTGACAGGACCCCTCCAGCCTGCTCACTCAGCTTAGAGCACAGCCCTCCCCTGTTCTTATAAATACCTGTAATGACCTAATCACCTTTCGATTACCAGAGCTGGCCGACTACTGGGTTTGTATTATCCACAATCACTGTGATAACGGTGCAAATACCCATTTCATGACTACATGTACCAGATTGCACCGGGGGCACGTTACTTCCAAAATCTGTAAACGTAACTGGCCCCTTCAGAGGGAGCTGGACTCAGCCTTACGTCTGCCTTGTTAAAATAGTGTTATTGTTAGGTGACTTCAAAATAAGTGCATTTTTTTCTTATAGCCTCTGCGTTTGGAAATCTGGACATTCAAACTACTGCCGCTGCAGGGTTTATAAAGTATTCATGTTGGTGATGCAGTGGAAAGTGAAAAGGCAGCACTCGGCGACCAGCACTGACGTTACACAAAGAACACCAGTAGCTGGTAGGCCCCGTAGTTAAAAGAGGCGAAATGGCACTTCCGTGGATTGAGGGATCTCTGCCTCCATGATGAGACCAGGTCTGCGATCGTGTTTCATGTACTTCCATTTAATTTCACTGCGAGCAAGCAGGCCCTGGCTGCCATTCCAGTATTTTGTGTCAGCCAAGCTCGTATTTTTTATTTCCTCACTTTATCTGTTCTGCATGAGAGGGAAGTTTAGCTGTTCCTTATCCATGCTGTATCAGGCTGTTGTGTGTGATGGAAGCTTGCACTTCTCTTTTCAGTTCTGGATCTGTTTTGTGTATGAGGGAAGCTTGATCGGCTGCAGTTCATGATGTATCAGGCGGTTGTGTGTGAAGCCCTTCCTTCTTTCTGTGTAGAATCCAGTGCTGGAATGGCATGGCACTGTCCGGATTCCGGTTCCAGCAGGTATTATTGATCAGGAACCGGGTTCTGGGCCGCTCCCAGCAGCTTCCCCTGCCTGTGTCCAGGGACAGTGACAGAGCCTGTCCTGGACAAAGGCATCAGCTCTCTCACACTCATTGAGTGCACCACTGGCGAGCAGCTGCCTGCAGGGGTCTGATGGGGCTCTTTTCATCCTTCTCCAGAGCGTCCGGTTTCAATACTGAATATGATGCCATCAGTTACGGACCCGCCAGATAGCCTGGTGAATTATAAACTAGGGCCAGATTACGACGATAGAGGGCTAGTAAAATGTTGCTTCACTTAAGGTGAAAAAAATTCTAGCACAGGCTCTGCATTTTACCCCTGCATATGTGTAGCTGGCTGAACAATAATCCCTGTTGGAACTTCCATCACCGATTTCATGTTAAGCTGCGGCAGGTACTTTAACCTCCTGAACCTTATCTACAGGACACCGAGGGACACAGACATTTACAGATACACACTAAGAGACAGACAGACATATATACAGGTACATGGTGGCTTTACACACACAGATAAACACAGGCGTGATCAAACCGACAGATGTATACAGACACAACCATACAGAGATTTGCAGAGATGCATAGAGGCGCACACAAACATACACAGAGATATACAGACACAGGAAGATACAAACATACATCAAAACAGACACATGGTTGCATGCACTGCACACATGGATAGGCACACATACAGATTAAACTCATAATAGACACTCATTTCAAAACAAAGACACCTACACACAGACACCAACACATACAGAAGCGTACAGAGGCAAACAATACACACACAAACACATGAATAATACAGATACAGGAATACAATTGGTCACCCACAGGTATTCAAAGAGGCAACTGCTATACAAATGCTGCAATACAGTTGAATACTCACACACATAGACAGCTACACACTGATTCATACATAGAGGCCCATGCACAGACTCATAAAGAAAAACACACTCACACTTAAACACATGTACAGTCTCAGTATTACTAAAATCTTTATTTTGGAAGCACTATTTTATCTTGAACATTTTTGTGCATTTTGTAGCAGTCTATATTATACAGTGTGTGATGCAAATTTTAAATAATAACTTACAAATTCACACAGGCTCTGACCTCGTAGCATTAAAAATACACGTTACTATTCTCTACTGCACTAACCAAGATTTAATTCTGTTTCATAAGGCAAACATGTATTCCTGAATCAGACTGCATGACCCAGTGTGTAGTAATTGTATAGCTCTTCAATCCCTGGCGGCACATCACCCAGGGTAATATGCTGGGCAATATGCTGCATGGCTAAACCCTTATACACAGGGTAATATGCTGTATGGCTAAACACTTATGAATCAGACTGCATGACCCAGTGAGTAGTAATTGTATAGCTCTTCAATCCCTGACGGCACAGCTCCTAGGGTAATATGCTGCATGGCTAAACACTTATAAGGTCCCAAAAGCGAGACCTATTGGCTATGCCAATGCTTGTTGCAAGTGCTATTACCCATTTTTACTTCCCGGTGGTTTGTGCTTGATCCCGTCTAGGCGCTAGTTAAAAGAAGTAGAGATTTAGATTTGGAACAACCACTATCGTTGCTCAATTTAAACACAATGTAAGTCAGGAGCCTGGAAATGTTTAATCCGCTGTAGTGATTCGGAACAACGAGTTTGTTATTACCTGCCCGCTCTGCGTCGAGGCACACACAGACATCTGTGTGCTTTCTCCACTACACGCCCCGCCCTAGTTGATTGTTGTCCTTTTACGCAAACACACTTGGTATGTGGCCTTTGTTTTCCCCAGGGTTCGCTGGACGGTGGCCAGGTAGAAGGGAGGAAGCAGGTGCTCGGCATTAGCAGTTCCCGATCAGTGCGCGTGCAGGGAGGGCGCGCGGCGAGAAGCACCCATGGGAGCTCTGCTGCGGGGGTCTGTAGCGGAGCGGGCCTCTAGTCAGGTGAGTGGTCGGGAGCAAGTCAATATGAGGGGTGGAAAAGTGGGAAATTCGATTTTCTTTTCTTCCTTTACATTCAACTGCTCTCGCAATGTGTTCACTTGTGTACGCAACACCGAACTGTCGGAGCTGACGTTTTTTTGTGTGTGCAATATGCTTTCTTAAACTGAGTTCACGCCAGACGACTTTATGGAGGTATTTAAAGATCTCGGCTTCCTATAGGCTAATGCCATCGCTTTCTTCGTTCCTGACTGTTTTATAGCGGGGACTCGGCCCCATATCATGAGGCAGTCAGCCCGTGTTGGGCTGTTTCTTCATAAAGCACGCAGATCCGCGCAGTTTCGCGCAGTTTCGCTTTTCACATTAAAAGTATGGGACTGAAACCAGAGCTGGTAAAAAGCTACTTTGATGACAAGGGCCAGTTGACAGGTCTGTCCTCTTGTTTGTCGATGAAATTTCCTAGGTTCAGAGGTATCTTTTCTGCCTGAATCCATGTTGTATTTCAACGCACCTCCTTCACCTGGCGTGCAATCAGTGCCCAACGCGTAGCGCCTTCTTTCTCAGTCTAGTGTGGTTCCTAGCGACGTACCCCTCACTACCGAGCCCCAAAGTGCTCAAGGGTGTCGTTCATTACTGTTCTTTAAACGGCAGGTCGCTCCCCTCGCGCCAGCAGCGCTTATCCCTTCAATGACAGACGGCTTGCAGGTTTTTAATGGTCCTTCTTCGTACTTATAATAAAACATGTAGACCAGGAGATGCTATCTTTCAATATAGACAATATTTAAAATGAATTGCGTCATCTATACTGGTAGGCGTACGTATGTGCTCGAACAGCGGTCTGTCTCTGAATTCCGCACCTGGAGTCGAGTCGGATTCACAATGCCCCACCCTCCAACATTCATCTCACTCTTTTTTAATCTCAATAACAAATTACACCTAGGTAGGTGTACTCCCCGAAAATGTTCATTTGAGCCTAAGCCAGTCGTGTGCGTTGTGGTGTTGAAAGAGTTTTTTGGGTGTGCTGGTCAGTTGCTTCACCTGACCAAAATGAGGGGGACTCCTGAAACATCCCGGTGTTACTTAAAGAGCAAATGTGGGAAAGGAGTAAAGCATTTTATTCTAGGCAATAGGAAGCTGCATCTCTGCCCAACACCATTTTTAGGTCCGGCTACATGCGTTTCTCATCAACGCCAGACACAGATTTGTGGTATAACCTCGCTCCAAGTCAATACGGACTCTGTCTCCAGTCCGGAATTGTTCCCCATCAAAACAATCCTTTCAGGTGTTAGACCAATTAGTTCAATTGAAGTAAAACTACAATACCCAGAAGGCTTTAGATTATGATAACAAAGTCAGGGTCTGGAAACAGTGTTTGTAATGGCCAAGAGCTAGGTAATCACCCTAGAGGGCTTTGAGTCAACCCCCTTCAGCCAATAGTTGGTTTTGGTCAGCTGCCATCAGTAACTGCTTGAAGAAAGTGTCATTCACATTTTAGATAATGGTAGAGGAATATT
Source organism: Calotriton arnoldi (assembly GCA_963921515.1). Classification (NCBI taxonomy): domain Eukaryota; kingdom Metazoa; phylum Chordata; class Amphibia; order Caudata; family Salamandridae; genus Calotriton; species Calotriton arnoldi. Next base: position 3,040,012 of record CAWUFW010000979.1, read on the forward strand.
TCGGCCTTAGTTTGCAGTTGGCTAATGGGTAGTAGTCCGCCTGCCTCGAGCGCTTCAAATGGCCAGTGCATGTAGAAAGAAGCAAAGCATATATGTTCTGCAATAAAGGTCTTTGTGCACATAGAAGTATTCCACACTCCGGTTACTGTTGCACCAACGTTGATTTTACACATAAAGGGGATTTTGCTTCTAAATGTAATATTATGATGTTTACTTTGCACCAAATGTGATTTTTGCACCTAAATTTGATTTGTGCTGCTAAATGTTTTCCACACTAATGCTTATGTTGCACCATGGGTGTTTTAGCACCTACATGTGCTGTCAACCAGATGTGATGTCATATTGATGCACACCACTTACAACTAATGTGACATCTTACTAACTAATTTTTCTGTATCTGCACTTCATTTTTCCAAGAGTGTTTTTTACATCCAAAGGATTTTTTCTCCTGAATATGATCTGTGCTCCTAAAATTGTTTCCACACCCTTGTTGAGTTTGCACATAAATATAATTCCTTCTCCTAAAGGATTTCCCCACTATTGATGATGTTGCAAAAAAGATAACTTTTGACATGCATTTGCTGTCAACCAAATGAGATGTCATTGCACATAATTTAAACCAATCTTACTGTGCTTTTTCCTCTCTCTGCTAATTTTGCATGTACATGTGGTGCCAAACTCCAGCTGACTTTGGACCAACGGTTATTTTGTACATAAATGTGATTTATTCAAAAGTGCTGCTGCTCCCACATTTGATACCACAACACTGCTTACTTTCGATTAATGTATGTTTGCATGTATACATGCTGTGGGCTCTTAAAAATTGTTAACAGTCAGTGATTTTTTGCACGTTGATATGCTTCCAATCAAATGGGGGCGGAGGGTGGGGGTCTTACTGATGCAACCTTTTATACGTAATGAACAATAACCCAGTACTCTCGGTCCTGAGTGATACTCCATGACTGCATATTGTGGCTGTACCCTATAGAATCTGCTCTTAAGACCAACAGTAATCACATTTTTTTTATATGATCTTTTTTTGACAACTGGTTTAAAACGAAAAGAGCTTCATACAAGATCAGCCTCTGACTCCGGTATGCATGTTAAAACGCAAAGCCCTGCTCGTAACCTAGAAACCTCAGTCAGTGACAAATACCATAATCTCAAACTGGGCTCCATATATGTTTTACATTTTTATTGAGGACATATGCTCCTAGACAGACACGTTTTTTCCTTCCTAGATTCAAAGAACACAAAAGAAAATCACTATCCCAGTTTACCACAACCATAAATGTGAACTCCACTTCACCCTAGATGAAAATGAAGGTCCTGATTCAAATCCTCGATCACCCTCCATACCTTCACCTTCACCACATTCTTTGATGCAGAGACAGCGGTAAATGTTTGTGCAATGGCTAGAAACATTAAAACTGATCGCATACCCACTATTCCTACTAACAACAAAATCAGAAGTAGGGTTGGTGAAGTATTCCGTTTTGCTGACGGAATTGTTGGAATTTTGTCGACTCCCCTCTCCTCTTCCCCCTCCCCCTCTCTCTTTGTGCACACCTCATCTTCCCCCTCCCCCTGTGCACACCTCTCCTCTTCACTCTCCTCTCCTCCTCTTTGTGCACACCTCTCCTCTTCACCCTCCTCTCCCCCTCTTTGTGCACACCTCTCCACCCTCCTCTCCCCCTCTTTGTGCACACCTCTCCTCTTCACCCTCCTCTCCCCCTCTTTGTGCACACCTCTCCTCTTCACCCTCCTCTCCCCCTCTCTTTGTGCACACCTCTCCTCTTCACCCTCCTCTCCCCCTCTTTGTGCACACCTCTCCTATTCACCCTCCTCTCCCCCTCTTTGTGCACACCTCTCCTCTTCACCCTCCTCTCCCCCGCTTTGTGCACACCTCTCCTCTTCACCCTCCTCTCCCCCGCTTTGTGCACACCTCTCCTCTTCACCCTCCTCTCCCCCTCTTTCTGCACACCTCTCCTCTTCACCCTCCTCTCCCCCCTCTTTCTGCACACCTCTCCTCTTCACCCTCCTCTCCCCCTCTCTTTCTGCACACCTCTCCTCTTCACCCTCCTCTCCCCCTCTTTGTGCACACCTCTCCTCTTCACCCTCCTCTCCCCCTCTTTGTGCACACCTCTCCTCTTCACCCTCCTCCCCCTCTCTTTGTGCACACCTCTCCTCTTCACCCTCCTCTCCCCCTCTCTTTGTGCACACCTCTCCTCTTCACCCTCCTCTCCCCCTCTCTTTGTGCACACCTCTCCTCTTCACCCTCCTCTCCCCCTCTTTGTGCACACCTCTCCTCTTCACCCTCCTCTCCCCCTCTTTGTGCACACCTCTCCTCTTCACCCTCCTCTCCCCCTCTCTTTGTGCACACCTCTCCTCCCTCCTCTCCCCCTCTCTTTGTGCACACCTCTCCTCTTCACCCTCCTCTCCCCCTCTTTGTGCACACCTCTCCTCTTCACCCTCCTCTCCCCCTTTGTGCACACCTCTTCACCCTCCTCTCCCCCTCTTTGTGCACACCTCTCCACCCTCCTCTCCCCCTCTTTGTGCACACCTCTCCACCCTCCTCTCCCCCTCTCTTTGTGCACACCTCTCCACCCTCCTCTCCCCCTCTTTGTGCACACCTCTCCTCTTCACCCTCCTCTCCCCTCTCTTTGTGCACACCTCTCCTCTTCACCCTCCTCTCCCCTCTTTGTGCACACCTCTCCTCTCGCTCTTTGAGCACACCTCCCCCTCTCTTTGAGCACCCCTCTCCTTCCCTTTGAGCACCCCTCTTATCTTCCCCCTCCCACCTCACCCTCTCTTTGAGCACCCCTCTCCTCTTCCCCCTCCCTTTGAGCACCGCTCTCTCCTCAGCTCTTCCCCCTCTCTTTGAGCACCCCTCTCACCTCTTTTTGAACACCCCTCTCCTCCTCCCTCAAGCACTCCTCTCCCCAGGATTGCTCTCTTCCTGGTTACATCTCACTCTGCATATATAGTCCTGAAAAGTCAAGCATAGGCACCAACCCCCACACTTCAGAGCATTCTTCTAATCACATCACCTGCTAATGAACTCCAACCACTGCAATGCTTCTTGATCACAGGTCATGTTACAATCTCCAAATCCAAATGTTATTAACACAAAGATCGGTCTGTTTAAGCAACCCCCAAAAAACACTACTTACAATCCAGTAATCCATTTTCTAGACAGAGCATCACATCTGGCTTCTTGAGCTGTAGGTCTGCGGTCTCTAATGCAACTTCCCCCGATGCAATCTGCTCACCCTCAGTACCATTATTGTATCACTATCCTGCAGCATCCTACACCTCACTAGAACATGGGTGGTGGGGTTTTTTTCCACAAGGAGCCTCTTCAGTGCAACCTGATTAACTCATAAACTACTCCTCATTTCAATGCTTCTCTGTGGAGATTACTAATATCAAAGGTAAACCACTGAGGCTGGTCACCTTATACAGCCCACCTAGCAACAAAATCTTTTTTTATGGACAATTTCTTGATTATAGAATTGATCGACTCATCTCTTCAGTGACAACCATGCATCTCTTAGAAAATTCTTCCCATTGAAAAATAACTTACCACAACATTGCACCTTGCCTACCCGCAGTAAGAGTTCTACTCTGTACCAATTTCATAACACCACATACAAGCCTCTAACCCTCGCAGATTGGATTGGTTAGAGCCCTTCTTTAGTCTTTCCAAATATCGGGACCATAATTCATATTCCCAGTGATAAACTGGAGATGGAAATCTTAAAATCTAGAGACCAAGAAGACATTGCCGGCATGCATTAGCAAAGCCTACAGATCTGGCTTTTATGTCCCAACACAGGCATGCAAAATGCACTCCGACCATTTGTATAGTATCTCTGTGCAGTCTCTCTTTCTGTAGATTTTGTATCCAGCTTCTTTATTGCCCAAGATATTTGAATTCTAACAAGTTTGTCTGTACTTTTGGGCACATATTAGTACCAGTACTGTAGTACTCTGCACTGGGTGTTAACTATGCTCACAACAACACTGCCTGCTCACATTACAGTTGAGTCACCGTGAGTCCTGCCTGGTGCTTGTCAATTTCCTAATATTATATGATGTCTGAGTTTCACAGTATAACCTGTGAACAAAGATGCTCACAGGTCTGACTACTTCTCAGTGCTGACTGTCTGAAATTAGTTTAATCATGGTATCCATGGTTTACTGCTGCCAGACTTAAGTTTCTTCTAAGCTGCATTACTAGTGCAGGAAACATTGCGGGGTGCAGGAATAGACACATATAGTCAGATGATAAGGATGCAGCAACGAGCGCAGACTAGGAGCCCCCATCCTTATACAAAATGCAGTGGGCAATGCAAAGTGCCTTCAATTAGATGAGCTTTTCAACCGGAAGTCGGTGTAAGGTGCGAAGTTGCAGGGATACTGCACAGTTCTTAGAATGTGGTATAGAAGCCAATCTGCCGCATTTTGAATTATCAATAGCCTTTAAAAAAAAAAGTCAAACTTTATTGTTTTCAATAAAAACATAAAACAATAGCGACAAGGATATGTTACAAATAATTAATAATGCAATGCGGTGGCACATAATACATTTTAAAATGTCAAGCATGCAAATACATATAATAGGTTAAAAATGACAAGCAAGTACATATCATATTGATTGACAATGACAAACAAGCAAGTTCAGTCCGACTGCAAAACATATTCAAACATACCCTTAGCCCACTGCAACTTCCAACTAGCAAACTACAAGTATCTCTCCCACCCACAGTCACCCCTTGCCAAGCTGTCATATATAGAGTGCCACAATGGGCAGCATCCTCAAAGTTCACCTCAGTAGTTCTAAATCAGCCTCTTTGCATATCCTGTAGAGCCCAAATACAAGATAATTCGGTAGTCTAGGCGAGAAATAATCGGGGCCTGTATGATCATTTTTCACACTGGCAGACAAAAAAAGCCTACGATTTTTCTCACTTCTTAGAAGGCCAAAGCAGCCAGACGTCAAAACTTTAATCTGGGCCTCAGAAGAAAGCTTTACAAAAGGGGATGATGGACGGAACGTTTGAGCCAATCAAACACTCACCCCCAGTCAACTGATCTGGGTTTAATCCATCATCATTCTTTAGCTCACTCCACCACCCCAGTTCAGACATGGCCATATGCAAATCAGTCTGACCCTGTGCCTCATGGGAACAGTCCAGCCCGAACTGCCAAGCCATGTCTTCCCTGGACCGGAAACAAGCATCCTAGGACCGGTTTCTGGCATTTCAGCCGTCATCAGCCAGGCTTGCTTGAATCCAGTGGCAAAGTGAGCAAGGGACCCACGTCTGGGCATACCCCCGCCAACTTAGGGCGACCAAAGCGATACAAAAGGGGATGATGGACGGAACGTTTGAGCCAATCAAACACTCACCCCCAGTCAACTGATCTGGGTTTAATCCATCATCATTCTTTAGCTCACTCCACCACCCCAGTTCAGACATGGCCATATGCAAATCAGTCTGACCCTGTGCCTCATGGGAACAGTCCAGCCCGAACTGCCAAGCCATGTCTTCCCTGGACCGGAAACAAGCATCCTAGGACCGGTTTCTGGCATTTCAGCCGTCATCAGCCAGGCTTGCTTGAATCCAGTGGCAAAGTGAGCAAGGGACCCACGTCTGGGCATACCCCCGCCAACTTAGGGCGACCAAAGCGATACAAAAGGGGATGATGGACGGAACGTTTGAGCCAATCAAACACTCACCCCCAGTCAACTGATCTGGGTTTAATCCATCATCATTCTTTAGCTCACTCCACCACCCCAGTTCAGACATGGCCATATGGCTCAAACGTTCCGTCCATCATCCCCTTTTGTATCGCTTTGTTCGCCCTAAGTTGGTGGGGGTTTTCCCAGACGTGGGTCCCTTGCTCACTTTGCCACTGGATTCAAGCAAGCCTGGCTGATGACGGCTGGAATGCCAGAAACCGGTCCCAGGATGCTTGTTTCCGGTCCAGGGAAGACATGGCTTGGCAGTTTGGGCTGGACTGTTCCCATGAGGCACAGGGTCAGACTGATTTGCATATGGCCATGTCTGAACTGGGGTGGTGGAGTGAGCTAAAGAATGATGATGGATTAAACCCAGATCAGTTGACTGGGGGTGAGTGTTTGATTGGCTCAAACGTTCCGTCCATCATCCCCTTTTGTATCGCTCAGAAGAAAGCTTGTCATCTATCAGCACTCCTACGTTTTTGACTAATTTGGGCTTGATGGGCTGTCCCAGCAAATGAGGCCACCAATGAGCACCCCAGTCTAGAGTATTCGTGCCCACCAAAAGAATGTCTGTTTTATTAGCATTGAGCTTCTGACCATTTGTGTGCATCCCCTTCCCTATGGCAGCTGAGAAGCTCATGGAATTTACAGGGCCTTTCCTTTCCCCAGCCGACATGGATATAATGAGGTGAGTGTCGTCCGCGTAGGATACTAGGGACAGCCTAAAAAATTCCACAATTTCAGCTAGCGGTCTAACACAAATATTAAATAAAGTGGGACTTGGAGTACTCTGAACTCTAGCTGATACTTTGTGGAAGAGAACGGTGGAGATATCCGCTGGAAAGTACGGTCCTTTGAAAAGGAAGGAAACCAAGCAAGAGCCTGATCCCGAGCGCCAATCTCGTGGGGTCTATCCAGAAGTAGCTCATGCTGAACGGTGTCGAAAGCTACGCTCAGGTCTAGCAAAATGAGGCTAGCTGAGCCACCATCGTCCAAAGTAAAATGTTTTTTTTTTTTTTTAAATAACAAAAATATTGTTAAAAGCGGGCCTGCTCTGCAGCAACATACTGATTCATTCTCGTTTCCTTGGCCGGATGTCATACCCTGTGGCAGCTGAGCAGCAGCTTTTGCATTACCAGGCTGTGACCCATGGTGGCTCTAGGCCTGTGGAGCATCAGGAAAGCAAAGTTAATTGCAGTCTGAAGACCACCTGTTTGGGGTGCGACCTTCCACCGCAGGGAATGGGTGGGCTGAGATGAAAAAACTTGGCCTCTGGAGAAGTTGGACACTTCATCCTCTTTCTAGAGTGTAGTTTGAGTTTCCCTACTTAATGTGGCGTCGTGGGCACAGCCTTTCACTTCACCAACAAGTCCGTGACGTAGCTAAATGTGCCATAGCTTGGAACGTAGTTTGAAGTCACTGAACAGGTTTTAATATCCATGGCACCCAACAGAGGGCCCGTGGATCAGTTTAAAAGGGCTATTTAATATGATTCATGGTTCTAATTGGATAGTATATATATTGGCCCTACACAAAACACTATCTATAACAGACTTGTTAAAGTATATTTTATATCTACATTGCTGTTCACTTTATTGGAAATTTTAATGCATAGTTGTAGTTGAACAGTATAAATTGCTAAAAAAAAAGTATATGTATAAACAATGTAATGTTTTAAAGTCATACAATATGGTGAACCATAATATATATTTTTTAATTTTTATTTATTTGGATAGCTCTGAGAATTGAGACATAAAACCAATAAAAGGAAATGTAATTATTTTTTTCTTTTTGTGATGACATATTTTGAAATATCGATACCCCTCAGAGGGGGAGCAATCAGTTTTTAATGTCGAGCCTACGAGACAGACCAGGCTGTCTGGTTGCAAAAGACCTATTGGTGGCTTACTAAAAGCTTGCAGGAGCTTACAGCTGGCCTATTGGTTGGTTTGGTTATGGCCCAAACGTTCTTCTTGCTAATTCGAGGGCTTTCCCTATCCCAGCTTTTCCATCTTGTTTGTCTCTCCCCTTTTTTTCTTTTTGTTAAACAGAAGAGTAAATGTTTTCCAGCTCTCTCCTTCTTTCCTACTTGTGCTGCCTTCAAATGCCCACCCCTTGAGCTCCATTTTCTCTCTTGTGTGCTTCTCCGCTGCGCCCCTTGTTGCTGTCACCTTTTTGTGCTTCTCGCCACATCTTGGACTGCATCTTCTTCTCTACCCACCCTGCTCTCTAAGTTCCTCTCTGTGTGTGCTTCTACCCCTGTGTTGCTTTCCCCCTCCTGCAGTGCTTTCCAACCTCCCTGCCCCAACCCATGCTTCCCCATTGGCTCCCCCATTACCCCTCTAACACAGGAGGTACTTTAAAAAAAAAAAAAATTATTTAAAAAAATGTGCTTCAAAATTGTCTTATTTTTAATTTACTGATTCTCATGGCGTCCGCCCTTTTGGATTGGTATATAAAAAAATTTAAACAAATGGTGCATGCTTCATTCTGCTGGCATGTGCACATACATCATCACACATGCACCAGTGGAACGACGTAACTGCCAACAGCGAGCACGTCTTTGCGCCTTTTTACATTTTGTTATTTTTCTTTGACAATGATGCATAGGATCAGTAAGAAGCCAGACCCTGTCCAGCATTGTAAAAGCCAATAGGTTCCAAAGGCGAGACCTACGGGCTTTGTCACTGTCAGTGTTAAACATCTGTGTATTTTAAGACAAAGAAAACATCTTACCTATAAAAGAAGCTCTATCACGTTACTCAGATAACCCACATAGCCCCTCTCCACTGAACCCTAGCCCTTCCAGATGAACTGCATATGCATCTAAGAGTTATAATACTCTGTCCCTCAAACAAAAATGCCGATAATCCATCACAAATTCACAGAACCTCTCGAGGTAAGATAAGTTATTAACCGAATTGTTTCAATTATCAAGAAGAGTGAACCACATGTTTCAAATGAGTTCCCTCTTCTATGAATGGAGCTCAGTAAGGGACTTCACAGCCCACATAAATGTGCACATTGTGACCTTCAGCTCGAGCACCTACCTAGATAAGTGGACACTCTTGTAACAGTAGTGAGATCGATACCTTGTGAAGTGAGATACCCCCCCTCCTTCTTTCGCCTCAAAAACACCAATTCTGCCTCTACACTTTTATAGGGCACATTTGAGATGAGCTTCACCTCTACCTCCTTCACCCGTTTGAGACCTAGCAAGAATCTTAAACCACACACTAGAAGAACGGTCTCTGTTCTTGACTCAATAGACTTGTGGGATCTGCTAAGAAAACATAATTTAGAGAACACATCGTTATGTTCGATTGGCTCAAATATAACAGTCATTGAGGGTATTTGGAAAGAATCTCCAAAGCAGCAAGGTACAGGTATCCCCTCCGAAAAACAAAGAAATCGAGATGACAAATCTATACACCCATAGCTCCTTAAAGTCCTCCACTTTAGTATCTACTACGTAACTACTTTTAAATATTGCGTAGAATCGTAGTCCTGATTAAATAGAAGAAAACACTAGTGGTGAAGTCGCAGTGATAGACAGAAAAAACATCCATTGTAGGAGTCTGAAAATGATAAATTCACCATGTTTCGGTGGATGTTAAAAACAATAGTGCCTAAATCCCCCACCCCCACAAATTTCACCAACTGCCCTTCAAGTGAAAACTTACATTTTGTTGAACAACTCATTGAGTTCTTTACTGAAAGAGCTATCTTTTCTAATTAAAAATAACTATGTAGGGGAAGTCAACCTTCCCTGGGCTGATGTGGAAAAACTCAACAATCGCACGACTTGCATTGTTTCTCCTACGTGATCTCCATCAACGGCACAACTCCAACACGCATGAAAGTATCCACCTTGAATTTTCTATTTAAACCACTTGGAGTAATAAAGATAGTTTCTGGTTCCTGAGGACTGGACCAACCATTTCCTCATCATCTTCACTCTCACATCATGCAAGTCAATAACACGGGACCGCCAAGGAGACCTAAACAATGGGTTTGAGGCAGCAAAAATACCAGCCTGGAGAAAAAAATCTCCTAATCCTTATAATCCATTCCACCTAATCAAGAGGTCACATTCTAACAGCTGATTACTCTGACGCCCTAATTAAGACCATGAGTAATATTCCACAATAAACCTAATAGGAATTAGGGTCTGGTGGCGCAGTGGACTAATGCATCCACTGTAGGGGCCATGGTCACAGGTTCTAATCCCAGCGGGTCCACTCAGCCTTTCATCCATCTGAGGTCGATAAAATGAGTACCATTGAGTTGGGTAACAATATCCATCTGTTATTCAGCGCCTTGGGTGATACATGCGCTTTACAAATACACATGTTATGTTATGTTAATACGGGCTAAACGATTGGCCCAATTGTTCACAAGAGAACTAAACAAAGGAATTCCCTGAGGAAACAGAATACGTATGGCATTAAAACCCATTGCCTAAAGAGTTAGAAAATCTTCAAAATGAAAGGAGAATACAATAAGCACATTTCTGAGTCCAAATCATCATATGTTGGAATGAGATTAATGAAGCCAAAAATCATTCCGAAAAGCTGTTTGAAACTTTCAAGCAATACACAATCCCCTCCATGAAGTTAATTAACAATCCTAACGCAAACTGCACAAAAGTTGCTAACTACTTTGAAGAAAACGTGAAAACGCTCTCTATTTACAGCGCTGGGATGCTTCCGGGTAGCCATGCGCTATATAAAAATCCTTCTATTCTATTTCTATACCAAACGTAGTTCAAACAAACCTCGCACAAGTCAAGAAAATTAAAGCAACTTATACTTCAGAAATATCATCCCTATTGAAATACTGAAGTCCATGGTTGAAACAAGCCTTTGTCTCACTTCTCAAACTCCTAATTCTGTCTCCTCAAAAATATCAGCCCCTCTGTGACTAATTACTGGATAATACTGAATAATGTCCTCTTTACTGGGGTGAGGTTTCAGACTGCCTCAAGGTGGACCAGGTCAAACCAAGGCTCAGAAAATTGGGGACGGATACCAAGGACGTGAATTATTTTGACCAGTGTCTAACTAAACCTTTTAGGCCAAAGTTTTGGAAAGCTGCATGGACAGGCAACTGAAACAATTGATCATGGATAACGAATTGTTAGATGAGTACCGATCTGGATTCAGGGCAGGTTGCAGCATAAATTCCACAAGCCATTGATGATGCACTACGCATACTAGACAAAGGAGATTCAGGTCTTCTACTTCTTTTAGACCCGTCGGACGTGTTTCTCATGGCCAACCCCTCCAACATTCTCAAATTTTTCAATGTAGGAATGGGAATAAATGCTGTTGTTTTAGAGTTGGTGTACTTCCTATTTGGGAAAACAAGAAGTACCATAAGACTCCAGCCTGCTTACATGGACTCTATTTGATCTGTACATAGAACCTCATGCCACTCTACTAACATGAAACCTGAAAATACCTCCTCTCCGAGTGGATGAAAAAAAACCTCTACCATTTGCTCTCTGAATGACACCAAATCAATAGTTCGGACTCTAACAGACACTGTTGTGGGTGACTTGACACCAAGTTAGTTGAACTCCAATAATTTGGTTTTTCTACTGATTACCCTTCATAAAAACTCCAGGCCCACACAAGAATGGCTCAACACCATGGCTGGGCTAGACTGTAAACCTGATATTTTTAGATTGTGCAAAATCAGTAGGTTTCTTCCTAAACAAAAACTTGAATCTCCAAATGCTCATCCACGTGATGACAAAAGGGACATAGTACCAGTTAGGGCTTCTCTGAGGAATAAAACTCCCTCATCCTAGTAGGAGATTTAAAGATAGTAAACCAGTCTCTCATGTTCCCAAGATTAGACCATGGAAACGCACTAAGAAATGCCACTTTGCCCACACAAAGCTGCTCTTCAGACCACTGCCAGACTGACCACGTGTATGAGGAAATATAATCACATCACATCTCATCTTCATTACCTCCCCTCGACTGGCTCCCTAAAAAGCAAGAGGCTTCCTCTGATTAGTCTGTGTTATAGAGAAGCAATACATACTGGCTCTCTGAAATACCTCACTCACAAACTGTCCATTTCCGATGGTAAAGGGTCGCTTACGAGTTTGGACATCCTTTGTCTGGAAACTCCTGCTTTCACAGAGGGGAAAGAAGCTAAGCAACCGTAATCCGGAAATATCACCAGTCAAAAGGGTATTCCATTGCTATGAAAACTTGAAAAGAAAACTTTAAAAAATGGCTTTTCCAACAAGAGCATCTCCCATAATGTAATCTGCTTCAAGTCTGTGCTGTTTTTCTTAGTCACAGATAACATAGTGTTTTTCTTTTTTTTTTTTTAATATATTGCGTTGAAATACTTTTGTGCATTTTCGCCTTTTTAGGGCAGCCTCTCGATGTAATTAGTGATGTTTCTGTTTTTCCATTGTGATCAACGTGTACTTAGCAACTTTATTCTTTGTAAAGAATTATTTAACCTCCTGAGGTCTAGTCCATGTTTTGTAAAACTGCTAATAACTAAATAAGAAAGAGAAAAAACTCTTCAGATGCCAATCACCTGTTTTGCAGCTGACCTCCTTCCAGGACTTCTGGTGGGACTGCCGCACCTCCGCAACCCCTAGTACTAGTGTTACTGTTTAGATCAGTGTTTACCAAACTGTGGGTTGCTACCGACTGGTGGGTGGTGGGACGATTTTGGTGGGTTGGGAAAGTCTAAGTAATTAAAGATGCCTTTTAAATTCAAAATTTATGTTGTCATATTTGCTGCGCTTCAGAGACGGAGGTCAAATGTCAAGCTACGTCTTCTGACAAATTGCTGCTAATGTTTTTTTTACATGGGAACAGTGGCGTAACGCAAAATGTGATGAGGGGTCCTGGCGACTCCCAAGTCGCACAGATATTAACTGGTCTTGGGCTCAGTGGGGGCCTGCTGAAGGGTTGGGGGCCACCCTAAGCTGCAGGGGCCTGCTGGGAAAAGCAGAGTGGCTTTCCTGAGCGTTTAACTATTTCTTATTCCACGCCATTGCACGCATTCTGCAAGGCATGGAATGGCATAACTTAGAGGGTGAGGGTGGGGCCCCCTCCAAAACATGAAACCCTGGGGTCCCCTGGCACGGCGGGGGCTGCAGCTGGGGCCTCTGTTGTGCCCCTGCATGGGAATTGGTATTTACATTCTCTAACTTTGCAGTCGGAGAAAGAAAAGTAAAGTGAATTATGTGACAAACGTCCTGGGGTACAGGGAATGTGAATGGAAAGGATGTATTTTTGTGTAACACCCAATATAATGTAAATACCTGGAAATGAACTGTACATATTCAGCAGCACATTTACAGTTAGGAAAGCAAAAACAAGCATTTGCAATGCAATCGGTCTCGCCTTTGGGACCTTATATGTACTTAGCTATGCAGCACATTAGCCTGGGTGCTGAAACATCTACTGTTCTTTAACTTGGAGGGAAAGTAAGCACCAAACTGCGTGACACGCCAGATATGGGAACACATGGAGAGAAATATTGCCTTTCAGCTGGAAATGGTATAGTCCAAAGCTCTGTTTTTAATCTAAGATCAGGGCCTTCGGTGGTCATGTCACTGAAAATACAAGATTTGAAAAAAATAGTGTCTACAGGTGCTCGTGGAAGACAATTTCTATGGACTGGAATCTAGAGAATGCTAAAGTGATTCTGGTATTTTATTGACCTCTGCTGGTCGTTTCTATCAAGACAGTTAAATAGAGGCAGTTGTCAGAAAAATAAAAGTCCCTCAGCAGAAAGCGATTCTGGTATTTTACTGACCTCTACTGGTCGTTTCTATCAAGACAGTTAAATAGAGGCAGTTGAACAGAAAAAAAAGTCCCTACGCGGAAGCAGACCAGTCCTATGGCTGATCTCCAGAGCCCACAAAGTACATACGTATATATACAAGAGGTCTTGAATGCTCGACCTAATGAAGCACTTTTTTTTAAAATTCTGAAGTGTAAGGGAAACAGATTTGCATAGGCTCAAAAGAATTCAATGTTTGTAAAGAAAAAGGGAGTGACCCCACTAGCCAAGAGACAGGGTACCACAGGTAGATAAAAGAGGAACTCTCTTGGATCTAGGCTAATATTTCTATCAAAATTCATAATTTAGTTGTACTGATAAAACTATATTGCATACAAATGATAATGTATGGAAATCGGGTTTCAGTGAATATTTTAATTTGTGCATCAGCAAGTAAAGTGTCTTGAATTCTTTTGATAGATAAAAGAGGAACTCTCTTGGATCTAGGCTAATATTTCTATCAAAATTCATACAACCATCTACAAACCACCAACCATGGGAACACTTTGGTGCCTCACAATAATCACAAACATGGACCCAAAAAACAATTATAAAAAACAGTCTATAGAAAAATATTTTTATTAAAAACCATCATGGAAATTTTTTCCGGTTTAAAATCAAATAACACAGACAAAATCATATGCCACATTAAAAATCATAACATTTGAAATACATGAGACAGACAATATGTGAAACATTACAAACATCATAACATGGTTATTCCAAAAGAATCAGTCTATTATATAAACATCCACCAATTAATTATTAGATTGGATATAGAAAGTTCCTTGAATATAACCCTATAAAAACCGGGCGTCGACGCGTTTCCGTGGCAATTAACTAAACCACCTTCATCAGGACACAAATAATAAGTCGTCTCTCCTATTGATGGTACAATTTCATTTCACCTATTAAAAAACACAAATTAAAATTAAAAAACATCATGACCATATATTATAATGTTAAACAGAATACAAATATGAATAACCAACACACAGACTTTAAACAAATTCAGACAATTGAACATTATATAACATCTAGACTCGAGGACAAATTCCCTCAATATGATTTTACAATTGTTTATAGGGGTCCAATACTACCATAAAACATCACACTTCATGCATTCATTAAATAAAAACACCACTCATATCGCCAAGTCACACTATACTCAATCCTATAAGGATCTTTTCAAGAATACGGCACTGCTACATTAGTCATAGACATGATAGTAATGTCGCATGTATCATTGATTTATGGGAAAAGGGTGATTATCCCACAACTCATACTCTTCCTGCCAGCATTGTATATGATTGACGTACAATAATTTTAACAATATCAAATCATCCCTGGCATCATCAAATCAGGGGGTTTAAATCTAATAAAACCACAAAGGTGGATTCGATTCTAAAGGACTATCGTCCATTATACCCACCTCATAGGTACGTATGGGATGATGTGTCACCTTTCACCGTGATATAGGGACACAACGATGATGAAATTCCTTAAAAACATTGGAAATTAAATCCTGAAAGCACAATAATAAGTCTATTTAGTAAATTGTACAAGGGTGACCTACAAGACTGCCCGCCTACCCTTCTCATACAGGCAGACTGTTTTAATGAACCTACCACTTATAGTATTTATAAAGACTGAATATTTCTCAAGTCTTTTTCAGTGTCTGATACAATCTTCGGCAGGTACAGGGCAATACCAATCCCCTCTTATATCAGTCGGATCCTGAATGGGGGACATAAACAATGAGTGTTTATAAGTATCTCATTGATACTCTTTCTCGACTCAGAATACTGTTAATCCCTATACTTCTATAAATATACCAGAAGTGAAAAATGACATCACACATACCTTTAGATTCCATAATTACTCCCGCAATTAAGGAGATTATAGTGAAAAAATCTTCAGTTAAGGCCTACAATGTCGGGAGATTATATCTTTTTTCTTTTCTTTTTTTCTCTCGATCCCCGATATAGTTTCCCTGTGTTCTGATCTGCAATAGTATAAAATTGCATCCTCATCAAAGAACCTATATAAATGCCGACTTTAAAGCGATCGAAATAAATTACCTGCATATTTATTTTTAAAAAAAGAAAAAGATTTCGAAATTTATTAGCACTATAGTCAAAGTGCAAGCTCAACTCTAAAATATATAACAGTTTTTTGCCTGTTTTTGATTATTATTTTATCTTCTACCCGTAATTATCTATATTCTTAAAGGCTCATATCCCCTATTTCGCTGGTAAAAGATGCTCAATTGTCTCATAACCAACTTCCATAAACATGGATTCTACTAAATAACATCCCTTGGTTCTAAACAAACCATAACCTACATACTTGTCCTACTGTCAAATGCTTACTTGTAACACAGGTTCCAAACTCGCGTGTTCCGCCGTTCTCTTCCTTTCACCGATCGAACAACCGAGGACCCGTGTGCTCACTCGCCCTAAATACACCAGTAAATTAACTGCACCTGATGCCTCACAATCGTCATCAAGTAGCGCCTCGTTTCCAAGGGGTGTATCATTAAAACAGCAATCGCCCTCGAGGACCTCCAGTGGGCCCCACCACACTCCTGAACTACTCAACTTCACGGTGTTTTGGAGCTCCCATTACACAAATCTCTATGGCAGGTCTGACATTGCAGGATATACCCCTTAAAGCGGCAATCCCTAATAAGAACCTCATATGGGCCCCACTGGGAATCCCATTCTACTATGATTCGGGGTGTCAAAGACAACCTCATTAATTCACCTAATCAAATTTAACTACAATTATATTGAACCCTTTATTGTAAATGGCGTATATCATGATCAGCCCTACAGTTCTCCTATTTTATTTGTTATAAAACTGTGTGTTACCATACCTACATATCTCCTAAATAGCATGGGCGACCAACCTAGTGAAATAAAAAAATATATAATAACGGAAAAAATCCTAGTATTAGAAATATCTCTGACACGTGAGTGCCCCAAAAATAGACAACAAGGCATGGCCGGTACATGCCCGCTTACCATTCGTGGGGAACCCACTCCAGCAGTATACCCTGCTAGCTATATCCTAATGTTTTCAGTCCTATGTTCAATCGTATGCAGTCTTATTACTCCATTAATTTCATCCAATCCTCTTTGTTATTTAGGCCTGTTCTGATGGTATCTAGAATAGAGATATACCATTGCTCACGCTTTTTACGTTTAATCGTAAGATCACCCCCTCTTCTGGTTCCTCTAATCCTTTCTATAATGAACCATCTGAAGTCCGTGCATGTATGACCAACCTTCATGAAGTGGTCTACCAGTGGAGCATTTACCTTATTGTTTTTTATTGCAGATTTATGTTCTAACAGGCGGATTCGTAATTCTCTTGATGTTTCCCCTACATAGCCCAAATCACATGGGCATAAAAGTAGGTAAACCAAATTTTTACTCCTACAGTTATTGAAATCTCTAGAGATAAGGGTATATTTGTTGTACATCATATCTTTACCTACTATACATTGACCACACATCGTGCAACTACTACACTTGTAGTTGCCAATCACTTTAGTGCCCATCAAGGAACGTTGGCCCATTGTAGCTGTGTCACGGTACGTATGTACCAATTCCTTTCTTAAGTTATTTCGTCTGAATGCAAACAATGGTCTGTCTAATGTCATCAGTTCATTATCATTAAGAATACTCCAATTGGAGTTGATGATATTCTTAATCTTGTTACTAATACAAGAAAATTGACTCACAAATACTACTTTTTTTTGCTTATTTCTTTTGTTTTTTTAAAATCGAATTGGATAATCAATCAATTAATCATGTCACTTATAAAGCGCACTACATACCCGCGAGGGTCTCAAGGCGCTGGGGGAAGAGGGGGGTGGTGCTGCTACTGATCGAAGAGCCAGGTCTTGAGGAGTCTTCTGAAGGCCAGTAGGTCTTGGGTCTGCCGAAGGTTGGTGGGGAGGGTGTTCCAGGTCTTGGCGGCGAGGTGGGAGAAGGATCTGCCACCGGTGGTCATTTTCCGGATGCGGGGGACTGTGGCGAGGGCGAGGCTGGTGGAGCGGAGCTGGCGGGTGGGGGTGTAGAAGCTGAGTCGTCTGTTGAGGTAGGCTGGTCCGGAGTTGTGGAGTGCTTTGTGTGCGTGGGTGAGGAGCTTGAAGGTTATCCTCTTGACAGGGAGCCAGTGCAGGTCTCTCAGGTGGGGTGTGATGTGGCTGCGTCGGGGGATGTCGAGGATAAGACGTGCAGAGGCTTTCTGGATGCGTTGCAGCCGTCTCAGGAGCTTAGCCGTCGTTCCTGCGTAGAGGGCGTTTCCGTAGTCCAGCTTGCTGGTGACGAGGGCCTCTGTGACTGTTTTTCTTGTTTCGGTGGGGATCCACTTGAAGATCCTGCGGAGCATTCGGAGGGTGTTGAAGCAGGATGAGGAAACGGCGTTGACCTGCTTAGTCATGGAGAGGGTGGGGTCGAGGATGACCCCTAGGTTGCCGCTATATTGTGATGTGAATTTTAAGTTTACATCGCCCAGATTCAGCCATTGCAAGAACTCATCTAGTAGGTCCGCTGTACCTTCCCAGATAAATAAAATGTCATCTATGAATCTGCTCCATTTAAGCACATTCTCAAAAAAAGGAGCAGATTCATTGAAAATGTGTGTATCCTCAAATTGCCCCACATAAAGGCACGCCAGACTAGGGGCACAAGTGGCCCCCATGCTGGTCCCCTTACATTGAAGGTATAGGTCATCTTTAAAAAGAAACATATTATGTTTAAGAACCAATGTTGTACAAGCCATGATGAAATCTGCATGGCACCTCTGCTCACCGCAGGCCCCAGGATGTGTCTGATGACATTAATTGTAGCATCCTGGGGTATATTCGTATATAGTGCCTCAATGTCAAGCGTGACAAGCAATTGAGTTTGACTATTAAAACTGCAACCTTCAATAATGCTAATCATATGTGCAGAATCCTTAATATAGGATTTTTGTGTCTGTACAAGTGGTTTCAGGAAGCTATCCACGTATTGACTAAGTGGTTCAAGTAGGGAATTTATGCAGATAACTATAGGTCTGAGGGGTGGATTATTGACATTTTTATGAATTTTAGGCAGGCCATATATCGCAGGGATAATGGCTTTGTCATTCCCTAAAAATCTGTATTCATTATCTGTAATCCAATCATTTGCTTTGGCTAAAGACAACAACTTAGAAATCTCTTTATTAAGGATGGACCAATTGTTCATAGGTACTTTCTGATAGTGTTCCTCCACATTTAGAAGATCCATCACCCTATTCTCATAGTCTGGGGTGTCAAAGATGACCACCCCACCCCCCTTATCCGCGGGCTTAATGGTTATGCTAAAATCATTTTTGAGGTTAGTGATAGCTTCTTTATGTTGTTTACTAATGTTATACGTGACTGGTGGTCGATGTTCCCAGATATTACGTATCTTAGACTCCACTACCTGTTCAAATATATCAATTTTTCTGTCTACCTGGGATATGTGAGGAGTAAAGGTAGACTTAGGTTTAAGTCCAGAGACATTAATTTCCTCTCTATATTCCTTATTTTCAAAAAATCGTGTTAATCTAATTTTGCGAAAAAATGATTTAAGGTCCTTTTCTAGCATACATTTGTTTCCCTTTGCAGTAGGGGCAAAACTGAAGCCTTTCTCTAAGACTTCTAGTTCAATCTTATTGAGAGTCCGATTGGATAAATTGATGGGAAATCTATTAGTGCTTACCGCCAATATTTCTGATGTCTTGTTTGGAGATATTCCTCCTGAGGTTGATGCCTCACATATTGAGCTCTCCCAAACCCCCGATTTGTTCTTAGACCCCTCCTTGGGCGCTGGTCTAAAAAAGAAGAAGAAGAGGAAGAAATGGAGGAGGCAGAGCCACCTGTTCCATATTCCAGATTTTGATAATTACTTCCTTGATCTCCCCTCATATTGCTCTCTTCCTCACTACCAAACCCAGAGGATTCTGAGAATGTGATGCGTTTTCTGCCTCCCCTATTGTATATTGGTCTTTGTTGGTATGGTCTATCCCATCCCTGTTCTCTCTTTTGTTGATAATAGTCTTGCCCCAGGTATGGATAGTTTAACTCAACACTATACTTATTAATGTCCTTCCTTAATTTTTTAGTTTTTTTGTTGATCAAATAGTCTTTATACCCATCTACTTCAGTCGCAAGTTCTTCCAATTTTTTCTTTGCCTCCTCCAAGGCTATATTATTTTTGATTTCTAATTCCAGTTGTTCAATCTCATGCTTCTCTAAAATGATAATTTCCTGCGCAGTTTCAATAATAAGCAGGATCCAGTCCCTACTGCACCGGTTAGCAATATGGGTCCACGTTTCTAGAAACTTTCTATTCTCGATGAATAAACCGGGTTCGTTCTTAATTTGTAACCCTATAGGGATAACCCCAGCCTTAACATATTCAATGAGGAACTCAGCATGCATCTCTGTTCTTGTGAGTTTCTTTTTCAAATTTAAAATCGTGCCCCATTTATCATTGTTACTGGACAGAATAGTAACTTTATTACCATTTTTGGTATTCATATTTATGATCTTATTATACTGATCCTCACTGAATCCGAAAAGGTATGGTATGGTAGTATTGGACCCCTATAAACAATTGTAAAATCATATTGAGGGAATTTGTCCTTGAGTCTAGATGTTATATAATGTTCAATTGTCTGAATTTGTTTAAAGTCTATGTGTTGGTTATTCATATTTGTATTCTGTTTAACATTATAATATATGGTCATGATGTTTTTTAATTTTAATTTGTGTTTTTTAATAGGTGAAATGAAATTGTACCATCAATAGGAGAGACAATTATTATTATTTGTGTCCTGATGAAGGTGGTTTAGTTAATTGCCACCGAAACGCGTCGACGCCTGGTTTTTATAGGGTTATATTCAAGGAACTTTCTATATCCAATCTAATAATTAATTGGTGGATCTTTATATAATAGACTGTCAAGTCAAATCAAATAGTTTATTGTATATGATTACTTAAAATCGTTACAATGTATAAAAATAAAAAATAAAAATATTAAACTTAATCTTCCATTGAATTCTACTTTTCAGTGTCGTGGATAACAAAATTTTAAAATCTAAATAACACTATAATACACATAAAATATTATCTAACATTTTAAAACTTTCAGAATTATGCAAATGTCTGAAAAAGTCCAAGATTACTTTCAGCTAAATCCGGTTCGAGATAAAGTGACCATTTTAAATTTCCAAACGTAGCCATTTTTCTATATTATTTCTTTCATCCTGTTGCGTTTTTTTTTTTTTTTTGGCTTGCTGTTTGGGCTATTGGGCCATGTATGCAAAGCCCCTGCCGTCCTTGATCATGCTTTATTCTTGGCCTCTAAATCGGCTTGCCTTAAAAGTTTCCTTACTTTTACTAGGTATTTGACGCCCCGGCAAGCCAGAATGATTGAGGATCCTTCCAGCCAACGTATCACTGCTTGCCTGCAAGTCCGAATATTCAATTCATTAAAAATTGGTTTTAAAAGCCCCCTCCTTATATCCTTCACAGCTGGGCAGGTACACAGCAAGTGTGTTAGCGTTTCATTACAGAAGCCGCATAGTCGACAATGTGCAGCTTGATGGTTACTTTGCCAGGATGGTTGTAGATCTTTCGAATCCTGCATGCCCAAGCGATAATTTGTGAAACTCTTTTTTAACTCGGTACTAATATGTGTTAGTAAATATGCCTGAGGCTTTGTGGATATGTAAGAGTTAATCACGGTCCACCCATGTCTGCGTTTCGAGATTGTTATTTTGTCTTCCACGAAAGACTTCGTCTTCGATGTTTTATTTACCAATTTACCAAAAGCTACCCGCTCTA
This sequence comes from Calotriton arnoldi, assembly GCA_963921515.1. NCBI lineage: Eukaryota > Metazoa > Chordata > Amphibia > Caudata > Salamandridae > Calotriton > Calotriton arnoldi. The sequence continues at coordinate 3,061,461 of CAWUFW010000979.1, forward strand.
ACTGGCTATCCCATGTTGTTTGTATATCAAGTTCCACTAATGATTTTCTCAGGTATGCTCCCCACGAATGTGGAATGTCTTGGTCCATCTGGATTTTAATTTCTTTCCAGCAAGTGTTGTTCATTGACCCCGGCTCAGATGCACGGAATTTGTGGCATAGTTTCACGAAGCCGCTCATGCTCCGGAATTTCTGATTCTGAAGGCCAAACTCCAGCCGGACCTGGGCTGGAGCGGCAGACTTTGGTAAATTAAAGACAGCTTTGTAGACCTTTGTTTGAAGATCGTTTAACAGATCCGCCTCTTTGCCGCACCAAACTACTAGGGCGTATGACAATGTCGGTACTATTTGTGCTGCCATCACTTTTAGAAGATGTGCATAACTCGGGCAGCCAAGTTTCCTGTTCAGAAGTCTGTACGCAAAGATTAATGATTGTGCTTTTGCCTTTAGGTCAATTTTATGTTCTTTGTGTGTTGAGCCTCGCTCTAGTTTTAAGCCGAGATATTTGTAGGCCGCTTGTTCTTCTATTGGGGTCCCTTTTATGTACCATTTAAACGTAGTTTTTTTTGGGTCCACAAGCCGTACAACCTTGGTTTTATCTTTATTTATTTCCAAGCTATCTCTATCCAGATAGATGACTAAGTTGTTGATCGCTCTTTGCAGCCCGATAGGGCTTTTGGTTCAGTACCACAATATCGTCTGCGTACTGTAGGAAGGGTATTGGCTCCTTGACTAGATTCGGCGGATGGCAGTCGGCTGATTGCATGTGATTACTGATATCTGCCATGAATAAATTAAATAGGCTTGGGGCAAGGACGCAGCCTTGTTTTAGCCCTTGCTCTGTGCAGATGCTGCTGGTGGTGTTAAGTCCATTGCCTAGTTTCACTCTAGCCCAGATTTCGCTATGCAGGGCTATTATTGCATCCAGTAATTTGCTCGGCAACCCCCATACCCTTAGTTTTTCCCAGAGGCGATTTCTGCTTACTTTGTTGAATGCGGCTTTCAAATCGACGAAACATGCAAATAACCGATTTTTCTTTTTTCTTGCCCTTTCAGTTAGAAGTGCCAGCGTGGCCAGGTTTGTCAAGGTACCCATCCCTTGTCTAAAAGCAGTTTGAAACTTTGGAATTATGTTTGACTCGTCCATCCAATCTTGAAGGTGAAGTAATAGGCATGATCCGTATAGTTTGGCCTCAACATCAATCAGTGATATCAATCTGTAGTTTTCTGGTTTATTATGGTCTCCCTGTTTGAATATTGGGTGGATGATGTTCCCTTTCCAGGATTTGGGGACATTGTTCTCTCTGTAGATATAATAGACTGATTCTTTTGGAATAACCATGTTATGATGTTTGTAATGTTTCACATATTGTCTGTCTCTCATGTATTTCAAATGTTATGATTTTTAATGTGGCATATGATTTTGTCTGTTTGATTTTAAACCGGAAAAAATTTCCAGGATGGTTTTTAATAAAAATATTTTTCTATAGACTGTTTTTTATAATTGTTTTTTGGGTCCATGTTTGTGATTATTGTGAGGCACCAAAGTGTTCCCATGGTTGGTGGTTTGTAGATGGTTGTATGAATTTTGATAGAAATATTAGCCTAGATCCAAGAGAGTTCCTCTTTTATCTATCAAAAGAATTCAAGACACTTTACTTGCTGATGCACAAATTTAAATATTCACTGAAACCCGATTTCCATACTTTATCATTTGTATGCAATATAGTTTTATCAGTACAACTAAATGTTTGTGCACATTTAGTGGCCATTTCAATGGAAAATGTCTGTAAATTACACTGTGCTACTGCCACATGATACTTTAGGTACATTAAGCATAGCTGCCAAGGTTTCAGATTGCTTATGTGTGACATGTTCATAATTTCAGTGAATTTATGAGTGACATTTCAATCACTATGAGTGACACTTCTCGCGAGCAAAATCAAGCAATGAAGATGAGAGAAGCATATAAATATCAGAAATCGCACCCACTTGAGCAATGAAAAAATTTAAGAAGATCTTAAAACTGCTGCAATTGACCTATGGCTTTGTTGTTGCTCAATATTTGTGACTGCTGTAATTTCTACTTTAATGCTCTTTGTCTATCGTAAATGGCCCAAAACCATTTGTAGTATTATTTATATGCCTTATATCATCTATTTCATTTGTAAAGCACTCTAACATCTTTCAATCCCTCTCTCACAAACCGTTCATTTGTTTTATAGTGCTGCTCATGCCAGTGCAGGGTGTCAGAGCACTTTATATCACACACACAATATACAGACAGAATGACTCATTTGTAGGTAATCCAGTCTAGAAATGATGTGTAGCACATCCCCCCTGACAACAGCTGAAGTGTTGTCATAGGTAGTTCATCCATCCAGCAATAGTCTAGGATGAAACTGCAGTGTGCCCAAGCATTCTGCATGGTGCACTGTAAGAACTCCAGCAGAAATATGGAATAAGTAACTGGGGGCCAAGGCCATCAGGATATTTGAAATTAAAAACATCCTGCAGTGTCACCTTAGAGTACTAACACCTGCAGGCATCGGCTGCAGCTGCCTGGTACAGCACAGGTGCCTCTGAGACTTTAAGTTTATGCAGCACAAGGATGGATTCACTGTGGCTTTCGGTAACTCTCCTGTTTTTTTAATTTTTTTTGTATAAATCGTTCCTATGACATGTTCATGGAACATGAAAAAATAGATATTTTAAAAAACATCAAGCAGCACGGGACATACAAGCCAGACTCATAGTCAACCTCAAAAAGTGTGTCACTGATACAAATCTGTAACATACAGATGATGAGCATATAGCGCACAACCAATATCAGAACGTTGAGTAGGTTTGTACACCATGACAAGTGCCTTGATGCGCTTTTCTAGATGAAATAAAGGTAGCAACGTCCACAGGCAAGCAGCAAGCTGAGCTCATGCAGTGAGTAAAATCACCAACCAGATCACAACATTTAGGGGTAAAGGATAAGGTGGAACAGAAATTAACTCTAGGTAAATTCACTTATGCAAAGAAGGTGGCTACGGACCCATCTCTGTTGTGTGGCATCCAAACTTGTGCGGTCTCCAGGAAAGATTTTTAGCGAGGGCACAAAAGTAAAGGAGGCATCAAATTGCGATGAATATTGAGACATAAAAAGGTTTTAAGTAAACAGCACTGTAACACAGGTAAATACACAATGCTCTGTAGATACTTAAGAAGGGATTCGATCATAATTTAAATTTCATAAAACCATGATGACTAATCGTTTTCCAAATTGCGGGTACCTGAGCTTAATACATGGAATAACCCTCTTAGTTCGCATTATGTTCAGGTTAAGGCAGGCTGCCTGACCAAAGTACTTACTTATGTTCTGTAGTCTGACTGTCTGTCAGGCTGGTAGTCGCGACGTTGCGGCCTGCGTCGAGTCAGTCAGTGAGCCCACAGAGTCCTCTGGCACTCTGTCTACTCTGAGCGTGAGTTCGGTGCAGCGGCGGCGGTGAGCCACACCGGTCGCGGCCGCACAGCACTGACTGCAGCTTCCTGCAACGCCCGAGGCCTCGACTCATGCACTGCCATTCCTGCGTCCTGTTGATTCCTGCGTCCTGTCAGGTCCAAAGCCCCGGTAATAAATATGCGCAGGCAGCAGCGCACTTATTATGCCGCGTCGCTGGGACAGCACTCAGCGCACCACTCCACTCGAGTTGAGTCCCCCGCCCGCCGCTTCCTGAATCCGACCTCACTTCCGGACAGCCGCGGCGCGGGCGGGAATTTCTAAGGCCAGAGGCAGCAGGGCTAAAAGAAGTAACATTGTAGCAAGCAGCAGACAGTGTTCAAGATTATTAACTGTTTGCTGAGCCTGCTGGCAAGTCCTTGCAGGGAGCAGCAGAGTCGGTGCGCGCGCTAGCAGCCTGGAAACAAGTTTCAGCGCTGGTACAGCAAAGTGAGACAGTGGCATTTAAATGCGTAACAACGCATTTCAGTGCGGTGATGCGGAACACCACACTGAAATGCGTTAGTGTCACACGTGAAGCGTGATACTTGGCAGGCATGATTAAGCAATCGCCCGCCTCATACCAAATAAAGCTGGGTGGTCCACGAAAGTTTGTTGTTCTAAAAATTGGGTCACGGTTCTAAAAAGTTTAGGAAGCGCTGGTTTAGATGTCTGTTCTTTATATACATTTTCTTTTTGCTTTGCATGCATACCTACTTCTCTTATGCTATCCTTGGGCGAAAGCTTTCTTAGAGAGCAAAATCCTGACCTTTCTTCATAAAGTGGGAGCCTTGGGACTCTGCAGGGCGTTGCCTGATTTTAAACTTTATGCTTGCCGCTAGCTGCGTTGATCAGTGGCATAATGGGAAAAAAAAATGACGGGGACCCGGAACGCGACCGGGTGTCCTGACACTCCCATTTCTCACAGATATTAGTATGCCTCGGGTGAATGCGGGCCCTCTGCGCCGCGGTGGCTGCAGGGGCTTGAGGTACGCCCCCGCCACGTGCTCTCGGTGCACCAGCACGCACCAAGAAGAAGCAGCACGGGCTCTGAAACCGGTGTCTTTCCACTTCAGACATTGCCCGGATACACCTTCGTTCTTTCGGCATCGATCATTGCGTCCAAATCGTTACTCAGTGAAATGTTTTTTCTTTGCTTTAAATATCTCCACTCGTGTATTTATGTTGTCGCGCGCTTGTCTTCACAGATGACACTGGGTTGCCTGCATTTAACGAACACGTGCCACCTCCGTGGTGGGAGACTCGGAAGGAAATGTCTGGCGCTCTTCTGGGAGGTAGGAACACTTTATTAAGGAAGGCTCTGCAGTTTTTCCCGAAGTGAAGGATGCCGTTTTAAAAACGATTTAATTGTTCCCGTTTTGTGAAGTATTGAGCCGCGGTCATGTTTGCACAGAGCTCTTCTGCTCCAGTGCTTAATTTAAAAAGACAAACGTCTGCTCAAGGGCCCAGCATTGTTCTTAGACCCACTGCTGGAGCTGCTGAATGCCAAGGGTGCCAAATGCCAACACTGCCTGGTTTCACTTTCTGCCTGTTTCTTCCACTACCATACACTTTTTCTCCCTATCTCTTTATCCCAGTTTCTTTTTCATCCGTGCTTTTTTCCCTTTGTCACTGTTTTCCGGTCTTTATTACTCCCTCGTTTCCGTTTACTCTTTCTTGCTGTGGGTCAAAGTTTAAGGATGAAAAATAAGTCCTGGTCCTTGAAAACGATTGCGGTGTAGTGAGCCACCCGGCCACTGCACAACAATGTTGCACTTGCATCCCCCTGGGCCGGGCTCGGGCCAGGGGGTATATAATAAATGACGACGTCAGCGCACGTGGCTGACGGCGTGAACTGGCACCGAGATTAGACGTCCCTTTAGTTCTGTTCCGCCGCTAAAGTTAGGCCAACCCCGTGCGTACCCCTAGCAGTCGGTTGTAGCCCCCAACCGCATGCCCAGGTACCAGCCCCAATAGCACCCCGGTGTTCACGGAACATCACACTGGCGACGAGGGAGTGAAAGAGCCTACGCGTGCTCACACGCAGCTCGGGTGGGCAGCGCGGCGGCTCTGCCGGCGGCCGCTGGTAGAGCGAGGCAGGACGGGTCGCGTCTGCTGCTGCGAGCGCGGGGAAGCGGAGACCCCCGGTGCCTGAGAGAGGCTGAAGAGCGCGGTAAGGTGGCCGCGTGGGGGGGGCACGAGTGCGCGACGTGCCGGCGTTGGAGGACCGGGCGCATAGTCGCGCTGAAGCACGGTCTGAGGGGACAGCGGCGGCCTGTGTGTCAGCGCGCGGGAGCGGCTGGCAGAAGAGTGCACTGGAGCGAGGCAGGAGCGTGCGGTGCACCCGGGGCGGGCGCGCGGCCCAGTGAGGGGCCTGCCATACACGCGCGGCCTCCAGCGAGCGAAGGTTTGACTCCCTGTACCATCGGAGGCCACACAAGGAGTGTGGGGGGAGCGGTGAGTCCTGCCCATCACCCGCGATTGTAGAGAGGTGGCAGAGGGATCAGTCTGCGTGATAAAGGATCCCGGCAGAGGAGTGGACACTAGGGGAATCAGCTCACCTATCACGGGGCAGAGAGTGTGGCCACGCGACAAGAGCAGGAGGCCCAGACGACGTGTGCAGGAGCACCAAGCACCCCAGTGGGTTGAAGGCAGAGCGGCGCAATAATGACTACGCCACAGGTGGCGGCGCCTGCGGATGCAGGAGCGGCGGGAGTGAGGCCAGGCCGCATGGCAGTGAAGGCACTGCCAGAATTCAGCCAGTTGGCGGACCCGGCGACAGCTGCCCCGCGGTGGCGAAAGTGGATAGGCCAGCTCGAAAATTACTTTGTGGCCACCAGGGAGACGGACAACGCGGTGAAGAGGTCCACCATGCTTTTGATGGGAGGCGATGAGCTGTACGACCTATTCCAAGACTTACCGGATACGGGGGATGGAAATAACTACGAAAAGGCGGTCAGGGCCTTGAACCGCCACTTTGACCTGCAGGTCAACCCGGATTTCGAGCATTTCAAACTCCGCCAGGCCAAGCAGAGGGAAGATGAGTCGGTGGACATGTTCTTCGCACGTTTGCGAAAGCTGGCGAGCACCTGTGTTGGAGTGGATCGGACGTTCGAGACAAGGGCGCAGCTCATCATAGGTTGCAAGTCTCTGGAGTTGCGTATTGATATTACGACAGCCCGGCATCTCGCTAGATGATATATTGGTCCTGGGAAGATCGCACGAGCTGGCAGATGTCAGAGCTGGCAAGATGGAGGTGGCGTTGGCCACGAAATCTGCGGCGACACGACCTTTATATCCGGCACCCATCAAAGAGGAGCGGGTGGATGTAATTCGGAAGTCATACGGAGGAGGAGCCACACAAAAAAATGACGCGGAGGAACGGCACACCAGGCAAGGGTGCAGGAATTGTGGGCTGACGACACACTCCCAGAGGGGCTGCCCAGCGCAAGGACGGCAATGCCTGAAGTGCAATAAGTATGGGCACTTCGCGAAAGTGTGCCAGAATGCAGCCCGGTCTAGTGCCAGTAAATCCCGACGACCCCCGTTCCAGAGAAGGGCCATGGCGTTACAAGACGTTGACGATCTGGACAGCAGGTGCCAGAAATTGGACATCGCGGAGGAGGACGAAGACGGGGATGTCTTTGTTGTGTCCAGCATCAGAGGGGTCCACGCAACCCGGAGGCCTCCGCCACTATGCCAGATATGGATTGGGGGCAACTGTATCCAAACGCTTATTGACACAGGGGCATCAGTGAATATCTTGGATGCTGGACAATACTGTGAGCTGCGACCGCAACCGAAGTTAATGCCCACCGCCACGAAGATCCTCACCTATGGAGGTCGCACGCCGATCCCTCTACAGGGGGTGATTGATGTGGAGGTTGGACACAAAGACAGAGTCGCAGCCACAAGATTTTACGTCACCTGTGACAGAGCAGGATCGCTGTTAAGCTGCCACACGGCCGAGGATCTGGGACTAGTAACGTTCGCCAGGCATATACACCAGTCGCAAGCGGACCAGGTGCTGGCGGAATTTCCGGAGCTTTTTAGGGGACTAGGATGTCTCAAAGGAGTGGAAGTTCAACTACACATTGACGACGCCATCAAGCCCATTGCACTCCGACATCGGAGAGTACCATTCCATCTCAGGCTACTGGTGGAAGCTGAACTCGAGCGACTCGAGAAGGAAGGGGTGATCGAGAAGGTGTCCGGGCCGACTCCATGGGTGTCACCGTTGGTCATAGCGCCGAAACCCAAACAGCCAGGCGCTATCAGACTCTGCGTCGACATGAGGTTGCTGAACAAAGCAATACGCAGAGAAAGACACATTACCCCCACTATCGACGAAATTGTGGCGGACATAAACGGGGCACAATGGTTCTCCAAAGTAGATCTAAACTCGGGGTACCATCAGTTGGTGTTGGCGGAGAAAAGTCGATACATCACTACTTTCTCAACACATGTGGGGCTGCGCCGGTTCAAACGGCTGAGCTTTGGGGTATCCTCAGCAGCGGAAGTGTTCCAGGAGGCGGTGAGAGAAGCACTATCGGGACTCATAGGCATACTCCATGTCAGTGATGACATACTCATATTCTCGAACTCTTTGGAGGAGCACCATGCCAGACTGCGAGCAACTCTCCGGAGGCTGGTCGAACAGGGTCTGACATTACACCGAGCCAAGTGTGACTTTTACGCCAATGAGGTGGAGTTCTTCGGTTATCGGTTCTCGGCAAAAGGCCTACAAGTTGACCCAGCAAAGGTGGAGGCACTCAGAGCAGCGGCCATCCCTCAGACGCAGCCTGAAGTTCGGAGCTTTCTAGGCATGACCAATTACTGCGGCCGTTTCATTCCCCATCTGGCTACTTTGTCGGAACCACTCCGGAAACTCACGAAGAAAGATGTGCCATGGCAATGGACTGACAGTGAGGCGCAATCATTCCTTGATATCAAGAGTGCATTGGTGAAAGGAGCGACGGTGGCATACTTCAAACCAGGAGCAGATACTGAACTCATTGTGGATGCCAGTCCAGTGGGTCTGGGCGCGGTGCTACTACAGAGAGCGAGCCAAGCGGAATGGGTGCCGATCGCGTATGCCAGCAGGGCGCTCACGGCTGTTGAGACCCGGTATGCTCAAATCGAGCGGGAGGCGCTGGCCATTCGTTGGGCGTGCCAACACTTTGACATTTATCTGTGTGGGCATACCTTCACGGTGGTCACAGACCACAAGCCTTTGGTACCACTATTCAATGGCACGGCGCGGAATGGTCCTCCCCGGATTGAGAGATGGGCGGTCCAGATACAGCACTATCGGTTTGAAGTGGTGTACCGCCCTGGAGTCAACAACCCGGCAGACTATCTGTCAGGACATCCGAGGACGCTCCCGGCAGGGAGCCAGGGGGCTGTGGATGAGGGGACAGAATCGTTCCTGAGGCAGATTGTGGACGACGCGTGCCCCAAAGCTCTGTCGGTGGAGGAAATCCGAGAGGCCACCGGACAGGATGAGTGCTTACAGGCCGTGAGGCGAACACTCCATGACCATCAGTGGAAATGGTTCCTGCAAGGGATGGACCGACGGACGGAGGAGGAAAAGGAGTATTGGGATGGTCTGTGGCGGTGCCGAGAGGACCTAAGTGAGGCTGGAAATGGAATCGTTCTCAGAGGCACGAGGATCGTGGTACCGGCTGCCCTGCGGAGCAGAACAGTAGACCTGGCACACCAGGGCCATCAAGGGGTCGAGAAGACCAAAGCACGTCTGAGGTCCAAGGTATGGTTCCCGGGGGTGGACCGGCTGGTGGAAGAGAAGGTGCGAGGATGCCATACCTGTTTGATAACAGGTGCTGACCCCCCGGGGGTGCCCGTCATTACGGAAGGACCGATCCTAACACCATGGGCGAATGTGAGCTTGGATTTTGGCAGCTTCCCCGACGGAAGACACACGGTGGTACTGGTAGACAGTCACTCCAAGTTTCCTGTGGTAGAGGTGGTGACATCCACAGCGTTTGACTGCATCCGACCGGTGCTGGAGAAGGTGTTTGCACTCCTGAGAATGCCGGAAGAAATAAGAACAGACAACGGGCCGCCATTCCAGGGTCAGGAGTTCAAAGACTATTTGAATCAGAATGGAGTCCATCACCGCCGAGTAACCCCCCAGTGGCCGCAGGCTAACAGGGATGTCGAAAGATTTATGAGGACACTAAACAAGGCTCTGAGGATTGGGGTGGATCAAGGCGGCAACTTGGAGAACTGCTTACACCAATTCCTGCGAGCGTACCGACATACACCCCACTGCACCACCCGGTGCGCACCCAGTGAGCTGCTAATGAAGCGGGCGGTGCGGGACAGCATTCCCACCAGTGACCAGTGGGCGCCGGCTGTACTGGATGCCCGACAAGCCCAGGGGCGACGCCATCACAACAACGACAGGGCCAGTCGGAACAGAAGGGCACGGCCCCCAGCCTTGGAGGTGGGAGACTACGTGGTGGTGAAAGACCGCCATCCGGGGTCCAAGTTTCGCACCCCGTTTGAGCGAGCGCTGTGGAGAGTGGTACAGATCAAAGGGACCATGGTCACAGCCAGGAAGGGCAGCCAGCAGATAGCCCGCAATATGTCCTGGTTCAAAAAGGCCCGGGGTCCCGAGACGGAGGCCGAACACGCCCGAGGCCGTGGAAGTGAAGAAGCACCAGTGGACGAGCCCCTACCCGAAGACTGGCGAGACAAGGGCCTGGAAGCAAGTGCGGTGCGACCACCTGAGGGAGAGGTGACAACCCCCACGGTGCCCGAGGGGGCAGGGGGTATTTCCAGGGGAAGTCCATCTGGCCGTTTGAGAAGGAACCCGGAGCCCAGTTCAAGGTTGCGCGACTTCCTATGTTGAAGAGGCCTGGATGATGTTGTGCTCTCCAATGGACACTGGTTGTTGAAAATCAGAGTTATATATGTGCTTGTTAATTTAATGTTGAAATGGTTTGGTACCCGCACAAGTTCCGTGGGTTAGATGGGATGTAGTGAGCCACCCGGCCACTGCACAACAATGTTGCACTTGCATCCCCCTGGGCCGGGCTCGGGCCAGGGGGTATATAATAAATGACGACGTCAGCGCACGTGGCTGACGGCGTGAACTGGCACCGAGATTAGACGTCCCTTTAGTTCTGTTCCGCCGCTAAAGTTAGGCCAACCCCGTGCGTACCCCTAGCAGTCGGTTGTAGCCCCCAACCGCATGCCCAGGTACCAGCCCCAATAGCACCCCGGTGTTCACGGAACATCACATGCGGGTGTAGACCATCTCTGCAAATTAAACCTCTCCGCAGAGCTTCGTCACTATTGTGATTACGGTGTGCAATGCACCATCCATCACGTAGATATAAAATTGGGGTGTCATTTAGGGTTGGCAGGATGATGGGGGCCCCGAATGTGTTTGGGGGGGCTGATACATGAAAGTTCTCTTAGACTTTAGTCATAAATACCCAAAGAATCTCTTTATAAAAGTACACCAAATTAGGTAATGCTTGCTTTAATTTCCTTTGGTGTATTTTTACTGTGTCCTGTTTGTTTGGATTATGAGCACAAAAGTAAACTGCGTGTTGGGAGTGCGTCAGTTTGCTATAGTGCCACCATGGTTCGTAAACATTGGCAAAATTGTGAAATGAAAAATAAGTGTTCGTTTTCGCTGAATGTTTTCAATGTTTGAAAATGTTTCACAGTTTGTGCACTGTGATCTAGAGGCACAAACGTAACCGTTAAGAAAGGGGGTGGGGAGGGAAACAAACCTATGCCCCCCCCCCTTGGCAAAAGTAAATCTATTGGCCCTTGGCTAAGACTGGGAGAGGTGGGCCATTCATGACTACAGGGGATATGCAGCCCTTAGCACAATGTTTTATTTAATGCAGCCTATTTACCACACAGTCTTTGGCACTCGGGTAAGTACATCACAGCATATTTTGAAGGTACCTTTACTACGTGGCACTTTACCACGCAGGTAAGTTGTTATATATATTTGAAAAAGTTTCACAGTTTGGGCACTGTGATCTAGAGGCACAAAAGTACCCGTTAAGAAGGAGGGTGCCATAATACTTATAGCAATAAAAAGTTGCAATGATTGAATATTGGATGGGGTAAAAGCATAATAAGGGTTTATTTGGTTTAAGGGATGGCTAGGAGTAAAGGGTGGTCATGTAAGAGATTGGTGAGAGTAAAAGGTGGTAAAGGGTTTTTAGGGTCTAGGGGTTGGTAGGGTTAAGGGGCAGTAAGGGCTTTTTAGGTGCAAGGAAAAGGCTGGAGTCAAGGTTGGTAAGAGGTTTTTAGAGTTCAGGAATGGATGGGGTAAAGGAAGTAGTCCAATAGTCCAATGGTGTAAGGGATGGGTAGCGTGTAAGAGTAGTTTTCTTTTTTTGTTTTTTTTGTTTGAGGGTAGGGAGAGTTTGTTTTAAATATTTATGTATACATTTAAAATAAGGGACTGTTAGGGTTTCCCCCAAAACATCTAAAAAAATAATAATATATGTTTGTGTGCATACAAAAGGGGGGGGGGGTTGGGGTATTTTTCCTGTAAATACACATTTCGAAAAAAGTGTGTGTGTGTGTGTGTGTGTGTATATATACACACACACACAATATATATATTTGCTCAGTCTATGGAAAAGCAGACCTAACTATAACTACTTCGTGGCAACCGCCGCTAGGTAATATATGTATGTGTGTATATATCTCAACAAGATCCTCTCTCTTCTGTCAAACAATGGTGCTGACGCTTTTGGGTTGCTTCAAGTTGTTGTTTATGATGTTGCCCAATCTTTCTTTGAGAAGAGAAGACATTGTTGCTATTTACAGGGAGGCCACGGATCCCAACAATCTGACACCGCCTTTGTTTTAGAGAGCACAGAGGCAGCCCACTGTACGAATCAGCACTTTTGCATGGTAAAGTACAACGTGGTAAAGCAACGCGTTGTAAAGGTACAGTGTGTTGTAAAAACCACATTATAACTAGGGCTCCCGGTTTTATGTTACTTATTTTTTTAACATTTCCGTCTGTATTTATCCATATTTATTTTTATCGCCATCTTATTGGTATTTATCCATATTTATTTTGTGTTTTGTGAACAGATAAGGTGATAACGTCTATATTTTCACACTTAATGGATAAATGTGCACTTCTACTTTGATGCCTGTTAGGTTTTAGCACATTACACAGCCAAAAATAATATAGTAAACTCGCATTTAAAAATGAGCATATTGGCACAAATACATGTACGCTGTAATGTAAGCAAATCTAATTGAGCTTTGTACCTCCCCATGCTGCCAATATGTACAGCTATTGGCCATGCTGCCAATAGCTGTACAGCTATTGGCAGTATGTACAGCTATGTACAGCTATTGGCCTAAAAGTCATTAACCTCAGCTTGGAGAGTCACTCAAAAGAAGCCAAATTATCTGCATATTTCAGCTGTTAAAAATAAATACAGACAGAAAACACAATGTTTTCTGTCTGTATCTGTAAAAATCAGTAAAAACTGAAAAATGGGAGCCCTAATTGTAACCTACCACATTGTAAATGACTGCGTGGTAACGTCTGATATTCAATACAGAGTGCATTGCCCCGAAGAACTATACATTTAAATAATGTCGAGGATTCCACTCTTCAGAGACCAGGAAACCTTCAAATGCTTAAATATTTCCTTTTGTTTTATTTTAGGTTTTTATTTTCGTAAACACTGGGAAAGGTTTAAGAACACCGGAGGGATTAATAATACATTGTGCATCAGTTGCAGATCTATGGCACTTGTCTAACCAGCATTTACACATTCCATGTGGCAGCTGGTAAGGTTTCCGAGTGGTGGGCTGCACTTGTTGGGGGGCGCCATTTTTTTGGGGGATGCTGAAAAACACTACACCCAAAGAATTGCACATAACATGAATGTTGCAGTTTTCACAACTGAATAATTTATATTAGATATAAGGGCTAACGAAGGTAGGTAAATCAGGAATTTAATAAAATGGCTCTTTTGGAACACACAGTGAAGATCTGGGGACGTGTAAACTGGTGTGTAGCATGGTGGTGACATCACTTCTTTGCACTGCGACTTGCCTGTGGTGCGATGGATTACTGACAATAAAGCCCGTTGTAATGAACTCAAACCACTGCCTTGTTACTGTTATTACCGGTGAGTGAATAGCTCGAAAAATTACTGCAAACAGCAGCAAGCGCTGGGACAGAGGCCTGCATGGACTACAGACCTCCATATCCGCTTTCACATCTGAAGGGTGTTGTCAATGTGACCCCCAGCACCAGGTTTATTTTGTTCCCCCAAAACCTGCCCCAGAGTGATTGTACTCCCACTATCCTGCTAAACGATGAAGACGCCCCCTCCGGCCTAACTCTCATTCACCCCTGCCTGCTCGTAGGGCAGGGGCTGAATTTTCCATTATTGCTCCACGAAACTTGTGTTTCCAGTGTCCGCCCTCCCTCCACTACTTACTTCTTTATCGAATCATACCAGGTTTAAACCGCAGTATTCCCTCTCCTGCGCCTCCACATTCCAAGAAAGCGCAAACACTCACCGTTTGCACAGCTGTGACTTGCTAAAAGCACCTCCATCATATGCTTTCGCACTTTACTCTGCTGGTTGTTTTCTTGTTTTCTTTTGGGGGGGGTGGGGGACAGTGAGAGTGTTTAATGGAACGGCTGTAGAAGTGCTAATCTTTGGTAGATAAAGCCGTGTACCAGGTATAAGGCGGCGCAGGGAACAGTGTCTGGTGCGGCGGGCGGGGGAGTCCGGGAGAAGTGCGATAATGTCAATGGCCAATGAAACCAATCCTGATGCTGCTTTCATGTTTGTATGAGTGAACGGCATGACAGCAGCACCTGGATTTGATAGGGCAGGCAGACACAGCGCTCACATAGGGACTAGGAGGCTGCATTGGTTTTCCCTCAGCTCACTGAAGAGCATAGGTTGAGGAGAGCTGAAGTATGCATGTCAGATTGGCCGTGAAAAACGAACCGGCCAAACTGACATGCGCACTTAATTTCATCAGGTGGCTGTTAATGATCACTCTAAGAACAGCCCATGGTACGTCATCCGGTGTCATGACCGTGGTGAGAAGTCACTGCCGGGCCAGGTCATTTAAATTGACTAATTCTACAACAACAAAAAACTGTGCGACGGCTGTCACAAAGGGGGGGCAACGCCCTGGCGCACCTATGGACGCACTGCCCCTGCACATTCGGCAGGTTTCACCTTCCCGCCCCTCACTCTGAACCTTGGGTAATGCGAAGACGTTACTGTCCTGAGTTTTTGAAGCAGGGTCAGCTAAGCATGTGCTCTAGTGTACACCTTACACATGGTCACTGCTTCCTCTTGGAACCTGCTTGAAGTTTAATGTGGCAGCCCACAATATGCTGGATATTGCCATCATTATGTCAGGGTATTATGCTAAGGTGGGCACCATCATGCAATACATGAATACACCATTGACCCAAGATGGCAGACAGGTGAGGAGCTCCGGCCGGGAGCTCCCGGCTAGGGATTGCCTTTTCTGGCTTTAATCCCCTGAAAATCTACCCCATCCTTGGACTCGTACAGTTACCTGGGATCATGTTTGTCTCCGGTCCTTTTCTCTCCTACCTCCTACTTTTGGTCTCGAGATCTTCGGAGCAATCGTGATTGTTGTTTCTGGCCGCGGAGACCGAGCAATCATGGCCGATGCCCGGTGGAGCTGCTAGACAGCTATAGACGAGATTGGCTCCGGGACACCCCCTCAGCCAACACCTACCCAGCCGGACTTTGGGCACAATTCTCCTTGGTTCTCCGGGGCATCTCCTTCCTCCCCCGCCTCTTCAGACGAAACTCCGACGATCTGCAGCACCATCCGGGACTTCCCGCTACACCTTCTGGGTTTACTGCTGGAACGCACAACTGTTATGCCACAAACCGAACCGCAGCTAGAATGCAGCGACGACGATGCTGCTCTGTTCCCCTGAGCCTGTTTCTCCACTGCGAGATCCGGGTGAACGCGCCCCCGCGACTCTGAACTTGTCTTCTGTGACGAATCCAGGTGAGCGCGCCCTCCGGACCCCGTGGCTGCCTCTCCTCTTCCGGGGCTGCTGCCTGAGCCCCTGATCCGATTTCCCCCGTCTCTTCAACAGGCGGGGTTGGGATACTGCTGCCAGAGTTTCCGTGTCGACCTGAGAGATATCGGCGATTTCCAGCAGCCTTCCTTCCTCCCTATCCTTTGCCTGCCGGCCCCAGCCAGTCCTTGCTCCTTGAGGCTGGTTTTTCTCTGCAGTCTTTGACTTGGATTTTCTGGTATCTGTGGATCCACCATTTTCTGCTGAGGCCGTTGATTACCGTGACTCTGGGTCCGCCATCTGGACTGCTGCGACCGAGTCCTTGATTGCTGCTTGCCGCTGGTCCACGCCTTGTGGCACCTGCCTGTCCATTAATTCCCGATGACCCCCTTTGAGACGCCTTTCACCCCTCCAGTTATTAATGGTTGCTGCGAGGCGCACTTGTTTCGCCCCCTTCTTGTTGTCCCACCACACTGCCGGGGTGACCCAACGCAATGAGTGAATTGTGCCACTGGACACTGTGACTTCGTGACCCCAGTCGGTTTGTGGGCTCGTTTACTCTATCTTTTTCGGACCCTTGATGTAATTTCTTCCATTGCCGGCCTGCCTGATCTAATATGCCTCCCAACCCCCTGTCTCTACCCCCTCCCCATTATCTTCTTGACTTGTCTTTTATGTTATATGATACTACTGTAACTAATGTAACCTTGTAAAACTGTTACTCGGGTAAAGCGCACTGATAACTCCGGGTCTAGCCAGCGCTATATAAAACTTTGCAAATAAATAAAATTAAAATTAAAAGAAATGTCCATATTATGTCATAAATTACCATTTTAATGTGGGAGTCAGCATTATAGCGTTTGTGGGTACATGGAATCTCACAATGGCAGTCCTGCCAAGTACCACGCATCAGGCGTTAGACTAACGCATTTTGGTGTGGTGGTCCGCATCACCGCACCAAAATGTGAAGTCACGCATTTATAGCGCCTCCTGAAGTTGTTGACCAATGGAGACGGAGCGCTGCTATTAGCTCTCATTGAACAATGCAGGACCGGGTGCTTCTCTGGCAGGCCACGGTGTGTTACAGACTGCACGACACTGTGCAGTGCAGCTACTGCACTGCTCTGCTGTTTAATTAATAATGTACATCTTCATCTGCCGGGAAGGAGGTGGTTCTTGTCGCGCTGGCTGGCCATGCTAACTCAGCTGAGCTCTAACTGGGGCTGCAGCACAACGGCAGAGTTGGCAACATTGTACATTTCCCGCCCGAGAATGAAAATTAAGACATTAAATGGGCGGTGCGAGCGGGCGGAAGTTATGTTTTTAAGTTTCGTTTTTGAAGCCCCCACTGCTCGCACCGCCGCCTGTGCCGCTCATGCCCTGCTGTGACTGACCGGACCAGGCTGCTTGGAGGCTCCTCGTTGTGGCCGTGGGTCTCTTAGTCACTCTGGAGAGCGAGGGCCACCTGCTCGTGAACCTGCTGCAGCTGCTACGATCATGCTGCAAAGGAAATAAAACTGACGGTTTCGAGGACACACGCACAGCGCTGGTGAAATACGAAGGGCCAGCAACCATGCTGCCAGACACTCCACCACCCTTCAAAGGGGTGTGCTCAGAGCAGGATGCCAACCACATCCATGTGGAATAGCTGGCACAGGAACAAAGCAAGACACCGAAGACTCGGTCCATCGAGGTCAGGTGAGCTTCAATAATCTTATACTTAATGATATTATTTTATCTATAGTGTGGAAGCATGAGCCAAGCAGTTCACGCCTGGTTTATATCAACAACCTTGTGGCCTGTTCTATTGTCTTGTGATTGCTGACGTGCGTACATGAACAGATATGGAAGCACTTCAGCAATCACAAGACATAGAATCGGCCACTAGGTTGTTGATGCAAACCAGCAGGAGGCATGAAGTGCTCGGCTCATGCGTGATCGGCGCGACGGACACAGTCTTGTGCTGGCCTCACTCACTGTGTTGACAGCAGAGCACTAGATGCTAACACTGCTGGGGGTGCATTCAATCAGGACACTCCTTAGCTTTTCTTCGAGAGTTGAGGCTTCAATGTGCAGAATATGCTGGTGCCCTTCAGAACACCAGGCAGCTCCAGATTTAAACTAAGACTGAGTAATTATGGTAATTTATTAACGGGCAACTGAGATCATGCGCACTGGGGCCTCTCACATCCTGTTTGGGTGAGTCCGGTCTCACAGCCCCCTCCATTTCTGGTGCTATGCAGCAGTTTTAAGATCTTATGGTTTCTCGTTGCTTAAATAGGTGTCATTTCTGATATTTATATGTCTCCCTTGTCTTCATTGCTTTTGCTCGCGAGAAAGTGTCACTCATAGTCGTTGGATGTCACTCATAATTACATTGAAATTATGAAAATGTCACACATATAGGCAATCTGAAACCTTGGCAGCTATGCAATGGGTCAATCATTACTACCAGAACTATCATTCTACCATTGATGATCTGAGTATTTTGTGAAATCAAACCTTTTTGCCAGGATGATCATTATGACAAAGTTGGGCACCACTGGAAACCAGGGCCGGACTGGCAGTAGCGGGCATCAGGCGTTTACCCAGGAGGCTGGAAGGGTGAGGGACGGTTTTGGAGCAGTGCTGCAATATTGGCCCCCAGTAACAAAAGCAGCAGTGCTTCACACCTGCAACCACCCCCCCACCCCCCTCACTGCAGGGGGGTGAGGGATGCTGGTCTGACAAACTTCCCAGGGCTGCTTTGGATTCCCAGTCGGGCCCTGCTGGAAACCCAAAGACCTTCCCCATACTACTAGGACCCCCCATTGTGCCATGTTGGTGGGCTGCCATGTATACGCACAATATGTCAAGAATGACCACCATTCTGTCAGGGCCCGTATTTTGCCTGTGTAGTGTTACGTCCTACTACGAATACGCACAATATGCCAGGAATTTCTACCGTACTTTCAGAACCATCATTTTCCCAGAGATGGGCATTTTGCCATTAATGCCTAGAAGTTGCCAAGAATCACCATCATTGCGTGAGGGACAGCATTTTAGCAGGAGTGGACCACGGGGATCATCCCCTGAATGTCCAGAGGAGAGGTTGCCTGGCAGGAACTGGGCACAACGCTTGTACACATTCCTCATGTGCCCCTCCCCCCACGCACACATATAATCTCTCTCACACGCATTTTCTTTTTACACTTGATTTCTGCCAGCGTCGGATTGGTAACGCGGGCACTCGGACAATGCCCGAGGGGCCGGTATCAGAATTACTGCTGTGGGCTGCTTTTTTGAGCAGCCTGGGGGGCGTTTTGGGCGGTTTCTGCGTTGTTCGATGCCGCCAGTGGCCCAGTGGGTGCCTGAGTGGCCTTTCTGGCGGTAGATGGGCGTCCATTACCTCCCTTTTATCAACGGCAGAGTTGTCACTCCCTTTCTCTCGCTGGGCCGGCCCATTAATATATGCATATTGAGCGGGGGCTGGGGTCCTGAGCAAAAGTGGCTTCACTTGTTTTCAGGTGTGTTTCACCAGTGTAAAATAATCCGTGCATTTTTTTTAACCCCCCCCCCCCCTTTTTTTTAATAAAATTTTGCCGAAGCAGTGTCTTGCGGAAAGGAAATATGCAAATGTGGGCCACTTTTTTTTAGCTGCCCGGGCCGATTTTTACTACCAATCCAACCCTGATTACTGCTATACACCTCCTGCTGGTGCTCCAGGCTTGTTCTCCTCTCTCGAATAGGGCCCGGCTGCTGCTCCCTGCATGGCAGGGGTCTGCTGGGAAGAGGGAGCAGCATGCAGGGGTCTCTTTTGCAAGCCTCACTTTTTTCTCTCCCGCTGCAAAGCATGCACAGGGTTCTTTTTTTATTTCTCCTTGTAATGCAGGCGTAAGCTTTTTCTTTTTTTTCCTCTCGTCACGTGCATGGCAATGTTTACTTTGTTTTACTTTAGTAACGGGTCAAGAAGTCCTTGTTCAAAACCTTGACATAATGTTTCGACTTGGTATCCACAAGCCTGGTACGATCAAAACAAAAAGTGTCATAATTCAGCATTATTTTTTATAAATCTTTCCCAACGTTCACTAAGGTTTAAAAACATAGTAAGAATATGCTAGATATGTTTGACATGTTTACTGCTCTGTGGGGTGGTAAAGCTCGACATTGCTTTTCAATTTATATGCTCTTAAATAAAATGGTGCCTGGCCGGGCCTTGCTCGGGGCCTCGAGGTTGTTCTATTCTTCCCACCCCGCTCGTTACCCTCCTTTCACTGTGAGAGGGGGCTTGTTTTCATTATAAAAATGTACTGAAATAGCTGACATCTATATTGGGGGTCTCAACTCGTCTTGTCCAAGAATGAGAGGGGGTCGGGGGTTGCGGTTTATTTCCATTTTCTTCTTGCTTAAGGTTGGGAAACTTTTGTGTGACCCCAGCCTCCCCAAGGGTGGGCATATGTCTGAACCCGGGGCCACTAACAGCAGCCTTGGTGCTGTTTCTGCAGCTAGAAACTGTGGCCCGGGCACTCCTTCACCTGCACACTCTACAGGGGGTAGCGGGACCCTGGCAGGACACGGCTGACCAGTGACCTGTTATCAAGAGAGTACGCACCAGGCGGGCCCACCCGCCTCTGGTTAAATGTATTTTAAAAGTGTTTGTTTGTAATTCCACAAATGCCCCCTTGCAGGGAAGGGATTTGTTTCGGGGAGGGAGTAACAATTAGGTAAAGCAGATAGGATGGAACACAACAAATCCCCACCCTTTGGTAAGGCCTGGGCGCTACAAACATCCCCTTTTCCCTTGAGCACAGTTGTGGGAAGGGACATGAAATCCCCCCACCTGCTCTAGCGGGGTGCTGCAGAGGCAGGTGGAAAATCCCTCCCCCCTTCCCTTTGGGGAAGGTAAAAGGCATAAAAGTTGGCAGGGACAACCAATCATCCCTTGGGCAAGGTAGGTACATATACCACTCCCCTGCGCTTGGACTGGACGGAATGGCAAGGGCCCGTATTGCTGGGGGCATTGAAACACATGAATGCTGCCAACAATAAATGTCATTTCTATTTGATAGTACCAGTGCTCGTTATTGGTACATTTATGCTCATTAATTCCTTGGGGCCTTTAAGGTTCAGTTAGATAATTGAAGCCGATGTTCATCATTGCTGGGGCCATTGATACTACTTAGTCACTTGGGGCATTGATGACTGGCTCAGTATGTTGGCCCTCATTAATTCCTTGCAGCTTTTCTTTACCTTCTTACCTCGGGTCAATATTGATGATTTATAACGGCTACCACATTAGAGACGTTTGATCTTGATCATCTCTCGCAGTTAGCAGCTTTGCAGGTTCTTCTTGTTTCCTCTTCTCCCAGGTTCAACGGAGACGGTTCCATCCCATCGAAACGAGTCTGTGTGCGTTCAATTCAAAAGTTTCTTTATTTATGAATCAATTTGTAAACCAGTAATAACTTGAAACCAGATAAGCTACTTGTCACAGATTTAGAATATTAATTTGGCAGCCTGTGTGCGTGATTGTGTACTAGTTTTGACTTTGCGTGGCCCCTTTTCTCGTGGCAACCTTGGCAGTCTCTAGATGCTCTGCTCTCATGCTGCCCTCTCTCAACGTTTCTCCAGATCTGCTCCGTTTCCCTCCCTTGGTCTTTCCCTATCCTCTCCCGCCCCATATCTTCTCCCTTTTCTTCCTTTTGCTTTTTTTCCTTTCTTTCTTCCTTCCTTTCTGTCATTTCTTTCTGATTCTTTGCGTTCTCTCCTTTTCATTTTTACCTCCCATTCTCTCCTTTTCACTCCACTGTTTCTTTTTCACTTCATGCTCTTCATCTCTCTGCTCTCTCACTATCGGGATCCCCTTTTTTAGTTTTCTGCATGTCCTGGATCTAGAAGCCTCTTTATTAGAGCTGATTTTTGTCCAGGGCCGGTTTTAGCGCTGGTGGTGCCCGGTGCAACAGTATTTTTTTGTCGCCCCCTCAATGATACCTTTCTCCAAGGATTCCCTCACTCCCACCCTCCAACAGCGCACTTCATCTCTCCTTAGCCCGTTTATTACATGCATTTTATTTGTTTTATAGCGCTATTCATACCATTGTAGGGTGTCGGAGCACTTTACCTCACACGCACATTATACAGAGACAATGTATCATACATGTGCAAATCAGATATTGAGAAATGCTTATGAGTGTTTGGTCTGGAGAAGCAAAAACTCAGGATTTAAAACGTACCACAGTGGTTGGGGTTGGCTTTACTAATACCAATGTATTTCTACCCAACCAAACCCTTTTTAGCAGCATCAAAATAATGAAAAATGTGGGAATAAAACATAATGCTCTACCCTATTCCATGCAGTAGCTTATTTGTACATAGTGTACCAGCCTGCACAGGACAGTTGCTCCCAGCCATGGCTACCTGCTGGGGACATTTGACCCTGGGCATAGCCCATAAGCCGGGACACTCTTGTTGAGTAGCTGTGTGCTATATAAATGTCTTCATTCATTCATAATTAATTGCACTCCTATGGATAGTTTCTCTTGTGCATGCCTTCAGACCAGTTAAAACCATAATGTTGCCATTCATCATACTCGCGGTTGACCTAACTTGCGGATGCTGTGAATGGCACAATAGAAACCCGGAAAGTCTCAGTAACCTAATAAATCTGAAGAGTACAACTCCCAATTAAAAATCAAAACAAAAAAAGTTTGCTTCCACCACTTGTACTCATTTCATGCCACTGCACTCTCAAAGCAAGCATGAATAACATAACAGGCTTCTTCTTACACTGAATAACGGACCCAGAGTCAGTCCATATAACCCAAGCCCTATAATTTTCCTAGTACTTGTATACTGTCCTTGACCCCACCTGGAAACCATTCCCAAATGTACAGGAATTGCACAACTGGTATTTTCCTACATCTACTAACCTGAACACGCGCTTGTACATATCTTTTTGTCCATTGATTTCTCTACCATGAGTGCTTTTCTGGCTTGCAAGAAACCTTCCTGAACTCTGCCTCGTAGTTTCATTGATCCGGCATGAATAATAGTGTCCCAAAATGCATAGATATATACTACAACAATGCGCCCATATGATAACATAGTGCCATAGCAATTTGTCAGAAGACATAACCTGACATTTGATCTCCATCTTTGAAACACTGGCAAATGTTACAAGATAAACACAGAATTTAAAGGCCTCTTTAGTTATTGCTCCGACTTTCCCAACCCTCCAAAAATCATCTTGCCACCCACAGTTTGAGAAATGCTGTTTTAAGGTGTTTCCTACTTTGTATCTGGGCTGTACAATGCAGCACACGTGCAAAGTGGGAATAATGAGGAGAAATAAATTAATTTCTTCTCAGAGGTGCAGGATTTTGGTGCAGATCCCTGTCTGCAATTCTTTGTAGATAAGGATTTGTGTCAAAATCCAACGGTGGTTGCATGTGAACGTCTATGCACCACCCATGGAATGCCCCCTTAACGCAAAGTAACGCAAGGCATCACATTTTGCTGCTTTGTTCTACTTCGGGTTACAATACAATGCAAATCACAATTTGCGTTTGGTTGTAAATCCCACCACAACAATTTGCATCAACTTTGCATTAAAAAAGTAACACAACCCTGACAGTGTTTGTAAATCTGGCCCCAGGAGTAGGCACTTTCATTGTCTGTGCAAATAATGGCATAAGTGTCTTTCAGAATCACCAGGCGCCATAGGGATTTCTCTACCTTGAGAGCCAGCAATTTCCTCTTGAACTGCTATCTTCTCATGGCTCTGTGATGGCACTTTGTCACAGGAATGTCCAGGTTGCCCTTTTGCTGTCTCATCATCCACCATTAAATTATGAGGTTTAGGACTGAAGAAGTTGTTTTCTTAGTTGCCTCTTTATCTTCCTTGGGTGGCATAATCTGGTAATTTTCTCTGTGTCTCTGTTTAAACCAAACTGTACTTCCAATAGCAGATACCTTGTACACTTTCTGCCTAGGCCTTCAAGTTCAGGCCTCTGCTGATGAGGGTGCCTCCGCTAAGGCCCACTAGCTTTAGAGCCATTTGTGCTCCTCACCCGCCTTATCTCCCGGTAGCCTCTCATGCCACAAACTGAGGTCCAAGTTGAAGCGTGATGCAGACAGCCTGATTGGACTGTCTGTTTCCTTGAAACACTCCTCATAGGCATTTGAGACTCACACTAGTGCACCTTGTGAACTGGCAGGTGCCATCCTGGAAATTCATACTGTTGCGTAAGTTACGACTTTGGTGTAACTCTACAAGGGGTGCTGTCCCATCCATGGGTGATATGAGTGAACTTGGTTCAAATGCCTCATCAATGAATGTGAAAAATAGGATATTGTAGCCCTGCAAGATGCTATTCAGTGTGTATTTGACATAGAAGTATTGCTTTTGGGTTACAAATAATCCCATAAAGGAATCGGGCGCACCGTGGAAACCATAACAAACCTTATTTCATTATTCCCTGTATCACACACACTGTACTAACAAGAATAAACACTTTTTAATTAAAGTATTTATTACTAAAAGTACGTCTTAAACAACTACACAGAATATTATCAAAAGAGAAAGCAGACACATGATAAATAACAAGAATAAAATAAACATTTCTAGCATGTTTTAAAATGTCATTTAAAATCTAACACCCTAATGCTTATTTCTATGAGCTACAGTAAGAGAGCATGGAAGGCAGAGCAACTTTGCATCTAGAGATTCTCATGGAGAAGAGACGCACTGCATAATTTGATGACTGCAAAGGCTTTATCCGCGAAGTCGTGAAGACAGTGTTCACTGTGAAGGGCAAACACCCGCTGCGGTAGCGTTCAGTCGATTTTCATCATGAGTTGTCTTTATTGCCTCTGGAAAAATCTCAGACGATATTCTGGGTGGAGGACCTCTCCTGACAAGTGGCCAAGTGGTCGTCCTTGTATACTAAATCTTATCAGAAATTGGAATTTCTGAATTACATTGAAGAATGTCTGACTCAGATTATGTGCATCAAGGTATGCGTCCCAGACGTTTCCTTCTGAGGGTATAAGGTAAATGAACGTCCATTCAGTCTACACTATTTTTGTTATATGTCTATATGTGTTCATAATTAACCTGGACATGATGGAAAGTAGACATTTGATCTAGAGAAGTGTCACATTGGTGGTATCTGTGTCATCAATTGAATGACTTGATGCTTTCAAAGTTCTTAGATGAGGTGAGACGACATCTGTGTTTACTGGCAGACATGACCATGATTCTGCATAAATCTGTACAGATGGCGACTTCCATTGTTTGAGAGAGGAAAGATGGTGACATACTTTAGTCAAGATGGAGTCGGGGCCTATGTAAGATGGAGTTGAACCCTAAGGACTTTACATTAATACGGCTGAGGGAGGAGTTGTTCACTGTTTCTTGGTGGCCTGTGACGAGTAAGCAATACAGAAAACAGTGGTCCGAACGGACAGTAAGGATAGAACAATTCAATTCAACTATCCTGAGTCAAACTTAAATGAATATAGAATAACGGGGAGTTTTCCTCAGGATAGTTGAATTGAATTGTTCTATCCTTACTGTCCGTTGGGACCATTGTTTTCTGTATTGCATTCTACCCAGGTCCTCTGGATTTTTATAGGTTACCCCAGTATTTTGTAATGGCGGTGAAGAGTAAGCACCAGAGACAAAGCACATCTGCAGGAAAAGCTTCTCCTGTTGTACCTTAGGCTGAACTCGCCTTGTTGTTCCTCCCTGAGCAGTAATAACAGATCCTCCGGTTTGAAAACCTAGAGATAAGTCTGCTTGTAGTGTTTGATCTGTTGAAAAAATTATTTGGCCCGGGCAAAAAAAACGCTCCGTTCCCTGGCTGAAGAAGAGTTGCAAACATTAAATATAGCTCTGTGCTTGGGGCTATACCCAGTGCATTCAACCTAGGGGTGTAAAGATTTTCCCTAGGAAAGTTCTGTAATCTTCGCAAATACTATGATTACTATTAATAGTTCTCAAAAGTTCCTGCATTTGTGTTTTCACTTAAAAATCTTTTCTTTCATATACTTTTTTTTCCTGCAAAAAATAGAAAGAAATGACAAAATCAATCCTGTTTTAAAGTTGGAAAGTAAGTTTTTCAGTAAACATGCAAGGAAATGGTACACAATTTCAGTGCAAACAAGCACTGGCAAGGAAATAGTGAGAGTTTACATGGAAAATCAATGCCTTGGGTTAAATAAGTAAAAACCCGAAACTGTTAGCTATGGTTTGGCAAACAGTTGAGATCTGTGCAAGACCTCACTCCTGTAACAAACACTTCTCGCAACAACTAATGAAAGCATGCGGATCTCTGTGTCCCTGGGACTTCCAAGCACATACCTTCATGCTTCGTCCAGGATGTCAAATCATAGAGTGCCACTGCTTGAGCAAGAACTGCAATCTAAAGGTGGGCGAGCTGAGCCAAGGGCCGGGGTCGGTCTTGGCTCTAAAAGCCCATGCACGAGCTGAGCCCTGAAAATATCTGGCACATAAATAATGCAACGCATATCAAAATGGGAACGTTTTTGCAAAATTCAATAAAGCGTATTTCTTTAAAATGTGGAAGCGTTTCGCCAGAGCATATCCGATTATTTCACTGCCTTGAGAGGCATTTTTTTAAAAGTGACAGGGCCAGATGTACGACTCGCCAATTTCCGACTCGCAAATTGCGTCGCATTTGCGACTCGCAAATTGGCATGCACACAGTGTCTGAGACACTGTTTGCGATTCCCAATGGGGTCGCAAATTGCATGCCTCATGCATATTAATGAGGCAAGCGCAATTTGCGACCACATTGGGAATGGCTGGCACTCCCAGGGATGGTGGCCTGCTGGAGTCAGCAGACCACCATGTCTGGGACTGCTTTTAAATAAAGCAGATATTTTTTTTAAATGCATCCCGTTTTCCTGAAAGGAAAACTGGATGCATTTAAAAAAATAAAAATGAAACTTTTCAGTTTCATTTTTTAAGGGCAGGCAGTGGTCCCTGGGACCAGTGCCTGCCTTAAAAAATATTTTGAGAGCCACTCACTAAGGGGAAGGGGTCCCCTGGGGACCCCTTCCTGTTTGCGAGTGGTTTACCACCCTTCTGTAAAGGGTGGTAAACTGAGACTGTTTTGCGACCGCAATTGCGGTCGCAAAACAGTCGTACATAGCTCAAGGAGTCGCTATTAGGAAGGGACGCCCTTGCAACGCCCCTTCCTAATAGCGAGTCGCTAATCCTATTTTGCGAGTCACAAATTGATTTGCGACTCAAAATAGAAGTAGGATTAGTACATGGGCCACACCCGTTTTGCGGGCGCAAACGGGTCTAAAACCCATTTGCGCCCACAAAAAAACGTAGTACATCTGGCCCACAGTTTTTAAACACGAGTTTAGAAACATTCCGTCCCCTACCCTGACCACGCCATTAGTGAACTAAGGCTAGTTAGTCAGTGTGCGCCCTACATGTGACCTAGAGTCTTACAATAGATGGAACATTAGCAAAGAATTTGACTCCCACTCGAGACATTTTTGTACAGCGCATGTCATTAACTTACGTATTTGAAGTAGCAGGTTTCTTTCTTATGTGAAAATGAATTAAAATGAGACTAGATGCAGGGTCCGACAGGACTTTTATTCCAATGCTCCTGGTGCTTCCTTCACATTCCCCAGCTCCATGAGGTTAATTGCAGGAGGCACAGGAAGGCTTCGAGATAGCGAGAGAAGGTGGGGGTGGGTTGGGCTGGGGACTGAAGGTAGATTGAAAGCAATCAGAGAGAGCCGATGGAAGGAAAAAGAAAGATTGTGCAAGGAGATGCACAGTGGCGGCCTCTGTCTTCCTAAAGTGGTAGGGCTGCAGCGGGTGGAAAGGGCGGCTGGAGAAATAAAATATAACTTAAAAAAATACAGAGGACATACCTGCTGCTCTGCTCCACCTGACGCCTGCGTCGTGGATCCTCTCGTCGGCCGGAAGGGGTTGGGCCCTCGGGGCACAGGCTCCACACCCAATCCAGACGCTGCTCTGACATGAGAGCAGTGCCAGGATTGGTCTGAGTGGCCTCGTTTGCCGCTCCGACGGTGAATTGGAGCCTGTGGCTTTTCTCCAACCGGGTGTGTAACATAGCCAGGTTGGAGAAACATAAGTGCGCATATGTGTACGGCCGGCCAAAAACACGTGCGCACTTATGAGTGCAAACTACTCCTACTCCCCGCCATGCCTGGCCCGCCCTATACTTATTGTATTGCGGGGCTCAGACAGCATAAATAAAATGAAAATAACATTGTGTTGTCAATTTATTTATCGTCTGCTAGCACGGGCTGTGGGGCGACGCTCCTCCGCCATTACGGAGAAGCCACCCCTGGAGATGCAGGGAGCGAGGATGGCTTGAGCATTTTCGCCAGGGCTGCTTTTGGTTCCCCTGACTGGACCTGGCCACGTGAAATAAAAAATTTACCTAGGATCACCAAAGTTGGTTAAGAGGAGAAGCTGGGATTGGCCCTAGCTTGTCTGGTTTCACTTTGTGAAATTCAGCCAGTAAATGGGTATGTCTTTGTCTCTCCTTTTAACATTAAAGGTTAATGCTTGGTCTTTAATTCTTGGCACATGAGGTTGGAGCATGAGTGACAGGCAGAAGTCGCACAAAATATCGGCTCATTTTGGGCTCGAGGTTTCAAGAAAACCTCGAGCTGAGCCAGACCTAAGTATCTGGCTCGAGCTTTCACTGGCTCGCCCACTGGTACAGCAAACCCCTTTTCAGTGCTGTTGAGCCATAAAGAGAATAACCTTGAAAGATGAATGCAAGCATCAAGAAGTAAAGAAGTTGCAGCCTTTTAAATTTCTATTGAAAGCAACAGCACTGCTAAGAATAACTCCATCACAAACTACTCTTGGAGCCCTTAGCAAGAAGCAGAAACAGTGGCATAGCCACCAATAGTGCAAAAGGTGCAATGGCACCAGGGCCCAGATGTGAGAGATGCCCACTGATCTCGATTTATAGCTGTCTTATACTACACAACAGGGACTAGGGATCCATTTTCCTTCCTTGCCAAAGGGACCATTGTGCTCTTGCTACGTCACTGAGCAGAAATAAAGCAAGAGGGAGAAGAATAAAAGGAGAAAGCCCCTAATAAGGTAATGAGAGTGGACAGGATGACCTTGGGCCAGGAACCACCAACATCTTAATAAGATGTTATTCCAGGAAGAAGGAACCATCAGATGTCACATAGTGTTTGAGGAATGGGTGATAATGCTCATATGAATGCTACGTATTTTCTCAACACAAGGGTAAAAGCCTGAGTTTGCTGTGCCTGAATTGAAACATGTAATCTACAGATTGCACAAACTGGTGAAGTAGGTGCATCATTCCCTGCATGTTTCACAGATTTTTGTAGCAGGTAGTTTAGCTATGGGTGCTTAATTCCGAACCTGTGAATTGTAGATGACACCAAGACCTATGCAGCTGGTGCGGTCATTGTCTAACACATCCTACTAGGATTCAACATGCAGCTTGAGGTTACACTCGGATCACTGAAGTGGGCTACGTTAAGAGAGGGGGTAGAATCTGTGCTGTAGGTTGGGGGTACTGGTGAGCTATTTGAAAAGTTGATAAATAGCAGGAAACAACGCTTAAATGCCAAAATGAATTTATTGGAAGTATCTGAGAAGACCCACTGGTGCAAAACGGTGCAGCGCAGCCTCCCGCTACCAGTACTGCTCCGTTCCCTCTCAATTACCATTCAGTCTAAATTACATTCCAAATTCTACATGACCTCACTTAAGAATGCATTGACATATTACAGAATGATCTGACAATATCATGGAAGGGCATGACATTCCCTACTACACAACATGCCCCCCCTTTTTTTGTTGTTTTTAAAGAATACAAAATAAAAATAAAATATGTAATGGCATCTCTAAACAACACAAATACTGCAGGCACAGCAGCATATAACTATGACTCTCATTTAACTAAAATATATATATAGGATTCTCTAAAAACAATTGCAACAGGGAGGAACACCAACAAATCTTAAGTATAAGATTGTTCATACAAACTTGAACTTAAACTTGAACAAATTAAGACAATAGAAAGCTATTAAGTAGACCTAGACATTGCAAACCGCCAATTTTAGAATTTAATAAGAATTTGAAAATCTTTCATAAAAAATATATAATTTTTCAATATTTAACACTTATGCACTTTTTTAGCACTTTGGGTTTTAGTATCATGTGTATCAATTGGTTGATTCATTTGAACAGACAAAGATATAGATTTAACCAAGAGGATTTATCCCATGATGTTGTGTTATTTATAAGAGTTGCATGAATATCCAAGACTCAATATGGTATTTTACCTATATTTAATAGTTGTGCATCTCATGAGTAACTCTATTTGGAAACGTAAATTATTACATTTTATGATATTTATGTTTATTACTGCTTGTTGATGATATCAATTCATTAAAAAAATTTAATGTGTGAAACATCATATCAAGCGCAATTGGTTAAAATGTATAAAATTTTGAACTACATATATCAACATATACATAAAATTTCTTTTATGTTCATGATTACCAAATCACATGATACATGTTTTATGAGGCACTATGACTTTAAATATCGCGTATTCGAAACTTGCCACTGTCATGTGATCAAGGCTCGGACGAGCCGAAACGCGTTATGACGACCAACGAGGATTAAATAATTTTGCACTAAACCTGGGTCCGTGTCCGTTCTTGGAGAGATCCTATGGTACGACGGAGTAACCTGTGATATATATATATATATATATATATATATATATGTATATGTATATGTATATGTATATGTATATGTATTTGTGTGTGTATGTATATGTGTGTGTATGTATATGTGTGTGTATATATATATATATATATATTCACAACCAACTCTGGCACACGAAATCTCCTCGCCAGACAACAACACCGCAGTTCCAAGCTTCAAGTAAATTTTATTGAATTGTTTTCGGGCTGTAACGCGTTTCGGCAGGATCCCCTGTCTTGTTCACACACAGAGCCACAGTACAATCTTTGTTTTTAAGTCCACTATCACGATCACATGGTGACATAGACCTAAACAACATACTTCGAAATGCGCAGATTTCTTTTCTAAATTCAAATATAAGGGTTTAACAATAGTTACTACATAGACCTATTTTAATACTTTTCTTTTTTTACATTTTTAGCATTTTTGTTCAATTTTACAATTTTTTGAGTTTTTCTTAGTTATTCATTTTTGAGTTTCTTTTAACTCCTCATGGACATATATTAGAGTTACCAATTGTCTAGACTCCCTAAACTCAAACCCACATATGTTAGAATATTCTCTTCTGCACATCAACTTAAGACCCCTTAGAGTGCATGTTTCTATTTAAATCAATCTACATCAATTTACAGTGGATTAGTTGGCGTGTACACAAAAGCAGGTCTCGATTCCACTATGCAATTGTGTTCCTATAAAACGTTGAACTCAAAATCGGGAACAATTCCCAAACAGGTATATGTGGGATACCGAATCAAGGAATCACCAAATAGACCTCGTCAATTATAACATTAAAGTGCAAGTGCAGGTGTAACGCGTCCGACATATAAAGTGCAAGTGCTGAATATCATCAAAGTTAAAGCTCTGGTATCGGGTTTCTCGACCTGCATGTTGAATCATTTGGTCATTTATTATTGCCTGTCAACTAGGCTCAACCGTTCCATACCATATTTGAGTTTTTTGCTGTAAGATTACATGTGCAAAATTGCAAGGTTACATGGCCCATACTGTGGGCCACTTAAGGTTATCTGCTCAATTTAAAGTGCTGGTGCCACTCACTATGCGATCATGGACCACTCATTTCCCCTATACACGTTATCTATTCTTGCTTTCTTCTAGTTTCAAAGTGCAAGTGCATCAGTGCATGTTACTTGTATAAAGTGCAAATGCATTACTACAGGTCATTGTCAAAGTAGCAACATCAGACTCCATAGATATAATACCTTATGGGGATGAGCTGAGTTTTCTTCTAGTTTCGAATATGTCGGAGTGCAATGTCATCAGTGCATGCTGTTTGTATAAAGTGCAAATGCAATATTAAGAAAGCACTAATAAAATGGCATAAAGGGTGGGTGCTTATAAAACTGGTTGAGAGTATAACCATACAAACTAACCCACCAACAATATTAACTGGCAGCACAATAATTATAATCAAATTCATCAAATATCCTCTACGACAATTTGCCTAAATCACTCTATGTAAAAAAAACTTTCGGGGAATGATCTTAAAACTAAGTTGTCCATGTAAAAAATATCTATCCATAACATAAGAAAATGTTAAAAACATCGAAATAGTGTACAGACATAGTTATCCTCATGTACTTAGTTTCAATTTAGTCTGGAGATGGGTCAATTCTTTATTTTTTTGTCTTTCTTTCGAGATGGACATCCATATCTTCGTCAGAGTTTCGACCTTGTGGTGTCTTGCAATCAAACATTGATATGTATTGGGACTATAGTTTGTCTCAGCTTACCTTCACGATTCCCACCTCGTCTCTTTTTGGGAACAGAGTCGACTACAAAATGTTAGCTCTCTACCTTGCCTGCATGGACATCGTTAATATGGCAAGCTACAGGGTATGACTGGTCTCTATTTTTCACTGCCCTGAGGTGCTAAAGGATCCTAACATGGACCATATGGATCGTACTGCCCACATATACCATTGGGCAAGTGCACTGAAGAACGTACACTACATGGTTGTTTTTGCAGTTAAAGCGTGGGATTTTCCAAGGTTTATTCATTAGGGGCAGCTGAATCTCCTTTTTGTTGATTCCATACTTGCAAGCCTTACATTTCAGGCATTTATTAAAACCTGGATTTTCCCTCCGCCAACTCTGTTTCGACTACCTCAGGATACTGTTTACCAGTTGTTGTCATCGATTTAGCCCTTCTGTAGGAGACCAGGGGTTTACGTGTCACAAGGCTGCTCAATGTTGGATCCCCTTTGACCAGGTGCCAATGCCTATTCATGCAGTGTCTCTCACCCTTGCATGGTAGGCATTGAAACCGGTTATCATTCTGATTTCTTGTTTAGTGTCTCTAGTTCGTTCCTTCTCTCTTTTATTTAAATAAGAGGACTTCTCTGGATCCACTTTCTCTACTGCTTGATTTAAAACTTGCTGACTATACCCCCTCTCCTTGAATCTTTCTGTTAAATCAGTTTGTGCTTGCTTAAGTGAACTTATTTCTTTGCAATTTCTCTTCATGCGGAGATGTTCCGCATAGGGGATACTCTGTTTCAGCTTTTGTGGGTGGAAACTACTCGAATGTAATATGGAGTTTCCTGCAGTAGGTTTCCTAAAAGTGCGTGTGTGCAAGCTGCCCTCTTTGATAAAAACTTCCAAATCTAAAAAGTGCACGTGTGAATCACTAATGGTACTGGCAAAGGTCAGGTTTAGTGTATTGTAGTTGAGAGCTGCCAAAAAAATATTGGCCTTCTCTACCGACCCCCTCCATAGTATAAACAGGTCATCTATAAACCGGCACCAGACCTTGATATTCTCATTCCACTCTGTTTCGTATTCAACCCTGAGCACCTGCTCCTCCCACCAGCCCATGTGAAGATTCACATAGCTGGGGGCGAAGCAGGTCCCCATGGCCGTGCCCCTGAGTTGCCTATAGGTGTCATTCCCAAAGAGGAAGACATTGTTTTCCAGACACAATTCAGCCATTTTGATCAACATTTCAGAGTGTTGGTATATATGTATTGGTCTTATGCCCAAAAAATGCCTAAGGGCCCTTAGGCCATCTTTGTGTGCGATGCTCGTATATAACGAGGCTACATCTAAGGTTATCAGCAGATCTGCTTCTTTCCACTGTTCATTGTGTAATTTTCTCAAAAAATCCCCGATGTCCTGTATGTAGGACGGCAGGGTTTTTACAATATCTTGCAGGAAGTAGTCTAAAAATCTGGATGAGGTCTCAAACAGACTCCCAATAGCCGATATTA